>OZ014550.1:81114690-81299690 GCA_963966155.1 Clivina fossor
TATCCGTATTTGTTCACTTTATTAAAAAATAAAAATGCAGGTATCTTTTATTATTTTTAACTCTAAAAAAAAAAAATTGCTGGATGAGCCTATTTTGTTTTTGTTTCAACTTTTTTTGAAATTTTATCGATCAAAACTTGATTAATAAAATGCAAAATGAAAACTGATTGATTAGGAAAAATAATTGTAAAAATAGAATTTTTCTACCCCACAGACGATGTGCGCGGACGGTGTTCTTTTACATCCATAATCCAGCCGACATGATGTTCAACAGGAGGATTACTTGAATGCCTTGTTTTACGTTTGCGAGGCGTTCTAGGATCGGGCGATTCATCTTTGGTAACAGCATAGAATCGCGGTCCACGATAATGCGGTTGTCGTTTACCTCGATTTAAAATTTCCTGCTGATTCTCATTATGCTACACACAATAATAACATAATTATATCACACACAGTGAAATAATTATTTAAAACTGATGTAAACTTACTACTTGCTGAACTGGCGGCGGTGGTGGAGGAACTTCTGGATTTTGTTTACGAGGTGCAGGAGGAGCCATTTTCTCAAAGTCTGCTTGCGAAATAATATTGACTGTTTTATAACTGCCTGAAGTAGTACGTTCCTGTAGATTCAAATGAAATTATTATTGAAATAAATATTAATCATATACAACTTACCCTCCTACTATCAGTTATGTGCCACAAGTCTTCTTGATAATAGTAAAGTCCGTCATTGATTTCTTGTTCCAAATCTTGAGTAATTTTTACTCTTGTAGTCCAATCTCCAGTTCGATCATAACCTTCATGTTTTGGAACTCTAGTAGTTGTTGTTGTTGTTGTTGTAGTCGAAGTAGCAGTAGTCGATACATTTTGTGTAACAATTAACAATTTATTAATTTCCCGATCACTAACTTCATCTGAATCATCTTCAGCCCTACAATAAAACATTCATGTAAATTTCATTAGAAAATCCAACTATGTAATCAATTTTTCGTTATTAAAAATGATTTAAATTTTAACTGCAAATAATGTTTTAAAAAATGATGCTAACATAAGCTGTTTTTAAAATTGTGCAATATTTACAATTTCAAAACTTTTCATGAAACAGTTTGTTTTTAAATAATGTAAATAATTTTCGAAATATATTTCTAATAATATGTTCCTAATAACTCTAGTTATTTTATTATAGTAAACTTCATTAATATATTTGAAAATACTGACAATTTTTTTAAATTTACAATGTAATTTTCATGGCTAATAATTTATTGTAGTAAATTTCTAATATTTTTTGCAGTCAAATAAATAAAATACGAGAAAGAATCAAATAAAAACAAGAAAATTAATATTTTAATTTTAATAGTTTAATGTAGTTTAATGGGAGGATAATATTACGTAATATCTGAAGTTGTAGTATTACTGGGTGTCAATAGATAGTGTACTTAATTCGATTATCAATTATATAAAGATGGTCGCAGTATTTGATGCTTACACCAATAAAATAAAATCTATATATGTATATAGAGGAATGTAAGTAAAAAATGGCTTTGCTTTTACTTCACAATCTTGTGTCATTAAAAGACTAAAAATACGAGCAAAAGTGGCACTATTCATTTTCTCAAAAATAAAATAAAAATTTGTGTCGAATTTTCCACCGGTAGTCAGAAACAAGTGTCATGAATTTTGACTTAAGTTATGTTTCTTCAACTGAACATTACGTGTCCCCATTTTGAGCAAGCAGCAATTAACCCACTTGCATCATTAGCGTATATATACGCTCAATTTTCCTGGTCACAATTGTTATTCGTTAGCTAAAAACAGAAATGAAGAGTGTTGTTGGAGATGAAAGTAGTAATTCTGATTATAGTGTAGAAGAAATTAGGCCACCGAAACGAAGACAAATTTTTGAAATAAATAATAATAATAATAAAAAATTTGGTGATTAAGACCTTCTTTTCATATTTCTTTATGATGCAAATGGGTTAAAAGAATTATAAAAATACTGGTTAAAATTTTCGAACAAATAAGAAGATAGAAGCTGCAGCACATGTGTATCTGTATATATATATATATATATATATATATATATATATATATAAGTACAAAAATGTTTTCTTCTCAAAGAATTGCAAAATAAAAAAATAAGTTATCGTTTGTTTTTTTGTTTTCATTTGATTCGCCCTCGTATATACATTTTTAATTAGTTTACAAAATATTATTTTATCGCTATTGTGTATTATTCAATGAATTTTTTTTTATATAGGTATTACATGTTGTCATACAAGCTGGGTTCAAAGAAAACTTTAATTTTAATTTTAGAAATAAAATAAATTCAGTATAAAATTTGCGAAGTTACTAAAATTTCTGATAAATAAAATAATGATTTCTATCATCTACGTTTGCAGTGATAAGATACTGTTATAAACTAAACGGTAGTGGAAAGAAATTGTGATGAATCTGATCTGATGACTGATCTCTTTTAAGAAAGACATATTACATCAGATCAACCATAATATAGATGAAAACACAACACAATGTTTTGTTATATTAATAAAAGGGAGAAGTTTTGTTTATAAATACTTTTGTATTTACATTTACTTCAATGGCTTTGTGTTAACTGGCGAGTCCATTTTAGATATATAAGAGTGTCAAAATGTAAACAAACACCATATTAATTTTTTTAATCCATGTATTAGGTACAGGCATATCTATATTTATGGTTGATTTGATCATATCACTCTGTTTACAACAATGTATATATATATATATATATATATATATATATATATATCTATATCTATATCTATATATATATCTATATATATATATATATATATATATATATATATATATCTATATCTATATATATATCTATATATATATATATATATATATATATATCTATATCTATATCTATATCTATATCTATATCTATATCTATATCTATATCTATATCTATATCTATATCTATATCTATATCTATATCTATATCTATATCTATATCTATATCTATATCTATCTTATCTTATGTTATTTTTTCAAAATTTGTTCAAAAAAATCTGAAAAAATTCAGTAAAATAGAGACAAAAAAGTAGCTACATAATAGCTAAGTAACTTTTTTCTCTAACTCATATTGATTTTGCAAAAGAAATTATTGAAAATTCTAAAAAACAATAGAATTTTCAATAATTTTTCCTACCAAACCAGAATGAGGTAGAGAAAAAGTTACTTACCTATTATGTAGCTAATTTTTTTCTTTATTTTACTAAATTTTTCAGATTTTTTTGTGAAAATTTTGAAAAAAGTTTTATTTTGAAAAAATCCCAGGGGGGTGCGTACTCTTGTCAAATTTTTAATTTTTTTCTACTAAACGATGCATTTTAAAATAATCGTTTCTGCACTCAATTATAGTAATCATTATTCCGCATTTTTCCATATTATGCTTATTTTCCTAGACCTCATAGTTTTTGAGAAAAAAAATAAAAACCAAAAAATAAAAAAAAAAAATAAAAAAATTCTAGAGCAAAAACGGCACATGCTAGCAAATTAAAACGAAAACCAAATAATAGAACTTTTTATGCTCTATCGAAAAGTATTCTAAGTATTTCTCCGAATTTAACTCGAGAAACTTAATGAACGAACACCCGGTATATGTATATATATATACCTACCAGTCAGTAGAGAATTGATTATTTCTGCCCATTGGTACATCGAGTTCCTCATCGAATTGAAAGTCCAATTCTTCACGTTCAACTCTGATTTCCTTTTCGCGTGATTCTTTATTCTTCGCGGTAATATTTTTACCTCTTCTCCGAACTTCTTTCCAAATATCATCGGCTTCAGATAATTTCTTCTCAGACCCATCTTTCGCAGATTTATTAATTTTTTCCCCTTTTGAATTTTCGTCGTTTTTGGCAGTTTCTTTAGAAATTATCTCCTTATCTATAAAGTAAATAATATATTTTCTAATTGAAAAAAAACAAAAACTGATTATATATACTTAAGATTCAAATCTAAAATAAAATCGCAGTTTTGAATCTATATACAGTAGTGTCCGCCAGTGTCATATGAGAAAATTTTTTATTATTTGTTTTTTGAAAATTATTATTACCGAACTTTTTGGTGCTTGTCTAAAAACTAAAAATACACCAGCCGCAAGTACAGATATCATTTCCGATGTAAGTCAAATTAAATAATAAAAAAAAATTCAAATAAATTAATTTTATTTTTAAAAATTTCGAAAAATGTTTAGAATAAAATTTTAGGCTCCTATACAAAAATTTTGTATTCAAAGACGACTTAAATAACATTTTTTTTGAAATACATGTAGATACATACACAAAAACTCATTATATTAAAATAAAACTGCTTTATGTTAAAGTTCTGTATTAATATTTATTTAAAATCGACGTTGGGTTCGTCAAAACGTCGAGTTCGTCAAAACATCGATTTTAAATAAGAACTTTAACATAAAGCAGTTTTATTTTAAATACGTATACTAAAAAGATGCAAATATGCATTATTTCCATTTAAATAAATGCTTTCTTTCCATTTGATATTAATTTTGTATTGAATATGCTGAATTGAAGAAAATATAACAACTTTGCATCAAAGTGGTAATACCTATTTGTGAAAAATTGATAACATTTAATTGTTTTATAAATTTTAAGTAATAATCTATTCAAGGCAGTAATATTACTATGTATCAAATAATGATTAAATTATTACAAATATACATTTTTGAATATTTGAAAAAAATTATTACGTATTTTCAATTCAAAATTTGTATAGAGGCCTAAAATATATATATATATATATATATATATATATATATATATATATATATATATATATATAGAAATAAAATCCAATATTGAAAATAGTAATTAAATTATTCTTTGCATTTCTATTACCAAAATGAATTATCATATATAATTCCTCCAGTATACTACTTTAATTTATATTTGAATTAGTGAAAATTGATTTACTACATACTTGTTGGTGAGGAATCTTGTCCCGGAACAAATTCAGCGACATCTGGATTCAAATTATCTGGATGTGATGCATTGGTATCTCTAAATGTGCGCGGAAGAGGAGGAGGTGGTACGTACATTGCGTCAATACTTTCGGCTTTTGGATCATAAATCGGCCATTTTGTTGGATTTTCACGTGTACGAACCTAATAAATTTTATATAGATATATAGATATATAAATGTAAACAAATTAAAAAAACTTACTTTAAATCCACCGAGCATTTCTAGTTTATCCGAGTCGGATATTGCATTTATAACAAGAGATACATCATTGGTAAGTGCTTGTACTCTGTGAAAAGATGCAATTAGTTGGACGGGAAGATAACCTTCTTCGTCCATTTTTCTTCTCATGAAGAAATCTCGAACTAAATTGTCTTCGCTAAAGTAGTATTCACTGAAAAAATAATTATAATGATAATCATCAATAATTCATCGGTAATTAATTACAAGAAATTCGTCATTTTAATATAACCAAATTAAAATTTATTTGTGTCAGTTATAAATTTAGTCGAAATATTTCTTAGTATAAAAACTATGGAAACAAAAGAAAAGAAGAAGAAGAAAAAAAAAAGTCATTGTTGATAAGTGATCCTTTATGAAAACAAACGCTTATAGTTCGATTTTCGTAAATTCAGTTGCACGTCATCCAAAAATCTAACTAAATTCATGACATCATCACTGAGTACGTTCATATGAGCTTATAGTAATAATGTAGAAGTATTATTTGTTTTTTTTTTTAATCTTATATTGACTTTGGCTTTGTTTTAAATTGAATTTTAAACATATTCACCAGTAGCACTTTTCGAATAACTTGATTATAATTAATAATTCAAATTTAATTATTAAATAATTACCAAATTAGTCTTCCAAAGGAAACGAGAAAAATCGATTTATTTGCAAATGACAGGCAAAATTGACAA
This sequence comes from Clivina fossor, assembly GCA_963966155.1. Classification (NCBI taxonomy): domain Eukaryota; kingdom Metazoa; phylum Arthropoda; class Insecta; order Coleoptera; family Carabidae; genus Clivina; species Clivina fossor. The sequence goes on from OZ014550.1 coordinate 81,120,639, forward strand.
CATAAAAACAAATGACAGTTTTTTGTTTTTTAGTGTCAACGTACAATTTAGCAAAAATAATCATTGTTGTCAAGTATAGCAAAACTAAATATAAATGTCGAAATATTATTGTATATAATTAGTACTTATTTGTTTGTAAATATAACAAAATATCACTGATAAACAAATTTGATTTTAAACTATTTAAATACTATTTTATAAAAGTATAAAATTATATGCAAATATATTAGGTACAGATACTTTTGTGTGATTAGGTTTTGTCACCAACTTATTGATAAACAAAGGAACTTACGAAAATCGGACTCGGATTAAGTCGTTCATTGGTCGCTAACATTGGTTCTGGAGAGAATGAAGAAATTAACTTTAACTTTCATGTAGATGCTCTGTCTACTCTTATAATAGTTTCATAGTACAATCGTATAAATAATATTTAATATAAAGATTATATCCTATACTATTAAACGAACAATTCTTTTATATTTTATATTAAACAAGCCAAAATTATGCGTATATTTATTTATTTGTCTTTGCGGTCGGACTAAACTTTATCTTGAAAATGGCTTGAATAATTTTGATGAAATTTGGTAAACCTATATTTGTGTGTGTGTGTGTGTGTGTGTTTGTGTGTGCGTGCGCGGAATAGCGATTTAACTAGGTCTTGATTTTGGAAAAACTCATTCAAATGGGCAGTTTCAATTAGAAACCAAATCAAATAAATGATGTAAGAAACCAATGAACAACATATGAATAATATTGATCTATATTAATAAATGAGTAATTTTTTACTATTTAAATGATTCACTTCCTATTCAACGAGTAAGGCTAGAATTTCCTGATATTCCTATACTATTAAACGAGCAAAAATGACATAACTATTTGTGTATAAACTATATTTTGCATAAGACTTTGACCTCTTTGATGAAATGTGATGAATCTACGTTTTCAGGTACAAAAAACGTCTCGACGGGAAAACTCATACTTATATTAATAAAAAAAAAAAGAAAACTTATTTTGAAATTTATTTTTGACACAATAAATATTTTGACACATTACAGTCATATGGTCATACCAAATTTATTTTCATGATTATCAATAACAATATGATATTGTTTGGCACATATGATCATAAAAATATTACTAAACTTTTTTTCATTTGTTTGTAAAATATAATTAAAATTAATGTAATTATTAATAATTTTTTAAGTTATACTTTGATTTTTATTAATTGATATTAGGGTGGCAAATATTTCATATTTCAATAGCTCACTTATTCATTTAAATTTTGTAATTATTGTTCTTATATTTGTGTAATATAAATATGTTACTGAAACTATTTTCTCTAATACAGCCTGTTTCAGAGTAAGCGCCTTATTTTTTTTTAGCCACACTATGGGCACTACTTTCAAAATATTTGGCAGTAATATGTTTCAGAACATTCTCTACAGTCTACACGATGGTGATATCAGATTTTCAATTGGACGAATCATTTCAAAATGGCGACTTTCAACTTTTTTTTGTAAATGGGATGCCATAATTTTTTTAATATTATTGAGATCCTAAAAACATTCTTTTTACGATAGTATTTCGTTTTTCTTAAAAATTCATTTCTTTCCCTATCAAAAAGCAAACTAACATTTTAATCTAGTAGCGCATGAATGTTTTACACCCGATGTTATTTTTGTTATTTCACTTGTTGTATTAATAATAATTATTATTAGAACGAGAAAATTGTGAATCGTTTTGATTAGCAGAACAATAATTTTTGTGTTGGTAATATGTACTAAAGTAATATTATCCTTAATATCGCATTACAATAGTAGAAACATGATTAGAAGCATATGGATAAACCCACACATGATATTATCTCACAAATACTAAAAAATTTTTTTTTTTTCGAAAAGTTGGTAACACTGTACAAAAATAAAAATTTTAATTATTGTACATATAAAAGAATGTATTCTGAAAATTTGTTTGAAATCGTATAATAGTTTTTCCGGATTGTTGGCAGCAACACTGTATAATAATAAAATTACTTAATTTTTTTAAACATTCAGAAATTCAGTCTAAATATTTGATTAAAATTGAATAAAATGTAACTAAAATAAAATGAAAATATTTTTTCAAAAATTTGGCAACACTAATTATATAATTGTTATTAAAATTAAGAAAATCTAGCCAAAAAAAATTGATACAACTTGGATAATAGTCAAAATAAAATATTAAAAATTGAAATACTAATTTTTTTTCGAAACTGTACTTTACTAAAATTATATGGACACTAAAAAAAACTTTTATGATAATTTGATTAATCATGGATAAATAATGTAGCCGTAATCAAATTTTTTAAATTTTGGCAATTTTTTTCTCGGAAAATTGGCAACCTTGTATTTTAGTAAAATTATATAATTTATATAGACACTACACAAATCTTAAAAATTTGGTTAATCACGGATAAATAATGCAGCAATAATAAATATTTTTAAACTTGAAGTAATTTTTTTTTGAAAGTTGGTAACACAGTATTTTAGTAAAATTATAAAATTTATACGGGTAGTACTAATAGAATCTTTTACAAAAATTTAGTTAATAACGAATAAATAATACAGCCATAACAAATTTTGAAAACTTTAGTAATTTTTTCTCGAAAAGTTGGCAATACTAAAAAAAATAAAACAGAATGCCCATCTTGGGCACTAACTGAACCTACCCTGAAAGTTTGGTGCAAATCGAAAGAACGATTTACGAAGAGATGCGATTACAAAATTTGATCGGCTAAACGAGCGAGCGATATCCGCACACAAATACACCCTCATAAACTAAGTTCAGATTTGTAATTTAGAGGCTATATGAAGAGATTTATATATATATATATATATATATATATATATATATATATATATATATATATATATATATATACTGGGTGACCCAGACCACCCGTCCCACCCTTTTATAATCCAGGGGCTTAAACGAAAGGTCATGAAATCTTAGTAACTTTGACGTGCTCTATCGAATCGTGAGAGGGAGGCAGAGGGGGAAACTTTGAAATTTCAAATGGAAACCCATATTTTTTATGGCAGATTTAGATTCTACGCATTAAAATGTTAAGGGTTTATTTGAAAAAAATTTTTTTAGTGGACAGATGGCGCTGTAGTCGCGAAAAACGTGTTTTTGTTTGTTTTTCATTATCTTTGACAGTTTAAAACCGTTCGATAGAGCACGTTAAAGTTACTAAGATTTCATAATCTTTCGTTTAAAAAAGTTCAGCCCCTGGATTATAAAAGGGTGGGGCGGGTGGTCTGGGAGACCCAGTATATATATTTAAACTTTTTTTAAAAAGTTGGAGACATCGGTACCGATCACTATATAGCTCTTTTCCTTTCAAGCAAAATTGTAAAAAAAAGTACAACATATTAATTGAAAAACAGGTTCTAAAAATAGAAACATTTTCTATTGATATATAAAATAGCTTTCAAATTTTTTTTTAAAATATTTATATATATATATATCCCCATTAACATATTTTAGAAATTTTTGATATATAAAGTAGTCAAATACCAAGGACAATTGATTCAAGTGTTTAGAAAACAATAAAATTATAGTAAAATTATTAAAACCAACTATCAAGGTATTTAAAAGATATAAATAGAACCTGTAAATGATTTAAAAAGCAAAATAAATCCAGCTCGCTTACATTTGTTTTTTGATGTATTCTTTAAGTGTGGGACTGTCTAAATTAACGTAGCTACTGCTACTAAAATAAAAAGTTCCCATATAGGGAACCAAAAAGGCACTAGACCCGTCCATTGGTAATCCGAATTTGTTCATCTGAAATACAAAATGAAATTATAAAATTATTATAACAAATTATAATAAACATCATTTTGTAAAGTTTTTCTTTCATATGACATAAAATTTTGCGGTGATTAACAAAATGTAAATTTAAGATAATGCTTTTGCTACTATTTCATTTCTACTGTTAAAATTATTATTTTACATTAAAATTTAAAATAGAAAAGCAATATAGTCGCTAGGTAAAGATAAAAATAAAAATAATGATTTTTTTATGGACAAATAATAAAATACTTTTATTAGTGCGACATAATTTTAAAGTAGTATTTTTTTTCCAATGTTAAAAATGATACGCAATAAATTATTTATATAATAAAATATTCAGTAAATATATTAAAGTAATTATATCGCGCAATTATTTCAAATAAAATTTATTGTTCTCAAATATAAAAGTCTTTTTGGGTACTTAATTTAGTAATTATTCGGTGTTAACTTGTTGTAAGGTATGTAATATTTGGGGAAAATAGCATAATCTTGTTTTTACTCAAATATAAAGCAATATTTTACGTTACTCTATGTATTGTAGTTAAAAAAAAAACAACAATACATATACCTAATTAAATATAAACATTTTTGTTTTAAATTGCGTATTTGGTACTGATTAATAATTAATGAATACAATTTGATAAATATCATTTTGAAAAAAAACCACAAAACCTCTTTTCTATGACCACTAGGATAAATGATATTTTTGTTTTTTGCATACTTATTGCCGAAACTTGCCGACTTCCCACGCCAGTCATAAGTGTACGGAATGCCGTGCCGTGCCGTGCAGCAATGGTTTGATCGCAACTGTCAGTTTTTTTTACACACGATGCGCAATCAATACGGAGGAGTATTTATGATTGGTCTTAATGGAACGAACGGAACATAATTAATAAAAAAAGAGATGTGGTCGTAGAAAAAGTATGGTGTATTATTCGAGCAAAAGAAGGCACATTCTACAACAATGTGATATTGGTACTAGACGTTGTCTAAGAATACCGCAATAGAAATTTACGCGCCTCATGCAGAACGAACAACGTATTTTCGCTCAAATAATACAATGTACTATTATGAAATGAAAAATGTTTTCGAAATAATTATACCTGTGTGTAATCTGTAGGATAATCTGGATAATCCGGTTCGGAAGGCATTCTATTTGCGGGTCTGTTAAATGCAGGACGCCTGGAACCTCGGGCTCTACCCCCACGACCTCTGTTATTCACGCCGTTGCCATTCCGATTTGAGCGATGCCCATATCGTTCGCCATTATCCATGCGGTGCTCTTTATAATCTCGATCGCGCTCATTTTCACTCACTGATGATAATGCCGAATATTCGCCTAAAACCAAATCAATGTCAATCAAATATTCTCCTTCCTCTCATTAAAGTAGCAATTTTTTTCTTTTTTCTTTTCTATTTTAAACTTACAAAAATATATTGAAATTTTTTCTAATTTTTAAATTATCAAAAAATATAAACTAATGGTTTTATACATAGAAAAATTAAACAAAATTAAATATGTCTAATTTTATTTCATAACTGAAATTGAATACTTATATGCCGTTAACAATATTATTACGTGCAAGAATAATTTTAATTGTAACGAGTACTTGTGCCAATAACATTGAAAACATAAAATTATTTGAAAATAAAATTACTCCTATAATAAATAAAATATAAAAATATATTTTTTCACCATAATAATAATAATAAAATTTACAGAAAACAACATTTCATTACCTACTTAAATATTTTAATTTAAAAATTAAGTGAAACGACAATAATAATAATTATTACCGTTTATAACAAAAATAAAATTGAATTGCATGGTCTATAATTAATTAGCTGTCAAAAAAAAATAAATGATTATAGTATCTATACAATATATGAAAAATTAAATTAATATTCTATTAAATATATTGCACGATTGCACCTTACTTCAATCCAATAAAAAAAAATAAACAAACTTGTTTAATAATGTACCTATGTAAAACATATTACAGTGCACCAATTTTCTTATGGCATGTGAAGACCATGTGCGCAATAGCATTCGTAAGAGTAGAGATATATTTTGGGTGCAAACATTAGATTAGTATTTCTTTAACCGTGACTGCGTTCGTTACGTTTAAGTGTTTTCGGCATTCAAAGTACAACCTGTGACAAAAATTAAATCCGAGCTTACTTGCTATTTCTTTCTTACCGAATGCGTTCTCTATCTGCGCAAAACTTATCCCCACACACCATAACAAAATTGGTAGACTGTAGTTTGAAATTTGGAATTTGACTAAAATTATTGATCAATCTGATAATATCGACACAATTCATTCATTGTAATGACAAATATTGACATAATTATATAAATGAAAGGAAAGCTCTCAAATAAAATACATTAATATTTGAGTTTTTTTGACAGCTAATAATTACTATTAAATTTATAAAATCTGTTCCATTATATGTAAGTTGCAGTGCTGAAAACAAAAATTAAATAAAACTAACTAGAAATAAAATACGTATAACATGCAAACAACTAGCGAGTAGCACTAATTTGGGTATTGAGCAACAAAAAAAAAAAAACAAACATGATACTAGATCATGTTCGAAGCAAATACATACCGTGTTCGTTTTTCAATTTTGGTGAATTATCGCGTTTACCCTTAGGAAGATCTATTTCAAGTGGGACCCATTTTTGTTTGGCCACTGAAATATTAGGGTATTAGATTAGTAACAATACGTAAAACAAAACAAAACAAAAACAACAACAACAACCTATGTACACAGCTTGAGCGTTCCATTTCACTAGACCGTTTCAAGTAAATTTATGTTATTTGTACAGATAGAACATAAAAATAATTTCGGATTTTGTTATTGCAGAACCATTTTCATTCACAACAGTTAAGATAATGTTTAAATTAGTTGTCATATTTTCTTTTTGATTAAATTTAGATATGTATTTGTCAAATTGGAGACTGTACAAGTTTTAATAAGTGCCTGAATTCCATAGTAGAATCAAAATCTTGTTCGTAATCGAAAAATACAATAGACCAAACAATAGAATTTCGACGAGTGGCATTGCATATACAATTATTAAAAAAACCACATTGTATACAATAGTTTTTTAAAACACATGGTATATAATTGCCTCGTACACCGCATCTCCGTGAAATAATACGTAAAAATACATTATTTGTATACTATAATAATGTAAAAATATCGCATTATAAAAAATATGAGGTAGCTTTGAAAAAAATGAATAATGTTTTTTTTTTCGCCAAAATATTGAGTTTCGTCTTGTTTTGAAAGATGTCAAAATCAAATGAAAATGATGAAAACTCCTCTCGTACAGCATTCCCACAGTAAAATCTATTTATTCAGTGGTTAGAGGGTACGCTTAGATACAGTTTAATGTGCGCCAACATTAAATTAAATGCAAGAGTTCCGTGTTTTAGGAAGTAGACAAGAAGTTTCGAATGACATACATCAAGCAAAATGCTACTGTTTGCATTATGAATGTAACCAATGTGGTTATTGAAACCAGTTGTATTCGTATTATCTGAGTATTGTACGTATTTTTCTGTTCAGTTTCGATTACAAACAAGATTGCAATTTTGCTATGGAATCCAGTTATAATACAAACCCAATAAGAAAATAATGTTAATTTTTCTTACTAAAATAAATAATAATTTTTTTTTTGGTTATAGCATTATAGCATATATTACTATTTACCCTAGATTTTTTTTTTAATCGAATCCATTTCGCAACTAAAGCCCGTTTTAGATGTGTCATATTTTGTGAAAAATATTTATGAATGCTATGTTCATAATGCGTCGTTACGTACGACAGAAATATGTTCCGACAGAGACAAACTGTTTTTTGTACATAATGACGTATAGCGAACATAGCATTAATAAATATTTGTTCACAAATTATGAGCGTTTAAGATTCTATGTATAATCATTATTAAATATTTACAATATAAAATAAATTAATTATAAAAATTATTCCACAACTAAAATGAAATTTTTCTTAAACTCGGAAACCGCTTATCAGAAACAAATGAAACTAATTGAACTCAATAATACATTGAACGAAAGAAATTAATTTATGTTGCTTGTAAATAAAATAGCGACCGTCTGAACAGAAAAGACTTTTTTTTGGCCTAAAATTTGTCTTTTTCGAAGTGTCTAAAAAATATTTATTTTGATCAGAAATTAAATTCCTTCGTTCACGGGCAAGACAACTGTATCAACTACAATTTTCCAAAGTTTCATGGAAATCCGTTGAGAAATTTGTATGTAATCGTGTGTGTCCACCGATTTGAAAAATGTCGTTTCGAAAGAAATGGTTTTAAAATTTTCGAATGAAATAATCAATAGTCTTAAATTGAGTCATCGGCGATCGGAAAAACATAGTTAACTCTAATATCGACTTGTAACTTTGGAATTGAATAGTCTAAGCTAAGGATTACACTTTCGCGTGGTGACAATTTCTTAAAATCGATTTCTTCAAAATTTATGAGTGGAGATAACCCCTTCCTTAATTTTGTTTCTAATATATGGCAGTAACATTACATTTAACTCTGCATTAGTGCTGTGAAAAAGTGAAGAGCTCAGTAGAAAAGTGACAAATACGTCACTTGTAAGTTTGATTAATATCAGAAATTGAGTGACAAATAAGTCACTTGTTAGTATTTCGTGTGTGCGGCCATAAGAAAGGGACAAGCGTGTTTTTTTTTCCATAAAGCCAAAAGAGCACTGAAAAAAATACTTAACTTTTTAAAATAGAAATAAATCTATAATTATTGACAATTTATCCAAATAAACTACAGTATGTGAGTGAACATCCTTTCTTCTAGTGAAAAACCAACAAATATCAATTTCGATCAAGTTGCGAATTCGTCATTTTTCCACTGTCCACTCCTCCAATTATCAAATGCAGTAGGGTGTGTCACACCTCAGTATATTTTAATTAATTTTTTTAATGAATTGTGACAAATAAGAAAAATATTGCTGAATAAATAAACATTTATGTTTTCAAGTTATATTTATTGCTGTAAATGCTAATTTGAAGACAAAATTTATAAATAATTTTTTTTTACAATCTAGAATTACAGCGCAGCGGTTCAAAAATACTAACTGGAAATCTAAGATTTCTAAAATTTCTGTAAAAAGTAGACTAGATGGGTTAGGTTTAGGTTGACTGAAGTTTGCCTCAAAGTAGATAGCGTGTGGAATCAAGCAGTATGAGTAGGTACGATGAGCAATATTTTTTGCATTTTAATATTAATTTTCAATAATATTTCCTGCCAAACCAGAATGAGTTAGAGAAAAAAGTTACTTATTTACTATGTAGCTAATTTTTTTTTCTCTATTTTATTGAATTTTTCAGATTTTTTTTGAGCAAATTTTTGAAAAAATCCCAAGGGTGCAGCTTTATGTTTAATTTTAATTATATCTCGAAAAATAGTGACTTTATCGTTACGAAAAAAGAGTATGTTTTTTACACAGAAAGTATTGGAGAATCGAAAAATTGTGCTAAAATGACAATTCCGCCAGTGGCGTAGAATTTAGAAAAGATCAACCTCTCACTTGCCCCTGTTGTACGCCACTGGCAGTAGCCAGAAACTTTTATTTAACATAATTTAGTATGGTGTACGGTACCTACACTTCCTGCCAAATATGATAAGGATACGTCAAATAGTTTTAAAGTACTGGGCAAAAATCGTTTTTAAATTTTTAAATAAAACACCCTGTAGCTCAGTAAGGAGCCACATTTTATCTAAGTGATTTGCGTCAAATCTTCATATACTGAGCCCAGGATACTCCAGTAAAAATATTTCCAATTACTAATAAATCACCCTGTATATATATATATATATATATATATATATATATATATATATATATATATATATATATATACCTAATTTTGTTCCTATTTTACTAATAATATTTATTACTATATTTATTTTTAAGCTAATTTTAGTGCCCCCCGTCCGAAGCTAGTCTGAAATAAACACTGATCGCAGGCGAACGCTATAAATGATAAAAATTGATGAAAAATTTCAATAAAGTTAAAAAGGGTTTAAAGTAGTAGGGTAAGTGAATCCCGTAGCGAAGCACGGGCATTCTGCTAGTGTAGAAGAAAATAAATATTTTTACTGTTGTAAATAGTTTTAAAAATAAAATAAATTATTTGATTTTTAACTTGGTAATGGAGTAAAAGAGCAACGTGGATCAAGATTTATTAACAAAATCCTTTTATTGCTATAATTTTAAAATAATAATTACTAATTACCATTGTTTTAATCAATAACAATTTTTTTCTGTATTCTATTAATTAAATTAAAATAATAGTTATATACTACATACAAAGTATTAGTCATGCGTTGCTTATTCCTATTTATTTCTTATCAATTTTAACAACGTATAGGAGGTATTATACTTAAAATGTTTGATCAAATTCGGTTCAATTCAACGTATATGTTCATTTGAATTTATGCTGTTTATATATCAAAATTTTAAAATTAGTTACAAAATTTCAATTAAAAATTCATTAAAAATATAATTAAAAATATATTTTTATTGTTATTTTTAAATAATCAAAATAAATAAATCTGTTACTTTATGAAATTTTCAAAAATATAATTTATAGAAAATTTTTTAAAATTGGTTCCATACATGAAAAAATCAGTCTTGTAAACATACTACATCTATCGTACAAATAACATAAATTTATTTGAAGCAGACAAGAAAAATAAGATACCCGGTACATAAATAAATGCTATTTTATTAATAACAAAAAGTAAAACAAAATTCTAAATAATAAAAAAAATAATCAATTCAATAGCGGTACAGTTCTCAAGACAAAAAGAAAGAAATAAACACACAAACAAAAACAAAAATAAATAGAAAAAAGCGAGAAAGATACAAGAGAGAGAATGAGCGACAACAAATAATTGTGCAATGGCTTTCTATTTGCTGATGACAAAATTGAAAATCTAACCTTTCTTTTTCTTTTCCACATCGGTTTCTTCGTGTTCCGTTTCATTGCTATTCGTTTTGTTGCTTGTAGAATTATTTCCGCTTGTATTACTATGGTTGGAGTTTAAATTATTATTGTTTACTGCTGGATTAGTCGGTTTCTTCTGGAAATTTTATAACGTACAAAATCATACAAATATTTCACAACTAATATAAACATAAGAAAAATAAATATTAAGAAAGGTCGGCTCAAATATTATCTACAAATTGCAAATTTATTACTATACTTATTATTTAAGATTGTAAGATTTACTAGAAACCCTTAAAAAAATCAAAATAATGTTTTGATTCTGTGAATTATAAAATAAATCTATAAAATCATAAAATTAGATAATAGTATATTACCATACAAAGCTGGTAAAGTGCACCTAATAGAATAGAAATAAATTTGCAAAATTTTGATATTTGCACTTGTAAACCAAATGTCGTATATAGTTTTTCGCACAATTGATTTAGAAATATAATGTCGAAATCAAAATTGATTAAATCACTTGCTCTTATTCTTATTATATAGGTGTACAGTAATATCTCGCTTAACATTAGCTCCGTTAACGATACCTCGCTATAACGTCATTGCTGGGCGAAGCGACGCGACGCGGTAATTCCCATATTTTTATACATTCTGCACTATGTTCCATATGTTCTATGCATACATATGTGCAGTTTTACTATAACCTTCACAGCAGTCGTTATACGCACGTTACATAAATAGTTTTAACAACAAAAAAATTGTCCGATTGCCTGAGTCAGGTGTCTCATTCGATAGATATTTTGTCCGAAAATGATTCAGATTTTGCCCGAAGTTGTGCTTTAAAAAGAAATGTATTAAATGCTTTAACATGTTACAGTGAGCTATTACGAGAAAAAAAGAGACAAGCAACGCAATCGACCGACCCTTGATTCGTTCTTGTCAAAAAAATAAAAACATCACAACTTGTCAGTTTATTTACATATAACCGCTAATTTTGTAATACATAATATGCATGCATACTAATTTTAAACTTTAAAATTTGACAAGAAAAGCTGTTTTCAGTTGTTCCTATCTATTAATAAACAAGATTAGAAGTATATGAGTAAACCCATATATAGACTACTTTGACATTATCACATAAATGATAAGAAATAGGAATAAAAAATTTTTCATCGAAAGTTGGCAACATTGTATTTTGCTAATATATAATATTATAGGCGCTAAGGGTATCTTCTGTAAAAATTTCATTAAAATCGGATAAATAATGCGGACATAACAAATTTTTAGAAAATTATTAATTTTTTTTTCGGAAAAATGGCAACACCGTATTTTAATAAAATCATAATTTATGTGGGCACTAGGAGAAACTTTTCTGAAAATTTGATCAAAATCGGATGAATAATGTAGCCACAATGAATTTTTTTAAATTTTAGTAATTTTTTTTTCGGTAAGATGGCAACACTCTATTTTGTTAAAATTGCATAACTTATGCGGGCACCAGGAGAATCTTTAGTGAAAATTTAATCAAAATCCGTTAAATAAAGTGGTCATAACAAATTTTTAAAAATTTTAGTAATTTTTTTCTCAGAAAATTGGCAACACTGTACTTTGTTGAAATTATCTAATTTATATGGATACCAGAAGAATCTTTTGTGAAAATTTGAACAAAATCGGTTAAACAACATGCCGTAATAAATTTTTAAAAATTTTGGAAAATTTTTTCTAGGAAAGTTGGCAACACTGTATTTTATTAAAATTACAAAATTTATGTGGGCACTAGGGGAATCTTTCCTGAAAATTTGATCAAAATCGGATAAATAATGTAGCCACAATGAATTTTTAAAAACTTTAGTAATTTTTTTCTCGGAAACTTGGCATCACTGGAAAAAACTAAAACCACACGACCATCTTGGGCACTAGACAAATTTATCCTGAAAATTTCATTAAAATCGGTTGAACCGTCTAGGAGGAGTTGCGATCACAAAATTTTGTCTGAGGACCGAGCGAGCGAGCTGACGACGCACATCCATACACCCACATAAACTAAGTTCAGATTCGTCATCTAGAGGCTATATGAAGGATTTCTATACAATTTTTTTTTTTTTTGAAAATGTTACAGACACCGTACCAAACGCTATACTACTTTTTCCTTGCAGTCAAAGTAGTAAAAAATAAAAAATGAAATAATGTATTTTTTTTTAATTTAGTAACCTATCCCTATCATTCGCGTGTTATTTCTTCCTCCGTTAACGTTAATTCGGTTAACGTAATGTTCTTGAGGAATGCATCCCTAACGTTAAACGAGGTATTACTGTACTCGCATATATATATATATATATATATATATATATACAGTGTGTCTCAGGATTGATGTTACAAGAGGTGTAATGGACTAAAATTTTTTGAATTTCATTTCAAGATTCTGGAATTAAGCCCTGCTTGGCATGAAACGAATTTTAAGAATTTTTTCGTTTTTTGAAAAACAAAATGGCCGTGACGGTGAAGCAAGAACTATTTTCTTTTCAGGTAAAGTACCCTTTTTGTTTAGGATACGACAAAATTTTATTAAGAAAAGTTGTTTATAATGACAAATCATGGCCGTATACCAAACTTCAAGACGATCTACCTACTTTCATTAAACTGTCTGTTTTAGATTGAACAAAATAAATTGTAGGTATCTATTAATTTATTAAAATTTTTATTTGTAGACCATTGAACGAAACAAATAGTATTTACAACAAATTTAACTTACGAAGCTTAATAATATCATTGATGTGCAATAAATTTATTAAAAATTACTCAGCGTTATCTGCGAATTCGGAATTTACACCAAACGGCGTGAAATAAAGAAAATAACAATGGGAGGCCATGAAAAAACAATCGTTGAGTATAATCTCAAGTACTGTCAGATTGCAATTTGTAGTAACTGCCTTTAGTTCAAAGTATAATTACTGCTAGATTATGTTATCGTTACAACAGAGAATTTACGTTGTTCAGTGTTACGGGCTTGGACAAACTGCCCTAAGAGTAGTGGTGCAGCGGTTTAACGAGAAATTTCCCAACACCAATCTTACACGTATGACTGCCATGCGAATAGTTAAAAAATTTCTTGCAACTGGCAGCGTTGGTAACGTTAAGAAAGAAAGAAAGAAATATGACGAAAATGATACCGCAACTGTTCTTGCCCTTGATTCGGTGGATGAACATCCCAGACTATTATTAAGGGAACGTTCGCGTAATCTCGATATTAGTAAATCAGAACTGCAAAGAATTTATAAGTCGACCAATGTAAAGGCATTCAAACCAAAATTTGTGCACACTCTCGAAGAAGGTGATGAAGGCCGTAGATTATTATTTTGTCTTACCATCGGGGAGCAATGTCTTCAAGAACGAAATTTTTATAAAAACATTGTATTCTCAGACGAAGCAACTTTTACTACCAATGGCGTTGTTTCCTCTCAAAATTGTCGCTACTGGTCTACAGAAAATCCAAACTTTCGGATCAACTGTAGAAGACAGTATTACCAAAAAGTGAATGTGTGGTGTGCTGTTTCATATCGTTTTGGCATAATTGGACCTTTCTTCATAGAGGGACGGTTAAATCAAAATGTTTATCTACAGCTACTTGAAAAGTTCAGGGAAGACTACTTAGATGACTTGCCGCTAACAGAAAGACAAGCAATGTATTTCCAGCAAGACGGATGCCCTGCACATTCGACAGCACGCGTAGCTGAGTGGCTAAATTCTGTGTTCTCAGAAAAGTGGATAGCTAGAAATGGTTCAATTGAGTGGCCTCCAAGGTCGCCCGACCTCACCATATTAGATTTCTTTTTATGGGGTCGCCTCAAACAACTGGTTTACTCTCAACCAATACCCAACAGTAGAGAAATCCTAAAAGAAAGGATAAGAAACGCAGTAACACAAATACACATAGAGGAAATTCGGAACAGTTTCATAGGATTCAGACGTCGCGTAGAAAGATGTGCAGAAAATGATGGAGGTTGCTTTGAATAGATAATTTATTGCAGTACAATCTTGTGTTACGTTTTGTAAGTTAAATTTGTTGTAAATACTATTTGTTTCGTTCAATGGTCTACAAATAAAAATTTTAATAAATTAATAGATACCTACAATTTATTTTGTTCAATCTAAAACAGACAGTTTAATGAAAGTAGGTAGATCGTCCTGAAGTTTGGTATACGGCCATGATTTGTCATTATAAACAACTTTTCTTAATAAAATTTTGTCGTATCCTAAACAAAAAGGGTACTTTACCTGAAAAGAAAATAGTTCTTGCTTCACCGTCACGGCCATTTTGTTTTTCAAAAAACGAAAAAATTCTTAAAATTCGTTTCACGCCAAGCAGGGCTTAATTCCAGAATCTTGAAATGAAATTCAAAAAATTTTAGTCCATTACACCTCTTGTAACATCAATCCTGGGACACACTGTATGTATGTATATGTATATATATATATATATATATATATATATATATATATATATATATACAAGGTGATTTATTAGTAATTGGAAATATTTTAACTGGAGTATCTTGGGCTCAGAATATGAAGATTTAACGCAAATCACTTAGATAAAATGTGGTTCCTTACTGAGCTACAGGGTGTTTTATTTAAAAATTTAAAAACGATTTTTGCCCAGTACTTTAAAACTATTAGACGTATCCTTATCAAACTTGGCAGGAAGTGTGGGTACCGTACACCATACTAAATTATGTTAAATAAAAGTTTCTGGCTACTGCCAGTGGCGTGCAACAGGGGCAAGTGAGAGATTAATTCTTCCTAAATTCTACGCCACTGGCGGAATTGTCATTTTAGCACAATTTTTCGATTCTCCATTACTTTCTGTGTAAAAAACGTACTCTTCCTTCGTAACGATAAAGTCACTGTTTTTCGAGATATTTAAAGTTAAACATAGGCTGCACCCTTAAGATTTTTTCAAAATTTGCTCATAAAAATCTGAAAAAATTCAGTAAAATACAGAAAAAAATTAGCTACATAAACTTTTTTCTCTAACTCATTCTGGTTTGGCAGGAAAAATTATTGAAAATAAAAAATTAAAATGCAAAAAATATTAATTTTCAATAATTTTTCCTGCCAAACTAGAATGAGTTAGAGAAAAAAGTTACTTAGTTATTATGTAGCTAATTTTTTTCTCTATTTTACTAAATTTTTTCAGATTTTTTTGAGCAAATTTTCAAAAAATCCCAAGGGTGCAGCTTTATGTTTAACTTTAAATATCTCGAAAAATAGTGACTTTATCGTTACAAAGGAAGAGTACGTTTTTTACACAGAAAGTATTGGAAAATCGAAAAATTGTGCTAAAATGACAATTCCGCCAGTGGCGTAGTATTTAGGAAGGATCAACCTCTCACTTGCCTCTGTTGTACGCCACTGGCAGTAGCCAGGAACTTTTATTTAACATACTTTAGTATGGTGTACGGTACCTACACTTCCTGCCAAGTATGATAAGAATACGTCAAATAGTTTTAAAGTACTGGGCCAAAATCGGCCAAAATCGTTTTTAAATTTTTAAATAAAACACCCTGTAGCTCAGTAAGAAGCCACATTTTATCTAAGTGATTTGCGTTAAATCTTCATATTCTTAGCCCAGGATACTCCAGTTAAAATATTTCCAATTACTAATAAATCACCCTGTATATATATATATATATATATATATATATATATATATATATATATATATATATATATAAATAATTATATATGTATATTTCTTATTTTTTGCCGTTTAAATAATTGTATCGCAAAATTATATACAATTGCGATTAGTACTCAGTATTTAATAAATAAAAAAAAATGTTAGTCTACATATAAATAAAATATTGTGCTTTGATAATACACAGTGATTATAAAAAAAATCTTAGAAATGGACAAATTCATGTATTATAATTCTGATTGAAGATGTAATTGTGCAAGTGTAAATATGTTGTACGAAGTCGCATCATTAATCTAAAAAAATAATTGGTTTTATATTTTTGACTATCGAGGTGACAAAAAAAGGCAACCATTTAAAACTGAAAATAATCATATAATTACAAAATACCCCAAATATTAAATTTAAAAAACAATTTTATAACAAAATGTTGATTACACCAGTTGATGATTGGAATTTGCTCAAAATATTAATTAAATGAGAAAACAACACTTATACACTTTTAATGGGCACGTTGTATTCAGTAAACTTTTCTATTTTAAGGCGAAATATTGAAAGATTATATAAAAACTATGTCATATTTTAATTATTTCAAATATATTAGAGTATTTTTATGAAAAATTCGAATTTTTACACGCCATTGGTTTTTCTTTTTGAGAGTGACGTCATAATGTTTTTCGAAACAGTATGATATGTGTGTGTGTGTGTGTGTGTGTGTGTGTGTGTGTGTGTGGGATATCATCTATCAATGGATCTGCCAATTTATCAAGCAGCGTTGCCGTATGTTACATATACATTTTGAAATTTAAATTAAGATAAACATTATGGTTGTGAAATATTGTTTTATACTAATTTGTAATAATAATTCAAACATAATATCAAATAAAATATTTCATAATGTACCAGCACAAACTGAAACACGTTGATTTGATTTTGATATAACAGATATAGATAACACGGTTTTGTTTTTACCGCAAGAAGCGCTGAATACTTGCTAATACGCTATTACGTCACGAGGAGCAAATTCAAATTTGACATTCAACTTTAAAATTTATTTTCTTATGTATTATAAATAATTTTGTTTTGCAACATATATTTTACATAGTTATTTTAATGTACATTTTTAATTAAAATTTTAAAAAAATGGGCAACTACCACATTAGCTAATATAATTAATTGTTTTATTGTGTGATTTAAATATTTAGCAATAATAATTTATGTTATTTTAAAAACACTGTTTATTATTTAAGGGATAAATACATTTTTTTTCATATTTTGTAGTTTGACTAAAATTTATTGAAAATATTAAATAAACTCCGACGTTACAAAAATATATACAATAATCAATTTCAATGCTTTTTTAAATATTGTATTTTGTTTAATTAATATAAATTTGAAATTTATATGTTCTATGTATATTTTTGTTTTCTACGCTGTATTTCTGATATTTATATTTTCTTTACGACATAAAAAAAAATCCAACTACCGTTTGTAGATGAACCCGTCGTCGCAAATATATATTTTTATCACTTTATAAACATTTTTGTCCAATTTGATACAACCTACAACAAAAAGTTGCAAGAAAAAAAAAAACTTACATAAATACATATACTACAACAACTGTACTGTAAGATGATGTTTATCTCATGTCGTAGGTCAATATTTTCAGCTGACAATATTTCGAAATTTATATTTTAACATTTACACTTTCAGTGGTTTACACTTAATGAAACATTTTTAAGGAATAAAAATAACTAATAAAGATATTATTAAAAGAAACACTTTTAATAACACTTTTTAAAACATTATTAGTTAACCATAAAGCCAAATTAAAAACAATGAATTATTTAGGGTTTATCAATTACATTGTAATGATTGTGACGCATTTTATATAGGACAGACAAGTAGAACGATCCCTAAACATAATAAATCCTAGATAATAATAAAAATACAACAGTATCTTGCCAGTTCAAGTGAAAGGTTTAAAAATTTAATTTGTTTGAATCCCTAGCAATTAATAAAGCCTTTACTTAAAAAAATTGTCAATGAACATGCAGAAAATTTGTCTGACTCTCCACTTGTAAATATTGTATTACATTTTTTTAAATATATAAAGAAACAATTTAATAAAATAAAACGGCTTTAGGTTTAAGTTCTGTATTAATATTTATTAATAATCGATGTTTCGACGAATTCAACGTCTATCTTTACAGCAAATAACAGAACATTGAAACAAGTCACTAGTAGGTAACAAATAACTAACTAGATCATACAAATTTTTTTTTTAATAAATTTTTAATGAATGGAAGCTAAATTTAATTTAAATCAGTGCCTTCACAGTGATTGATGTTATCTTTTTGTTTATAAATTTCTATTGCTTCTCTTATCTATCTGCTGCTAATATGAATTGGTCTTGTAATAATTACAGTATCTTCGAATACCACTCATGACGATTTGACGATACTCTAACGCATGTTGACATCTGAAAACATTTTTACTAGGTTAAACAGTTTAATATAATTTTGTTTCGCCACCACAATTTCTATATTATTTATATTGATATAATTTTAATAATCTTTGTATGTAACTCACTCTTGAAGATAGCCGAAAAGTTGAAACGATCGTCGAATAATATAAATTTTGTGAAAACGCTAAAAGTTATTTTTGTCTATTGAAAAATCTTCCAGAACTGATAATAATTAAAACAACTTTTGGTTTAATGTTTTGTTTATATTTTATTTGCCTAACGTTTCTCATAATGTCAAAACATTAGCTAAATAAAATTGAAATAGAATATCAAATCAAAAGTTGTTTTAATTATTTTTCATTTTCTGTTTTTAAAATAATATAATAAAGCATATAACCATCGGGAATAAATGCACGATCCTAAAACAAAATTTTGAGTTTATTGTAAACGATGACTGAATATTGTTTCACAAGTAAGTTATTCCTCCAAAACAAAAATAAAACATTTCTTTGTAAAGGACAAAAATATACATTTTCATTAATGAATAATTGTTAAAATTCTTAAAATTTACATGTAAAAAATGGATCTTCAATGTATGTAAATCCGAAAATCTAAATCTAAATAAAATATTTGAAACCGTAGTTAGAAAACAATAAAAGAAACAAATACGATATATTTCTGGGAAAGAACGTAAGATTTGCCGTCCATACAGCGATGCCATATTTTCGTGTCCCAATATACGTAGTAGTGTATGGAAACAAAATATACATTTAGAATATATGGTAGCGTTAATAGCGCACCACAAGCAGTCACGGAACTATGAATATAAGTTTTATTCCATAAAACGATCAAATATACTCTCGTGAAAATTCTGCAATAATTTATGAGAGCCACTAGCTGCCGGAAAAACATAGTGGCGAATTTGCTACCCAGTATACAAGTTCCAAATTAATTACAAAGAGTCCCAAATTATTCGTAATTTGCCAATGTACATATATATTGTTTAAGGTCCTGCATTCGATTCCCAGACGATATGGTTGACAAATTTTTAATTTAATTTTCAATTAATCATTGATATCTATTCAATATAAACTATATATATATATATATATATATATATATATATATATATATATATATATATATATATATATATATATATATATATATACATACATATTTATACATACTCATTTCCATAAACAGTAAAGAATATTAATAAATCTTATAATTGTTACGTATAATAATTGTAATAGTTGGTATTTAAAATTATTTCTTATGTAATGATAATGATTTTAATTCAGTTCATGATTTAATAAAAATTTTCTTCATCATAAAATTATATAAAGATATGTAAGAAATTATTAAATTAATTGTAATAATTCCATGATTATCAGGTAGTGCTAAACGATCATAAAATATAAGATTCAAGATTCAAAGCTTAGAGCCGCCACTGATTGTAATTTATAATCAGTTACAAAATATTTGAATGCCAGTTAAATTCACCTTACACAGATTACTATAAAAAATCCTTTAGATTTTTAAAATACAAAAGTATAGAAATTTATATCTAATAGTTACCTATTTTATAACATAAATGCAAAATAAACATGCAAGTAAAAAAATGTAAAATTTGAAATTCAATTATTTAAAGTGAACTAGATTTATAAAATTCAATAAAAAGTTAATTATAAATAGATTCAAATGTTTTGCAAAATTATAAAATTATTAACCCAATTGAATTGTCCTCCAACAAATTTTTTTTTTTTTAAATATTGCAAAATAGTTGCCAGAATTATTTTTATTTAATAAAATATTTCAAATGTAAAATATTAATGTATATTCATTTAAAAACTCGTATGTGGAAACAACCATAATATTAAATAGTATTTTAATAATTACATTTTATTTACAAATTTATTCTTTGTCACTTATTACGAATTTAAATATATTACTGTTTGAAAATAGAGTTTAAAATATTTGCAAAATAATTAAAAAAACAATAAATTATTTACTTTCAATATATATATATATATATATATATATATATATATATATATATATATATATATATATATAATTTATATAAGTGCACGTTAATATATGTGTATTGTAATTAATGTTTTATGCAATTAAAAATTTCAAAATAGATACTAACATCAAAAATAGTAAAAAAATATTGTTCTAAAATTTTACCTCGTTATTATGGTTTCCAAGGGTGGGCCAGTCACAAATGTCTGTAAAGTCACTCGCCTGCAAGAAAACAAAATTTATTGTAACTTAAAATTTTTATATTGCATACTATGAGTTTTAAAATGCTGTTATAATTATGACAACTATATTCCAAAATTAAATTTCAAGGACAGTGCTGCTATTTCAAAAAATAAAAGAAAATAACAATAAATTTGAATCTACCAACAATAATAGTAAATAAATACATATCCTATAACGATAAGAATTTTTCTCTGTATTTCTGAAAAAAATACCAGAAATTAAAAGTTTAAGCAGAGAATTTTTTTTCCTTAATTTTCCAAAAAAACTCTTAATGCAGACCTAAAAAGATTCATTTGACTTGTGAAAAATACATGACAGTAAAATAATGTAACTAATGTTTGAAATGAAATACATGTTCAAAACAATATTCACGTCAATTACCTTGTTGCCATATATTTTTACAAGACATTGGTAACTTAAAAAATTTAAATGGCAACCCCTATTTTTTATTGCATATTTAGATTTTATTAATAAAAATATGAAGAATTTATTTGTAACATTTTTTTGTCCTCGTGACAGGTGGCGCTGTAATCGCATTTCTTTTTTTGCATTTTCAGCCATTTCACTCAGGGATTAGAGACAACGCGGAGCCAATCTCGAAAACCCGATACGGCATATAATTATTTATATATATATATATATATATATATATATATATATATATATATATATATATATATATATATAATAAGGTGGTCGTTATTTTGGCAATGTCGAAATTTTTTTGATCTCACCCTCTAAAAAGATTCAAAATGGAAAAAAATAAGGTGTTCAAAGTTACAGCAATTTATTTTAACATTAACCTGTGCCGCCAGACTGATTTCCTTGTCTAATTTGCTTAAAAACGCATTTTAGAAACATAAAAAAAAATATTTTTAAAATGACAAAATATCGGTTTTAACTAATTTGACAGCTTTAATGACAACTGCCAATTGTTAAAATCGTTTTAAAATTAAAATTGTATCAAATATAATGGTCAGTAACTTCAAGATTAATAAATCGAAATAGCTTTCTTTTTTAATAATTTGACTGCTTTAAAGACAGCTGTCAAATGTCAAAACTATTTATAAATATTGTAATTTTGTACAGTAAATAAAAATGCATTAGGTTACCAATTTTTAACCCGAAAAACCAGACCAAAAACCGTTTTGCCAGCCTGTCTGTAAAATGTGTTTTTAAGCAAATTGGACAAGAAAATCCGTCTTGCGGTACGGATTAATATTAAAATAAATTTTTGTAACTTTGAACACCTTATATTTTTAATATTTTGAAATATTTTATGGAGTGCGATCAAGGAAATTTCGACATTGCCAAAATAACGACCACCCTAATATATATATATATATATATATATATATATATATATATATATATATATATACTTATATATATATATATATATATATATATATATATATATATATATATAGTAAAATGTTTTAACGGGAAGATAGTCAATGGTTAGATGTTAAAATCAAATTCTCATTTAAGATTCAATTGTCAAGCTTTCGGTGTGATTTTACACCTTCTTCAGGACATGTTCTTGTTAGAAAATGAAGAAACATAAAATTAAACATAAATGGTACAGCAATCATAAAAAAGTAAATTGTACGGAAACAGAAACTCAAAAATATAATTTAAACCTAACAAACTAATGTTTAATAATAATAAAATGTAACACAAGAAGTTGTAGTCAAATAATAAAATAATAAATAAATAATAAAATAAAAAAATTTTGAATTGTTATTTTATACAGAGTTTTAAATAACAATTCAAAATTTTTTTATTTTATTATTTATTATTTTATTATTTGACTACAACTTCATGTGTTACATTTTATTATTATTAAACATTAGTTTGTTAGGTTTAAATTATATTTTTGAGTTTCTGTTTCCGTACAATTTACTTTTTTATGATTGCTGTACCATTTATGTTTAATTTTATGTTTCTTCGTTTTCTAACAAGAACATGTCCTGAAGAAGGTGTAAAATCACACCGAAAGCTTGACAATTGAATCTTAAATGAGAATTTGATTTTAACATCTAACCATTGACTATCTTCCCGTTAAAACATTTTACAATATAATATCGTCTAGTCGTGAAATTTTTAATTTATATATATATATATATATATATATATATATATATATATATATATATATATATATATTTATTACGTTTTTATTTTTGCCAATATATTGAATCTCGTCTTATGAAATATGTCAAAATGATATGAAAATGATGAAAATAATAATAATTAATCATTATTATTATTATGACTACGGGCCATTAATTTTGGATCAACAAATTTAATATATGAATATTAATTTCCTTACAATACCTGTCATATATCAAATAAATATCACAAATAATTATTATTTAAAAATACACTCATTATATTTCTATAAACTGTTAAGGTTTATATTTTAGAAAATTATAGTTATTTCTATAATCTAATCAATGAAAGATTTAGAAAAATAAGATATGCTTGAGATCAAAAATCAGAAAACGAGTAAATTTCTGTTGAAATAACCTGAAAAACTAAATCATTCGAGCGAGCGTGTTTATAAATATCAAATACGCGAAACATTTACGTCGGATCAAAGTAGTGTTATTTAATAATGTTATTTATAATTGTCTACATCACACTGACCCTAACAATATAATTTTAGTCTACTCACAATTCGCTTCGTTATTTCGTTTTGTTGTGTTCCAATATTTAGTTATTCTCTTCAATAATTCATTTTTTTTTTTCTTTACTTATTGTTACACACCGTAACGTTCGATAATCAGTTCATGTTATTCGTTAACTTTAAAAATTATTTGCTAGTTTATTCAGAATTTTAAAACGTTACTTATTATGAAATATTTGCACTTTATGAGTAAAATTGCATTTTTTTAATTATCTTTATAGAGAGAAAAAAGTTAATGTAACATTTTTTTGAAATAGATCAAGTTTAAAAATATGAAGACTTCTTGTAAGAAGTTTGCGATTTTAAAATGGTAAACTTTCGATCCCACTCATTCATAAAGTTCTTATTTATTGTACAGTATATCTTTCATTATAGAAAGTAAATTATTACAGCATACGGGTAAAACCATATATAAATGACTTTGACATCATCTCATAAATACTAAAAAATAAAAATAAAATAATATTTTACTCAATAATGTGTTTTAGTAAAATTATATAATTTATGTGGGAACTAGGAAAATTCGTTGTGAAAATTTGGTTAATAACGGATAAATAATGTAGCCATAATAAATTTTTAAAAGCTTTAATAATTTTTTTTTCTCGGAAAGTTGGCAATGTCATACATACTAAATGAACATTCTTAATAAAATTAATAGTTTTTGAATTATTACCAATTTTAATGGCATGTATATAGCCCTCGGGCTACGCTTCACAATGCCCTCTGACTACAAACACATGTTAGGCCGAAAACGACTATTTAACGACCATGATACATAAATAAGTAACTATTCTGCAATAATTTCCATTTTTTAAAATATTATTATTAGTTTTTATTTTGATGTTTGTTCAGTTATAACAAAAATCAAATTTAACATAATTGAAAACCATTTTTTTTTTTTCTGAATGCAATAATGTGTTCATTTCATGCTTTTTATAAATAAAATTATTTTTTGTTCAAAATCGCATTCACAAATGTTCGCGTTTTCTCTATAATCAGTCTATTTGAAATAAAATATAAAATTTATCAAATCAGATGTTGAATCATTTTGAATCACCCGTTATCAGGGCCGGATTAACACTATGAGGGGCCCTAAGAACAAAAGATTTTGGGGGCCCCTTCCCCCCCTTTTTGTACAAATTTTATTATAGAATAAAGTATTTTGTAGAGTAATCAAATTCTCTGATTCGTAGAGAAGGAAAATAAGTAAATGAATATTGACACCATTAGTACGTCTTCTTATGGTGATGTCGAAAGTCTGCTGTAACAAAGTTAGTGTCTTTGTTAATAAAAAATGAACTAATAATAATTTTACTATAAAGCGACCTTTCCGACATTCTATGAATGTTGGAGAATATGTGTGACTGACAAATCATAAGTTTTATTAACACATGATCTAGAAAAACGTTTGTTCGCGAATTTTTGTCGTCTGCTACGAAAAATCGCGAAAAAACGTTTTTCTCGATAATGCGTTAATAAAAGCTTTGATTTGTCAGCCACGCATATTCTCCAACATTCATAGAATGTCAGTTTATAGTAAAATTATTATTTGTTCATTTTTTATTAACAAAGACACTAACTCCGTTGCAGCAGACTTTCGACATCACCTTAATTTGAAATAATGTAAGATTGAATTACATAGTAACTTTAATTAAGAACTCTTACAGTTGCACCCTTGGAAACTTAACCACTTAATAATTTGCTTATATCTAACTGACTTAGAATAATCCTTTTCTGCACTTTCTGGCTGCAAAATCTTTTATCAGATCATCAAAGCTGATTCGACGCAATACTTCAGCTTCCATGCATAGTAGTGCAAGCGAACCCTTCTGGGCCCCACCACCGGGCTCAAATTTCTACCTCGGTTGCCGCTGCACTACACTTCCAAGATAGTGTTATAAAGGTACGCATCCACGATGCGATTTTTTCATGAGAATTTTGTCTCATGAGATAAATATCTCAGAAACAAACAAATGTCGTAGTGGAAACTATGATGAGAGATGTGAGACACTGTTAAATATCTCATGAGAGATTGTCTCATGAAACTTTTTTCTCTCTGCGTGTAAACTCTTGAGAGATGTCTCAGCGAGACATCTACTATGAGATTTTTGTATCACCTTCTGCACGTGAGTTTTTTTTATCTCGCCAAGCTCAGCTCACTAACCATTATCACCAACTGTCACCAACATCAGTGCATATTATATATATATATATATATATATATATATATATATAAATATATATATATATATATATATAAATATTATATATATATATATATATATATATATATAAATATTATATATATATATATATATATATATATTATATACATATATATATATATATATATATATATAAATATTATATATATATATATATATATATATATATATATATATATAAATATTATATATATATATATATATATATATTATATACATATATATATATATATATATATTTATAAATATTATATATATATATATATATATATATATATATATATATATATATATTAATGTGTCCTTTTTTCTATTCTAAATTTTATTTTGTTTAATAAATGATTAAAAACATCCCAGGACATTCGTACGAAATTTTTGTAACATTCCTCATATTCATTTCTTAATTCATTTAATAGATTTTTTATTAAACTATTTTCATCTCGTTTTTTTATCCACTCACATAACACATAACCAACATTTGTGTGATTGTTTTGTTTTGTTTGTTAACGACGCAATTATGAAACAAGCTGCAGCTATCTATCTCACTTGTTAAGTAACTCACTGTGGATACACAAAAATATCTCAAGGACAGCTACGTGAGACATATGAGACAAAAGTTTCATCTAACCAAACTCTCATGAGATAAAAGTTGTATATCTCACGTTCAGTGGAAACACATACAAAATAAGTGACTCATGAGACATAAATCTCATGAGATATTTATTTCATCGTGGACGCTTAGCTTAAGAGTGAAATATTCGCCTTTAATACAAAATCAACTAATTTTTTACTACTTTTAGAAATGACCAGTCGTTAGACATACGCAAACTTTTATGTTCCAATAGTTTCTTCACTTCGTTATTTTTTTTTTCAGAAAAATTGACACTATTAGTTTTTTTTTTAATTTTTAATTTTTTACAATTTCCGCGGGGCCCCCAAAATTTCGGGGCCCTAAGCTATAGCTTAGTCAGCTTATGCTATAATCCAGCATAAATTTCCTTTTATTTATATTTTTTTCTAAATAAAATAATACTGTATATTATTCATTTTCAGTTGTTAATTTTTAATTTCTGAAATGGAAATTAATAATGCAAAACAAAGAAGGACAATGTAAAATAAATTTTGTTATTTTAAATGATAATAATGCGTAATAATTTTTCGTATAAAATCGGAATAATATTATCGTATCGTCACTTTATAATAAGAACATCTAAAAATTTAGAATAGTAAATTAGGATCAAACGCCTACAACATTGAGTGTCCCCTTTTGCTAAATGGCCGTGTTTATATTTTGAAAATAGAAACGTGTACAACTTCGTCACCAGTAGTCAACATACGACATATTTCTATAGAGTTTGCGCCAAAATTTTCTGATCTTTAATTGTTCGCCAATTTTTTTTTCATGTATATTTGCAAAAATCGATTGACAGAAATATTTATTTATAAAACCAACACAATATATATATATATATATATATATATATATATATATATATATATATATATTATCGTATATAAAAGATAAATATAAAGTAAATGCTAAAAATAACTAATATTAACATAGTAAGAGAAGTAATAGAAATTTATACTTAAAGAAAAAGATAACATCAATCACTGAGAAGGCACTGAGGAGTTAAATAAAATTTGGCTTCCACTAATTAATAATTTGTAAATTTTGTGATCTAGTTACTTATTTTGTTAACCAGTAACTTGTTTCTATGTTCTGTTTATTTACTCTAAATACCATTTGTACTTTTTTTCCTGATGAAAACGTACGTTGAGTTCGTTGAAACGTCGATTATTAATAAATATTAGTACAGAACTAGAACCTAAAGCCGTTTTATTTTAATAACTAATTTTTAGAAAAAGTATGTACAACACATTGTTTTTTTTTTTTTCGTAAAAATATGCAAATATCTTGACATAAATAAACAGTGATAAATATTTAAAATGTACAATATAGATTAAAGAAAAAATTAAAGTACACGAGTTGATCAGAAACGAATGCAATCTCCCTAGAGTAGTGTTTCATTCTAACAGCTACCAATGAATACCTACATTTACTATAATTTTGTTTTTTTTATAATCGACTGACCTAAAATAATAAAAAAATAATATATAGTAAAGAATCTGTCGAATTTGATGTGTTAAAAATAACATGAATTTTGTATATTAACTACACTTTCCAATAGTGTCACAAAATATTGGTGTTAATTTAATTTAGTGTCTTTTTCGGTAACACCAGCAAGTCTATTTTTTAAACATTTTCTCTATTAGAATTTTCAATATTTTTTCCTGCCAAACCGGTATGAGTTAGAGAAAAAAGTTACTTAGCTATTATGTAGCCAATTTTTTTCTCTATTTTACTGAATCTTTTCAAATTTCTTTGTGCAAATTTTAAAAAAAGTCTTATTTTGAAAAAATTCCAATTCAGAAATTTTCAAAAATTCTATTTTTAATTGTTTTCTACTAAACGATGCATTCTAGAAAAATGGTTACTTCACTCAATTATAGTACTCATTATACCGCATTTTTCCATATCATGCTAATTTTCCTACACCTCATAGTTTTTGAGAAAAAAAAATAAAAACCAAAAGAATCTAAAAAAATTCTAGCACCCCATCGGCACATGCTAGCAAAACCAAATTATAGAACTTTTTATGCCCTATCGAAAAGTATTCTAAGTATTTCTCCGAATTTAACTTCAGAAAGAAGTATTCTGCATATTATCGGTATCTCATGTTATTGTCCTATATCAACTTGTTCAAAATTTTGGAGCAAATGAGTAAAATCGATTTATTACTATTATAAGTGTAAAAATTGTAGTTATTTATTTCTCTTAAAACTGAAAAATGGTAATCTACTCTTTAAAATGTTACAATTTTACCTGTATTTAAAGTAAAAATATTAATTTATAGAATTTTCTAGGCTGATATGCAGTGCCGTGGTCGATCTATCCTCGTTGAATAAATCGACCACGGCATACCAACCTAGAAAATTCTATAAATTCAATGGATACCGGCCGTGAAAGCCTGAAGATTACAATTATATAAATTTTACCTTACAAATAAGATACTTGGTGGTGCATGATCACGAGAATTTTTTGTGAAAATAAATTTTGAAAAACTTTAGTATTTTTTTCTCGGAAAGTTGGCAACCTGTATTTCGGTAATATTATATAGTTTATACGGGCACTAATAGAATCTTTTGTGAAAATTTGGTTAATCTCGGATAAATAATGTAGCCATAATAATAATAATAAATTTTTAAAAACTTTAGTAATTTTTTTTCGGAGAGTTAGCAGCGCTGGAAACAAAATCACATGCCCATCTTGGGCACTAACGAAACCTACCCTGAAAATTTGGTGCATATCGGACGAACGGTCTAGGAGGAGATACGTCTACAAAATTTTACCGATCAAATGAGAGAACTACGCACACACATACACCCTCATAAACTAATTTCGGATTCGTCATCTAGAAACTATGTGAAGGATACATATATATATATATTGAAAATGTTGAAGATACTGTACCGATCACTATACCACATTTTCCTTGCAGTTAAAGTCGTAAAAAGTACCCTTTTGACGATTATTCAGGTGCCCCTAATCTTACATAGGCAGTAAACAGAGTAAAATATTTCGAATAATGTTTTTACTGCTTGAATACATTAAAAGCATTACTGTTCTAATAATAGATAATTATATATATATATATATATATATATATATATATATATATATATATATATATATATATATATAGGTAACCCTCCTATAACACGATAGATATCACATAGGTATCACATAGTGGCTACAAAAATTATATAATTTTACTACCGTACAGAGTTGCCAACTTTCTACGAAAGAAATACTAAAGTTTTTAATAATTTATTATGGCTACATTATATACCCGATTTTAATCAAAGTTTTTAACAAGATCCTCCTAGTACCCACATAAATTATATAATTTTAATAAAATACAATGTCGCCAATTTTCTGAGAAAAAATTACTAAAGTTTTAAAAAAAATTCATTATGGCTACATTATTTGATTTTAATAAAATTATCGAAAAAGATTCTCCTAGTGCCCACATAAATTATATAATTCTAGTAAAATACAATGTTTCCAACTTTCCGAGAGAAAAAATTACACATTTAAATGTTATAGAAAATTGTATTAATTTTCATAAACAGGTGTCACCACTACGATGCAAAGTTGTTATATTTTCTCCAATTCATTATATTCAATACAAAATTTATGTCAAATAAAAAGAAAACACTCATTTGAATAGAAATAATGTATATTTTTACGAGTATCTAAATTTTATTGACATTTTTTGATAAGAGCTACAAATTTAAAACATTCAGTTTACCTACATGTATATAAATTTTAAGTTGGCTATAGAAATTAAAAATCTCTACAATGTTATTCTAAAACATTTTTTTTAAATAACTCTTCAAAATTTTTACAAATAAAGTAAGTTTACCTAAAATATTTTTCATTATTGTTTAATTTGACCTATACCGGAAGTGGTATCGGTACTTCCGACTAGTGCATTTTTAGTTTTTAGACAAGTACCAAAAAAACCTGTAATAATAATTTTTAAAAAATAAATAAGATTTTTTGCCATATCGAGACTTTTAGCGGACAAAATATTTGTCAATGCCGTTTGTATAGAAACTTATATCGTCATCAGTTTTTATTAAAAAATATTTAAATGATTCAAGTTATTATTATTCAAAATAAGTAATGTATGAACATACAATTACATTACATATTTATGTTTGTATATAATTACAGAACTAGTAAACATATTTCATACTTGTAATAAACAGAATTATTATTAAAATTATTTCATACATATCATAAAGTTGATATAAATTTTAAAAAAAATTATATAAGTATTATAATAATCAATCATAGCTATCACTTACAAATTAAGAAACGTATATTTTATATCATATAGTTTACATATACTGATAAACATATTTATTTTTTAATTAGCAGTACAGTATATGTATTTTGTTACATAATATTTGTGCCAAGTTTTTTTTTTACACATGAATTCCCTTTAATTATGGTTAACAATTTTAAAATTACATGCAATTGAAATTCCTATTTTATTATTATTTTAAGTTATTTGATTATATTCATTCATTCATAATCTAGGTTTCTCTTATAGTGAAAGGTGTCGAAAAAATTTAATTATGTACTCCTAATATACAGGGTGTAACAGAATAACTATTCCTAATTTTAACTGGAGTATCCTGGGCTCAGAATATGAAGATTTAATGCAAATCACTGAGATAAAATATGGTTCGTTATTGAGCTACAGGGTGTTTTAAATAAAAATTTAAAAACTATTTTTGCCCAGTACTTTAAAACTATTTGACGTATCCTTATCATACTTGGCAGGAAATGTAGGTACCATACACCATACTAAATTATGTTAAATAAAAGTTTCTGGCTAATGCCAGAGGCGTACAACAGGGGCAAGTGAAAGGTTGATCCTTCCTAAATTCTACGCCACTGACGGAATTGTTATTTTAGTACAATTTTTCGATTCTCCAATATTTGCTGTGTGAAAAACATACTCTTCCTTTGTAACGATAAAGTCACTGATTTTCGAGATATTTAAACTTAAACATAAGCTGCACCCTTGGGATTTTTTCAAAATTTGCTCAAAAAAATCTGAAAAAATTTAGTAAAATAGAGAAAAAAATTAGCTACATAATAAATAAGTAACTTTTTTTTCTAACTCATTCTGATTTGGCTGTAAAAATTATTGAAAATAAAAAAAATAAAATGCAAAAAATATTAATTTTCAATCATTTTTCCAGCCAAACCAGAATGAGTTAGAGAAAAAGTTACTTAGATATTATGTAGCTAATTTTTTTCTCTATTTTACTGAATTTTTTCAGATTTTTTTTAGCAAATTTTGAAAAAATCCCATGGGTGCATCTTATGTTTAACTTTAAATATCTCGAAAAACAGTAACTTTATCGTTACAAAAGAAGAGTATGTTTTTTACACAGCAAATATTGGAGAATCGAAAAATTGTGCTAAAATGACAATTCCGCCAGTGGCGTAGAATTTAGGAAGGATCAACCTCTCACTTGCCCCTGTTGTACGCCACTGGCAGTAGCCAGAAACTTTTATTTAACATAATTTAGTATGGTGTACGGTACCTACATTTCCTGCCAAGTATGATAAGGATACGTCAAATAGTTTTAAAGTACTGGGCAAAAATAGTTTTAAAATTTTTATATAAAACACCCTGTAGCTCAATAACGAACCATATTTTATCTCAGTGATTTGCATTAAATCTTCATATTCTGAGCCCAGGATACTCCAGTTAAAATTAGGAATAGTTATTCTGTTACACCCTGTATAAATAAAGAGACGCCCGCAGAAATTTATTTAAGAGTGGTTTCAAATTTACTCTTTCTTACTCTTTCAAATCTCAAGTGACATGTGCCCAATAATAATATACGTAATCATATACATACATACATACACAATCACGCCATGTACCCAAAAGGGTGTGACACAAACTCTTTTCATCATTCCGAAATCAGTCGCCTCCAAACATTCCTATCCAAACAAGCAACTTTCGCTTCATCCACATTGATAACTCCTCTCATACATGCTCTTTTATTCCTACTACTTGAAAACTTTCGCTCACGCAAAACACTCTCAATCATACCACTCCAATTACTCATCGGACGTCCACGCAAAACGTATACCATCAAAATCATTCAAATAAATCTTTTTAACCAAACGTTCATTAGACATTCGCTCAACATGTCCGTACCATCTTAACTGACTAACACGGCAACTTTTGCTACAACATTTTTTTCAATTTCACACTCATCCCACACTAATCTATTTCGTACCCGATCTCTCCTATTTACACCATATAAATAATGAGAAATTGCAATACGCATCCCATTTCTACATTTCAAGAACAAAAATAAATAATCTGTATCAGATTTTTTTTGGTATTATTTAAACAAGTTAGTATAAAACAATGTTTTTCATTCATATTTCAAGAATTTCAAACGTTACCTATGTATGTTGTGCATATCTCAACATAATTAAATTCACGTAAGAAAAACATTCGAATCTTCATAACGTTCGAATTACATCTCGTATATAGACTGAGTGTGCTGATATTAATTTAATAGTGAGTCAGTCTAATTATTTAAATAATGTAAAGCAGTATTATTATGACACCAACTCATTCAAGATAACCAACCCCTCCCTGGGAAATGATATCTTAGGAATTGAGTATTAGGTAAAACTTTAAGTTTGCGAAACCTTATTTTTCAAATTTCCTTATTATCTATACATATAAGGCAAAATTTAAACAAGGACGTATGTGTGTTTGTCGGGTTTTGAAATGTAACTTGGTAGTTAAAAAGTTGAAATTTAGCACAAAGCTATGTAATACTATCACAATGATAGAAAAAATCCAAAAGTCTGGTGAACCGCAAGCACACGCTACGCTGTAAACGAAAAATATAGTATATATTTATATAATTTTACATAACCATTAACAATAAAATAGCAGCATTTTGTAATTTTTACTGCGATGATTGACGTAATATTACATTTTTTCTGTAAAAATACATTTATAGAATATGTAAATTTACATAAATTTTTTACAGTGTTCGCTTATAATTTGACATCCACTTAACAGATTTTGATAAGAGTTTTATTAATAGTTGAGGCGTTTTCCAAGGAAAGTTCTACTATAAGACAATGCAGCGTGAGCCGTAGACTTACGTTGTAAATGATGAAAATTTATCAAAAACTCCACGGAACAGATTTTGATGGAAGTTTTATTGATAGTTGAGTCATTTTTCGATAAAGGTTTTACTATTACAATGTAAGCTATGCCTCCTCCCCTCCGCCTTCCAAAATATAATCTGCCTTCCAAATGATCCCAAATATTTTCAAGAAAATTTTGCATTATGGATTGAATTTAAAGTTGCGTGAAAATTTAAAAAAATTTTTTTTTCCAATTTGTGTGAATTTTTTTGAAGCTGATAGATAATATATGATTATACTTGTACAATTTGTTAAAAATGTGCGGTAATATACCAGTGTCTATTGCATCTTACAAAAGATCAATTTTTCTTTTTTGAAAAAAATTATTGAAAATAATTCAAGGACGAAAAGTTAAATTACAGATTCAGCGATATAAAATTTTGAAAATAGAAATAGACATAATGGCTGATAAATTTGCCACTTAAAAAGAACTAGATTACTATTCGGTATACAATTTGTATATGCAAAATAATTTTATAATGAATTGTATACGTGGAAACTAGTAAAATTTTTACCTTTTCGTGTAAGAATTATTACTCAATTATTACTCTGGTTCGTGTGGGCCTTCCAAAATATAAAACATGTAAACATCTAATATATAAATGAAAATAATAAGTTTTAAAAACACACATATGCGAATGAACAAAAACAAAAGACAAAGTGTATGAAGTTATACGTAAAGAAAAAATAAAATTACTAATATTTATTTACTAACACGTGCGATAGGACTACGTCAAAATTACAAACAAAACAGACATGAATACTTATGCCAAATGGCACGAGATTTTTGCTGTTTAACGACCTTGGTTGATTTCTTTTCATCAATGACATATCGATTTTTAAACACGCATTTATGCATCAAAAATATTAAAACAAAGTTCTTCAAAATGTTATCACTATTTATTTATCGTAATATTAAAAGTGTTAATAGATTTTAGCTTTATTGTTTGTTAGTCTTCGAAAAAGTTCAGCTAGCCTTGTTTATACATAAATACAAATTAACCGTTAAACAAACAAAAAATAATTTAGTCATTTTAATTACTTTTATTGTATGTTTGATGATAGTAATTACATTGTTAATAACTAATGTAATTAATTTCCGTTCTAATATTTATTATTATAAATAATAAAACAAAAATATTTTTTTTATTTAATTAATTCATCGAATATTGTCATAACTTCTTATTAATTTCAAAATAAATTTACATACATTTATTTCAAGCTAGTAAAATGCCCGTGCTTCGCTACGGGATTTCTTAAAAACCAATTCAACTATTAATAAAACTTCCATCAAAATTTGTTCCGTGGATGTCAAGTTATAAGTAAAAAGATTTTTCGATCAATTTTCATCGTTTATAGCGTTCTATTGTCCCATAGTAAAACCTTCCTCGAAAAACGAATCAACTATTTATAAAACTCCCATTAAAATTTGTTCAGTAAACGTCAATTTATAAGCGAACAGAATTTTTCTTTTCGTTTACAGCTTTCGCCTTCGGCTCACGCAAATTTATCTCCAGTTTTGCGTTAAATTTGCAATAAAACGGTTCTAGCCTCTGCTTTGTCGTATAATTTTCGTCTTTTATATACAAATTGTTTTGTTTATTCCATAATGTTTGAATAAAACATTATGGATATATGATTTAAAATACGTATATGATTTGTATTAAGAGCAAAAACGTGACATTTGTTAAATTTATGTAAAAATTAAATTAAAAAGATTAAGAGACAGTTGCATGAAATATTTTCAGTTAACAACATGATTAGGTTATCAACTAATCAATCAATTAAAAGTTTCAAAAATAGTTGATAATATAATTGCGTAGTTAACAATTTATTAAGTTAACAATGTTTTATGCAATTAAACTGGCATGCACCACGTTAGTATATTGTTTATTTTTTATAATTCAAATTAATATATTATTAAACTACTAACGGGCGGATTCATTAGCACCAAGTGCCCCGTCAATCCTTATAAAAATCATTAAATAAAAACAAGAAAAAAACATAAAATACGAGAAAGAACCTTTTATTCCAATATTTCATAGAATCTATGATCTGTATTCACTTCACCTCACTTGTAATAGTGATTTTTGTCAAAATTACGTTTGACGTTTACTTAAAATTACTGAATAAGCAATTTTAATTAATCTATTTGAATTTTATAATATTAGATATAAAGAAATATACCAAAAATAAAAATAATACTCATATTTGAAGAGGTAAAAATAAAAATTAATTTCAAAGCAAAAATAAAAGCACTTTTTCATAAATAAGACGTAGGAATACGGGCCTACATATTTAATAGATGCACAAATTTTATTCACAAACAGCGAAATGATTTCTGTATAATATTAATTCAACATAATTGAGTTACGTAAAAGCTACAAAGACAGTTTAGACAACACCTTTGTGTTGTTACAAACAACCATGCACCAAGCGGGATTCGAACTCGGGGCGATGAGAGTGAATCTAGCAGCCGATTCGTAGCAGCCGATTCTTAGAAATATTTTTTTTTTTAATTTTTTCTGATAACATGTATTGCAACTTTTCTTGTGTTCCGTTTTACTTTAAATTTACTTTTATTTAATATTATTAGATTGATTTTTAAAAATTGTTAATATTATCACTGTATTTACATTATTTTTAATAATTATATTGAGTTTTATGTTAAATACAATATATAACTGCTATAGTGCTAGCGGTGAGTCACCACGTTTACAGTGGTACGCTCGCGAATCGGCTGCTAGATTCACTCTAATCTCGGGGCGGCCGCATGGATACGAGCAGTGTCAGGCACACGCCTTAACCCTTTAACCATCTTTGGTACATATTTGTACCACTTGGTATAAGCACGATCTCTTGCGTAAATTCTTTACAATTTGGCCTTTATGATATAGTTTGGGTTTCCAAACGCTTATTGGTACGCCTAGATACCATTTACGTCGATGCTAGCGACTACTGGTAGAAATATTATAAAATGTGGAACACATTTGTACCAGAGAGCGCTTGTATGTGAATTTACAAAATGCATTTTATTTTTCGAAGTTGAGCTGTGTTAACTACATTTTTGGGAGAAAATATTTTATGAAAAAGTAGGAAATCTAATTTGTTATGTCTGTTTACATTTTCTATTTATTTCATTAGTCAGATTTACTGTAACACCAGCTTTTCTTCTTATCTGTGAAAAGTGAGGTTATGTCACTCAATATACATGTGTGCTGAACATTTTAATTTAATAATTAACGATACCTTCTAGAATAATGCAAAATTAGGATAAGGTAGTAAAAAGTACGCGCTATCTATAACCTAACTCAGATTTTGCCGTTTTGCTTCGGCTAAGATGTTATTTTGGTGCAAATAGCAATGTCAGCAACAACGTTCGGTAATTCAATGCTAAAAATGTAATGTTTTTCTGTGTCTCGAGCATTTTTTCCCCTTTTACACATCGTAAAACGTAAAAAATGGGTCATAACATTCATTACCTAGAACAATATTATATTTTTTTTAATATTTTCTGAATACAAACTTTGGATGTGCTATGTTATCTGCTGTCTTGAAATTAGTTAGAAACTTTTACTTGACATTTTTATTTTGTGAATTTTTTGAATTTTATTTAGTTTTATATAGTTTTTTTATAGTTGTATTTGTTTTTATCCAAATATACAATTATCTTGAATTTGTATTATTTGATATAAATAGACAAAAAAGGTAACCTGGTACAAATATGTACCAAAACCATGCAATTATTTTTTATTTCAGAACGCACATTGGTACAAATATGTACCAGCCATTTTAAAAAAAAGTATTTCCAAATTTGGCATTTTGGCGCCATATCTCGCTTTTATATTACTCAAGTTCCAGGTTAATCACAAAAAATATTATTTTTTTTGGTCCCCAGAGTTTTGCGCGTTAAAGGGTTAAATCGCTCTCGACTCTATGCAGGTTGATGATAGTATTCTTCAGAACACTGTGTAATTCTATTTGTGAACGAATGAATACTTGTTAGCGAAAACTTACTAATTATAGAAATTTTCATCTAATTGAATTCAAGACCAAATCGGAAACAATACCTATACATAATTATGTATAAATGTAGAGAAGGGAGCATTTCAAGATCATATGTATTTATAACCGTGAAATGTGTTGGAATTACTGTTATCGGTAATTATCAGACTAAGTTATCAATCCAGTCATTAAGATTCATAGAAAATAAATCAAAACCACTTAAGATACATATGTATCTATTTGATAATAACCTGTTTCCACTTATAATTTAGATTATTACATACTAATCTTTCAAAATTCAATAAAAACATTTTTTAATGGAAACGCTTCTGAATTCATTTTGACAAAAGAAAATTACGTTTAATAAATCATGTTTATAATTACTATTAAAATGACTTAATTGAAAGCAAACACTCGAGTATTTGTATTAATTTCTTATCGCTAAAAATATAATATACATTTTTTAAAAAATAAGCGATACAATTCAAATGACTGACAGTGTAAAACAGGCTTTACAGAAATAGGCATTTAATAATATAGTGTAACCTACTTTTAGAAACAAACTAGCGTTTCTATTTAGTTAAAGTGAACAATGTGATGCCATTTTTCTGTTAAAGCACGCTGCTTTCCTCTCGAATAAAATTTTTTACTTTAGAATATGTATGTATATAAATTAATAAAAAAATGAATCTGTAATATTAACTGTTACAATTAAAAAAAAAAAACAAGATTAGCAGTAAATGAGTAAACCCATATGTATATTATATATATATATATATATATATATATATATATATATATATATATATATATATCACATTGACATCACATAAATACTACGAAATAGGAATAAAATTTTTATATTTTTTCACTAAAAATTAGCAACACTATGTATATATATATATATATACAGGATGTAACAGAATAACTATTCCTAATTTTAACTGGAGTATCCTGGGCTCAGAATATGAAGATTCAATGCAAATCACTGAGATAAAATGTGGCTCCTTACTGAGCTACAGGGTGTTTTATATAAAAATTTAAAAACGATTTTTGCCCAGTACTTTAAAACTATTTGACGTATCCTTATCATACTTGGCAGGAAATGTAGGTACCGTACACCATACTAAATTATGTTAAATAAAAGTTTCTGGCTACTGCCAGTGGCGTACAACAGGGGCAAGTGAGAGGTTGATCCTTCCTAAATTCTACGCCACTGGCGGAATTGTCATTTTAGCACAATTTTTCGATTCTCCAATACTTGTTGTGTAAAAAACATACTCTTCCTTTGTAACGATAAAGTCACTGTTTTTCGAGATATTTAAAGTTAAACATAAGCTGCACCCTTGGGATTTTTTCAAAATTTGCTCAAAAAAATCTGAAAAAATTCAGTAAAATAGAAAAAAAAAATAGCTACATAATAACTAAGTAACTTTTTTCTCTAACTCATTCTGATTTGGCTGTAAAAATTATTGAAAATAAAAAAAATAAAATGCAAAAAATATTAATTTTCAATAATTTTTCCAGCCAAACCAGAATGAGTTAGTAAAAAAGTTACTTAGATATTATGTAGCTAATTTTTTTCTCTATTTTACTAAATTTTTTCAGATTTTTTTAAGCAAATTTTGAAAAAATTACAAGGGTGCAGCTTATGTTTAACTTTAAATATCTCGAAAAACAGTGACTTTATCGTTACAAAGGAAGAGTATGTTTTTTACACAGCAAGTATTGGAGAATCGAAAAATTGTGCTAAAATGACAATTCCGCCTGTGACGTAGAATTTAGGAAGGATCAACCTCTCACTTGCCCCTGTTGTACGCCACTGGCAGTAGCCAGAAACTTTTATTTAACATAATTTAGTATGGTGTACGGTACCTACATTTCCTGCCAAGTATGATAAGGATACGTCAAATAGTTTTAAAGTACTGGGCAAAAATCGTTTTTAAATTTTTATATAAAACACCCTGTAGCTCAGTAAGGAGCCACATTTTATCTCAGTGATTTGCATTAAATCTTCATATTCTGAGCCCAGGATACTCCAGTTAAAATTAGGAATAGTTATTCTGTTACACCCTATATATATATATTCTAGCGTTCCCGTCACGCGTTACTGCGAAACTGCGCAAAAATTCAGTATTTGAAAGATAACTTTCTTGTCGCGCATTGCTGCGCAACTGCAGCTTTCCCGTTGTGCGTTGCTGCGCAACTACGCTGTCATTTGACATTTGCAGGTTAGCATTAAACATAATTTTTAAAATTTTTGAGAACCAAGATGAAATCGTAGAAAGATGAAACTTGCCTATTCTCAAATAGGAAATGAACCAATTAAAATGACATCACTCCCATCAAAATCGGTTCTGGGGTTTAGGAGGAGATGCTGCAGAAACATACATACAAACAAACATTTGTCAATTAGAGAGATGAATTAATATGTATTAACACGCGTTTTTCAAAAATTTCAATTGTGTGGAGGAACCTGTTACTTTCGTAAGAAAAAGAAAAAATTATTACGAAAACTGTGTAAGAAGTGAGATACAGCTTATAAAAAATTGCGCTCGACGAAACTTGCTATTATGCTGCTCCCAAGCGGAGGAGTTTGGCAAAACGGAACCCCATTGATCAGCTATCGATCGGGGTTAAAAAATATAAAATGCAATTAAAAAGTAGGGGTTGGTGGTAGGAAGGTAAAAATTTAGGATTAAATGTATTTTTTAATGGCACACCACAAAAAAATAAAAATAAAATTGTCCAAAAAATGAAAAATTTTTTTTTAGGGTGAAAATCTTTTGTGAAAATTTGATTAATTTCTGATAGAAAGTAAAGCAAAAATTAAATTTTAAAAATTTTAGTAATGATTTTCTTGGAAAGTTGAAAAGGTCCGTGAAGTTAGCGAAGCCATCTCCACCAAACAAAAAATAAAATATTGTATAATTTGTCGTAAATTAGTCGTAATTTAGTAGTGAAATCAAAAAATTTGTGGCGCTGTATTTTAAAAAATTATTAATGGTTTCGCTAACTTCCCGAAAAAGTTAGCGGAGCAATTCTTCAAAATTAAAAAATATTACCATAATGAACCATGATGCAGTTTAAAATTTATCGTAAATAAATCGTAAATGAATAAGCGTAATTTTGTAACGAAATTATTATTACTTGCAAATATAGAAATAATAAACTTAATCAATGTGTATGTATGCGTACAATGTATATATGGATGGATAGGATAGAGCATGTACAACAAAATCAAATCGAAAAACAATTTTAGTAGGTAACGATAAAGTTTCGAAAAATTCCTATCTAGTAATTAATGTGAAAAAATTATTTTTCATCTTCTAAATTAAGTGCAGTGGCCAGCCCAGCCCAACTACAACAAGAAGTCGGCACGGCACGGCACGGCACGGCCACTCTTCGAATAGTTAGTCGAAGATCAAAAGTGTTTAAATAACATCTTATAGAAAATTTCCGCTCAATCTGATGGTGGGTATGGTATACGCACTTTTTATTTCTTTGCATAATTTCAAAAATCCACTTTTTCCAAAAAAAATTAATAATTTAAATTTAATTATTTTTTAACTTTAACCTATCATATCTCGCTTACTAGATACATTTTTAGCATAATTCTTTTACTAACTATTTCTGTGTATGAAAAAAATTAATAATATAGTTATTAATTAACATAAAAAATAATAAACAAATTAGTGAGTAATATTCTTTCAACGTGAAGGCAAATTGTTCTTACAGTTAGAATCTTTTCGGCCTTAAGAAATAAGTAGGTAGAATTTTAGAATAATGTCTAAAGAAGTTTTTTTACGTTAATTACTAGATATTAATTTTTCGTAAATTTATCTTTACTAAAATTGTTGTTCGATTTTATTTTGTTGTACATGCTCTATCCATATATGCATTGTACGCATACACATTGATTAAGTTTATTATTTCTATATTTGCAAGTAATAATAATTTCGTTACAAAATTACGCTTATTCATTTACGATTTATTTATGATAAATTTTAACGTTAGTACACACGGTTGTAAGTTTAATCAAAAAAAGCAAAAAATATGTTTTTTTTGGAAATTTTTTTTTTTTTTTCTATTTTCCAAAAATAAAAAAAATTCAAAAAAATATATATTATTCAACATAGGATATTATATTTCAAGTATTTTTTCGGTACATTAATTATCGTTTTTGTAGAAAATACAGCCAGTTAGAAAATATACTATTTTTTATTTTATATAAATCAATTAACAATATTAAATTTATTATTGAATTATTAATTCAACATTCATTATGTAATTTTCAGAACAGTCAGTTACAATAAATAAGTTGTATTAAACGAATAAATTCAATATTAACTTCAACATGTTTTGCATTTGAGCTACCTGTCTGAATATAGCACTTACAACCGTGTGTACTAACGTTAAGCTGCATCGTGGTTCATTATATTATTTTTTTAATTTTGA
Organism: Clivina fossor; assembly: GCA_963966155.1. Classification (NCBI taxonomy): domain Eukaryota; kingdom Metazoa; phylum Arthropoda; class Insecta; order Coleoptera; family Carabidae; genus Clivina; species Clivina fossor. The sequence continues at coordinate 81,163,140 of OZ014550.1, forward strand.
AGAATGGCTTCGCTAACTTTTTGGGGAAGTTAGCGAAGCCATTAATAATTTTTAAAAATATAGCGCGACAAATTTTTTATTTTACGACTAAATTACGACAAATTTACGACAAATTATGCAATATTTTATTTTTTGTTTGGTGGAAATGGCTTCGCTAACTTCACGGACCTATGTTGAAAACACTATACTGTAATTATATAAGTTTTACTTTCAATATTCTCATTTGAAGTAAAATCATTTCACTAAGATTAATTAATTTCCGGTTCAACCGGTTCATATTTTAAATGAATATCCCATTATTTTTATTTTGTTATTGAATTTAGAATGAAATTTTATATATGGTACGTCAAAAATATTCCTCAGTTCAATTGTTTTCAATATATTTCAACTTTTTTGTTTTCTTGTTTGAAATTGGCAATATCTTTCAGAGTCCGTATCTCAAAAATACAATCAAAAAAATTTAATTTATAAACGGGATCTTATTAAGGAATCTTTGGACTAACTTTTCATAAAAAAAAAACAAATAATTAAAACTATTTAAAAATGTGCCTAGAATATTGTTGTTTAAAGTTCAAAAAATAGCAAAATTAATTTTTTTTTAAATAAATTTTTTTGTCATGAGAATAAATATCTTATCACTTACAGTTTTTATCATTAGAATAAATATATTAATAATGTAATTGTATTGGGTAATGACTATATTGAGTGTGAAGAATTTAATAAATATTATTATGTAAACATGTGAAGAATTTAATAAATATTATTATGTAAACATTCGACTCATTAATTTATTTTTTGTATAATAATACAAGGAGTGCATAATTATCTTCTTCTTCATCTATTCTTAGAATTTGGCATACATTTTTTAAAAAAATATGGCGTAGTTTTTAAATCAGCACATGTTTTCCAGCACTATAGTAATTAATAACGCCACATAATCTAAATACTCGTATGTTTATCGTTTACTGATGTAAATTGTTTGTGCACTGTTTTACCATCATATAATTCCTATCGACGTATGGTAAATTAAAAGTTATAATTAATTTTAATTTTTGATAAAAATCGTGCAAATAGGAGGTTAAACATATTGGCTGGTAGTTCTGCTCTTATGACAGTTACACACTCTTAAAACCGGAATTAGATCAAATCAATTTTAAAACTGAGCTCATAATACGAGCCATTATGAGTAAAAAAATTTTAATATCAAGACAAATTTTCGTTTAAGATCAAAATGTATCTGTAATTAATAAAAATCATAATTAAAAAAAAAATTGATTTTTTTTGATTTAAGGGGAGGTTCCGATATAATTGACGTAAATTTTGGAATTTGTTTTTTAAGAACTGGTGTGAGTTGGAGATCTGATTTTTTGTACAAATGTTTAATGGACCTTCGTCTATAAATACAATTTTTTTCGTGTAGGTCAAAACAAGATAGAGTTCAATATGGCGGCTTGACTGCAGCATATTTTCAAATCTGTGTAAATTCTAGCGGCCGCAAATCGTAACTTAGAAACATAAAAAAAACATATGTGTGAATCGGACACAACGAAAAATGGGATAGACCTATCAAATAGTAAAAAACACAAAAAAATACAAAATGGAAGACACTTAAAAAAAAAAGTGTGTTTTTTCAGACAATTTTTTGACTTTGACCTGCTGAAAAAAAAATCTTTAAAATTATAAATTTTACCAAGACATAGGTCTATTCCACGAAGAAAATTGTCTAATTTAGCGGGCGCAAAGGAAGAAGTAAATTGATTGAACGGTTCAAATGCTAGAATTTACGCAGTTTTGAAAAATTTAGTTTCGAGAAAAACGAAGGAAAAACTAGCTTATCTTATAATGTTAATAGCTGTTAATTAAAAAAGAAAAAAAACAAACGTGGAACATAGACAAGTGGGTATTAAATCCGAGTGGCTAATACATATTTTAAACGATTTAATTTCAATATATTCTCAACGCTCAATGCAATAAATCTCAACGCTTATACAACTTTTTTACAACTTATACAAATACCAACCGAAATTTTAAATGAAAAAAAAAAGTGTTTGATTTAAATCCTGTTAACCCTGCTGTAATACATTTAAAATTTTATGAAATTATATTGTCAATTTCACTCATTGTCATAGAAAATTTAAGTCACGGAAAAGTAATAAACTGAGAAAAGTATAGATTAAGACTTCCATTTTGATTTAAATTTAACAGTATTCGAAAAAAAAAAAAAAATGTATTATAGCTCGTTGTTAGCGGACTTGATTTTACTTAATAAATATTTGAATTATTTTTATTATATGTATAATGTGTAACCATAAACTTCACAGCTTGTAAAAAATTATTAACTTTGCAACAAAAAAAAGTCTTTCACGTAAATAAAAATATTGAATTAATTAAAATATTTGTAAAATAATTGCTAAATGTTATTAAAAAAAATTAATAAAATGATATTTTATATCGGAACCAAACTTCCGGTATAATAGCCAAAATTTATTAAATTAATTAATTTTTCTTTCGCATAATATCTTCAATAAGATCAAAAACAAGCTAAAATTCGTTTAAAAATATACTTATCTAACCTCCGTATTCATAAAACTTTTTAATAAATAAAACGGATCGTTCTGGGATTCAGTATACGATGTTTAAAATGTTTTACAAAGTCCTGTAATAATTGTTTTAACGTTTTATTTTATTTAAGGAAAAGTTTAATGAATATGAGAGAAATGCCCGTATGCCTAAACATTTTCGTTAAAAATAACGGTTCGTGAAAATGTATAGAAGGGATTAGACTGTAATTTGTAATGACACATTATAAATATGTAAATTTTAATTGAAACGTTTAAAGGCATTAGCGGCATTTAAATAACGCTCATTGACGACTCCGGCGCGGCGTTTCAGTGACATTCGGTTAGGGCCAGGGGCCGGTTTATCAATACACGGTGAAGGTATTATAGTTAAAAATGACGAAATTTATCTATCAGTAATCGGCCCTAAGTCATTTATTGACAACCCCGGCAGTTGAAAAGTTAATATTTATATATTATCGATCAAGTGGTAAATCAGAGAAAGCATAATTATCATAATTCACATTAATAAATAAATAATGATAATTATATAATATTTATTTTCGACTTTGCCCGATTTATCACTTGATCCATAACATATACAAAGCTCAAGATGAGTGAGTGATATTATAATTACCACTCCACTCCATTAGAATTAAAAATTGTAAATATTTTCAAGAAAAGACGAACTGTAAAAAATTACAATTAAAATGTACGAATTATTAGCGCTATATATTATATAAATTTATGATTATTTTTATTATATATTATAATAAAACCTACTTAAAAATCCTTTGTTTTCACAACTGTTCATTACAATAGTTCAATGTGGTCAGCAAAAAAAAAAACATTTTTTTCACTGAAAATAAAAGTATTCAAACTAATTTTAAAAATAATTTATTTTTGTATTTTTCATTAAATAGATCTACCTACAGCATAATTAGTAAACACATTACGAAAAAATTTCAATTATTTTTAAATAGTTTCCAAATGCATTCATAATTTATATTCATCAACAAATATAAATAAATATAGTTATAATAGCAAGAAAGTTTATTTATTTTAAGCTTAATCGTTTGAGAATTCTTCTAAGGCAACTAGTTCCCGAGATGGAGTAAGCGCCAGAACGTTAGAGAGTACCTACGCAAAAAAGATACACAAAAGACACTGTAAAAAAACATGCAAATTGAAATTAAGTGGGCGTCAAGGGGTAGATAAGTTGGGTTAGGAAATATAGGCAATTATAATTAGGTACTTGCACGCATGTTTCAAAGACAAATTTACCCGAATCATATGTTTTTGACATAAAACGTCAAATCAACCATAAATATAGATACGTAATGCTTATTATACCTAATACATAGATTATTTTGTTATATACATAAAAAAAAAAGATGATCATAGTGTCGGTTTGCATTTTGTAACCTGACACCCCCTCCCTATATATCTAAAATGAACTAACTCGCATGCTAATATCGAAGCGAATGTAAACACAACTTCTCTGTCTTTTTAACACGTTTTCATTAACTCGCTTTCTTGTCTGTTTGTTTGTCTGTTCGGTACAAATTTTGCAATCGATTTTAAACTAACTTTCCGATGAGCTATAGATTTGAAACTTTAAACATAGCTCAGACCTAAACTATTTAATTAATTAATAAATAATATTAGAAATAGTATTTCTTATCTTGTGCCATATTCACGATTTCCGTACATTCGTGCATTCAGCATTTTTTTTTTTTTTCAAAATACAGAAACTACAGAAAATACAGAACACACAAGACTAAAAAGCAGAAAATAATTATTAAAATTAAAATAATATACCACGTTTTTAACTAACTAAAAAGTATAAAATAATTTCTCCTAGCCCCCATTCAGATTTATAATTGTCCTTCATAGCTATAACAATAATTGAGGAGCAGACTTTCAAAATGCGTTTTGTCCAAATTCCATAATTTTCAGAAAGAGGCAAAACGTTTTTGGTTAAATCTGAAAGTACATTACGTGCCCCATTGGACAAAACGCGTTTTGAATGTCCAAGTAACTTTCAATATTTATTTCAGACGGGACAATATGCGTTTTAAATGTCGAATTTGTCTTAAAAGATGCGTGTTTGGGCATAGAACGTAATACCATCACTAACTAAAAATTTTACATTTTGGACAAAATGCATTTTGAAAGTCTGCTCCTCAATTGTAAGATTTAAAACGAAAAACTTGGGCCACAACGACAACTACTCCCTATACTCCTTACTATTATCTATTGCATGCGTTCCACGTTTTTCGTTTCAAATCTTACAAGTATTGTCATAGCTATGAAAAATTCACAATCACAAAATTTCAGGACAATCTGTATAGAGTTATATAAATCTGTATGGGGGCTAGAAGAAATTATTTTATACTTTTTAATTCGTTTTAAAAACGTAGTATATTCAATTTTTTTATTTCAATAATTATAGTAATATAACAAACATTGTGTTGTGCTTCTCTTATGGTTGATCTGATCATAAAACTCATCATGCGCGCGCATTGTAAATCTCGTGTATAACCAATATTGTTTTAACTGCTCCATTCCTACACTGCTCCAATATTAAAAATAAATAAATAAAAAAATTGTTGTATTTCCATAAAATACGAATTTTTAAAAAAATGCATTGAAAAATTTAAAAGTTGTCTGACATATAATAAAAGCCGAACAGTGTGAGACCACGTTTGTCTCTCAACTCATATCCTTTCCACAGTTTTTTAAAAAATTGGCTCCAAAAATCGGAATTTTTATCACTATTTGGGCAATCAAAATGTTAAATAAGAATAAAAATATATAATACAAAATTTTAAAAATATAAGTGTAAAAATAATATATTCCATTAAGGGGGTAGTACACTTTGAACGTCCAAAAAGTAAGGCATTTTCGTTAATTTTTTTAAGCAATAAAACACTAAGGGAGGGCAAATATGTTATAACCCATTTATTACTCATCCTTCGAACTACAATTTGTATTTTTTTTGAACTCGATCGGCGCCCCCCTGTGGCCGGTGCACCAGGTCGCGCAGACGTCCTCGCGCGGAAGTCGGAAAACGGTGTGGGAAAATACTCCTTCCCATGTGATCCTGGTACATAAATCGAACTAAATCCTAATTAGTAATGAAATTTGGGTTAGAAATACGTATTCCGATTTTTTTTAAATTGATTTTTTCAAAAGTTGTGGCCTTAGGAAAAAAAAATCCATTTTTTCACCCTAAAAATGCTTACAAAATCGTGGATTAAAAATCCATTTTTGACAAAATCAAAAATGTGGATACGTATTTCTAAGCAGAATTTAATTCTGAACAAGAAAACCTAGGCGATATCCAAATTTGATGATAACTGGTTAGAGTTATTTCCCACACCAGTTTGAAAAACCTCGTTTCGAGATAAACGGCGTTCATTTTTCTCGTGGAAAAGTATTTACCTTCAATCGGCTATGCCGGCTCCATACATTTTTTAGGAAATCGCTTCGTAAAGCGGTAAGGAATATTCTGGCGGACTTGGAGTCTTTTGTAAATTAAAGTATACATCCCAAGGAACATTTTAAGCCAAAAAAAAAAAAAATGCATTTTTTTGAAAAGTCAAAGTGTACTCCCCCCTTAATATAATATTATTTACTGTATATATATATAAACAATCTTTGATAAAAAAAAAAAATTATAAACACACTTTTCTAATATAAACATGAAAAATCTCTAACGGATATGAAAAGCTCAAGCAAGTTTTTCTTAGTGATAACTATAATCGTAATGATAACAAAGCTGACTGACTCTGACTGCTAATAAGTCAGATCAACCATAATATAGATGGAGAACACAATACATTGTTTTGTTAGATTAATGGGAGAGATTTTCTTTACAAACACGTTTGTGTTTACATTCGCTTAGATGCCGCTGTATTTGTTGGCGAATTCATTTTCGAAATATAGGAGTGTCAGGATACAAAATGCAAAAAAACGCCATATTCATCCTTTTTTAATGTGTGTATAACAAAACAATCCATATATTAGGTATCTAGATATCTGATCTGATCAATAATCAAAATGAAGAGACGTGCGTGTTACGTCGGTAGAGTGTATTACTCCGCATTTGTTGTTGGCCTTTGTATGTTATAGCATCCTAATTTATTGATAAATACTGTTCGTTGTAGCAGTTATTCGTTATAGATACAGCAAAATTATTTAAAATATGTTATTAAAAAAAACGTGCTTATTAAAAACAAATTAAATTATTCATATATATAACAAATACATTTCAATAAATATTGTCAAACAGTAAAAATAATTTATTGCATAACGTAATCAAAAATATACATTTTTCGTTATTTATATTACAAAATAATTACTGTATTTTATACTTTTTTACTTTAGTTATTATTTTTAACACGTATTGTGCCATATGGTGTCAACGTGGACCCCGAATTTTTTTGGCTCGTGTGGCCGCATGAGACCTATGTGGTCTCCAGAGGTCGACTGTTGAGTTTAGTTTAATGAGACCATATTGGTCTCCGAAATGAATGTAAAACATATGGGAGTGTATAGTAGGCGGCCTAGCAGTCACGAAAAAGCATTTGGCCCCTACAAAAATGCGAGCTAGAACGCCCATTGAAGGAATAAATCTTATTAGAAATACCGCCTTCAAAGAAGAAATACAAGTTTTTATGCAAAATATAAAAAAGTGTTAATATCTCGGTAACAAGAAGTTTAGAGAAATTTACTAAGAATACTTTTCGATAGGGCATAGAAAGTTCTATAATTTGGTTTTAGTTTTAATTTTTTAGTTTTTATTTTTTTCTCAAAAACTATGCGGTGTAGAAAATTGAACATTATATGAAAAAATGCGGAATAATAAGTACTATAATTAAGTGAAAGATGTGACACCACCCGGCCAAAAATATTGGTGTTACTTGTTTAAGTAAGGAGAAAAAAAATTAGTGGCCTACGAGACCTCAACTTTAAGCTCCTATGGTGGCACAATACCTACGTGTTAAATAATACCTTCGACACACACCGCAGTCGGTTTTAGCAGTAAAAAATATTTTTTCCACATTAAACCATCCGGATACTATACGCGACACATTGGTCTGTATTAACTTTTGAGCATTATTTGTTTTGGTTAGTTTTTTAACCACGTTCCGTTTTAATAGATTTAAAAACCGAAAGTACACATATGTCATATAACACAGAGCTGGTTCGCGAATAAACCACTATATAAATTTAAATAAACAAATTTTAAAGTTAAAATAATATCACTGCAAATTTTTTGACTGTGTAAAAAATAGTGGTAAAATCGCAATGTGGTGAATAATGGTGAATAATGATGATTAAATTTTGTGTCGAAGGTGTAAGTCTTTATATGTAAATGTTCCACGTTCTATCATTTCGTGAAATTAAAGATAGCCTTTATTATTGGAACTGCTTAATATAATCTCAAAAATACATCTTTCTTCTTCGCTAGAATGGGGTCGTTACATTCACTTGAATTTACTATTTTAATATTTATTATGATTTGTCAGATATATATATATATATATATATATATATATATATATATATATATATATATATATATATATATATATATACATATTTATGACAAATTTTACAATAATTAGAGAATAATAAATAAAATCAATTACGGATAGTGTAGTCATAGTGTACTCATTGTAGTCTCGCGAGAATAATTATTATAAGTTATTGCCCTTTCCGCTTTAACGAAATATTCAAAATAAGTTACTAAATTAAATAAAAAGGATCAAAACAAATTAATAAATTAATTTGTTCAATGGTCGCATTCATTTATATGCGATATTTTTACATATTTTATCTATAAGTAAAGTATTTTTACGTATTATTTCACGTAGATGCAGTGTACGAAACGTTTTTGGAAATAAAACTATAAGTATAATTAAATAATTAGATTGAGAAAAAAAATGATGTTATTTGTATATGATAAACCTTGAGATGAAAAAATTGTACTTGTATAAAATCGTGATCAGTATTTTGCAATCATCCAAATTATGTTTATCAAATTTAAATACGAAGCGCAAATGTTGGCTAGTGTTCTCATTTTTTATCTTAATTGTAATGATAATAATTTAATATTTTTAAAAAATATATATAATAAATTATAATTTTAACAATTTTATCACAACGTATTAAAAATTAATCATCGGTTTTATATAATAAAAAATTAAATTAAAATGTCGTTGATAAAATAATGACTTATCTACATATTCAAAATTAATTCTACTACATTTCATTACAAACAAAAAATAAAAATAATAAAATAATTGTAATTAAACTAAATAATTATCAACAAAAAAATATATTATAATAACTTGTTTTATAATAGATATGTACATATGTAATATCTACATTTTTTACGCCGTGTTAAGTAGATTGTAAATCCCAGAATATAATTAGTTGATAACCTGCAAGATACAACATATATAAATATTTAACCAAGCATATATAAACAAGCATTTATTTGAAAATCTGTTCACATTCCTTCTAATATAATAACCTATTAGTTAAATACTACTAGCATTTTTGTTATTAAAATGAATAAAGTTCTTATTTTATTTCTGTTACCAATTATTACAGTTCACGGTAAGTTTCATTTTTAATAAAAATTTTATCGAATTATTATAAAAATATTAATTATGTTAACAATTAACAATATACGTATAATTTGACTTATATATTTTTTTTTTAATAATGTCGTTGCTAAAGTTGGTGTAAGTCAATTAAGAGTTCGACCATCTTGAACAAAATTGTTAAAAAAATATACTTATGTGAGTAATAATGGTGTACATCTGCATGGACGTCTGATAAGTCAACAGGTTGGCATGATTAAAAAGTCTTTTGTGAGAGTGAATGTTTCCAAATACATAGTAAAAGTAAAAGAGCATGTATGAAAGATATTATGCTAAACTGGCTTGAAATTTAATGGAAATTAATTTCTGCTTAAATTAAAATAATTCTGTGCCACATTTTTATAGGTACATGACCTGATTATGTATGTATTATCATTTTCATTATTAAAACTTTAATAAAATTATTGTCAGTGAAAATTATTATCAAATTTGTCCGATTCAGAGAAAAATGATAAAAATTAAAAAAATATTTTACACAATATATTTAAAATAACTGATTATTTTTAGGTCAGCGGAGTAGCCGAGTGTGTTTATGCGTTAGATATTACCAAACATAATATGTACTGGGAACGAAGGGTCGAATCCGCTGGTCGACTTTTCTGTTTGTCGTAAAATTTTAAAAAATACCGCAAGATCAAGTATTAAATAAGCAGAATCGAGCGCATCAGTTTGATCAACGGTTTGTCTTTTAAAAAAAACATCACTAATTTAGATTACTGGTTGCAACTCGTCGCTGCTCTACGCGAATGCACGACTTGCAGTATTGAAAATTTGCTAAATGAATACTTCAGTACTTGTGGCCAAGACTCTGCTTGGGCTGTCGAACAAATATGATGATTATTTTTAAACCCACTGATAATAATTCTCTAATAATTACTGATTTTTACATAAATAATAAATATTTAGATAGAAATTATTTATTTAACTGCTAATATTCTTGTTGTAAGATTATTATAATAAAAAACGATATGTTTGAAATGTTTAAGTGTTACGTAGAATATTATTAAAAGATCACTAGTGAACGGTCCGGGTATTCTGCCGCCTCGATATTTTAAAGAAAATTTTAAATTAAATTTCGAGTTACCTGCATGTTATTCAATATTAAATTGGTTCAATATTTTTATTCTTAATTTGGTAGATTGAACATGACTACAATTTGTTGTAGCCGGCAGGCAACCTGTGATTATATTTATATTTGTGTTCTACTGTATCTTGTAAAAGATCATTTTCCTCTTTATAAAAGGAATTAAAAATTATTTATATGAATGTCAAAGAGTTAGATTTATTGATAGTATTTTAAATATAGAAAAAAAAATAATTATTTGTATAAATTAAAAAAAAAATATAATATAACACGTTTTTAACACGGACTAAAAAGTATAAAATAATTTATCCTAGCCCAATACAGATATATAACTCCATAAAGAAAAACGTGGGGCGCATGCAGGGAGTAGCTGTGGTTGCCCCACGTTTTTCTGTATGGAGTTATAAATCTGTATGGCGCTAAGAGAAATTAATTTATACTTTTTAGTTCGTGTTAAAAATGTGGTATATTAATTTTTTTTTATTTAAATAATTATTTTCTGCTTTTTAGTCTTGTTTAACTTAATTAATTAACTTAACTAAATTAATTATAATTCAATAATTATAATTTTATTAATTATAATTATGTAAGTATAAATAATTAGGTTACTTAATTAACTTTAATTGAATATTTCTAATATTATTAGTTAATTAATGAATTAGTTATAATTGCATTGTCATACATAGTTCTAAGCTATATTTAAAGTTTCAAGACTCTAGCTCATCGGGAAGTTAGTTGAAAATCAATGCGAAAATTTGTACCGAACAGCGAGACAAGAAAACGAGTTAATAAAAATGTGGCACCGCCACTGCACGATTGCACAATGATTAGCCTAGAACTAGCATTTCGAGCGAGCATCCTATTATTCCCGTGGTCGTGGTCGGATTCCTTAGCATCTTCGAAATGGTGTTCATTCAAAAATAACATCATTTATGGCAATCAATGTACAATCAATCGCATCAGACGTAAGTGTTTGTGCTATAAACGATATCATTTTCGAACAAACACCAATTCGAAGATGCTATGGAATTCGGTCACCGGCCACAGGCTCGATTCCCGACTAACAAACTATTTTCTTTATTTTTTTTAAAAAATTCATTACAATGATTCTATTTTAAAATGAGAAAATATTTCATAATAACTAATTCATAATATTTATTAATATTTTTAAATATTGTCACAAAAATATTTATTTATTAATATTGCTTTATTTTACAAATGCTACACAATATCTTCATTCAAAAATTCGACTGTAAATTAAAAAAAAAACACACACATATATATTCTAATTTTAAGAATAATCCTGTAAATATGTTGTAAAAAATACAATTAAATTATTTTGTTTTATTTAGCGTTTCGAATTTTAAATTTATCTGAATCTACAAAAGATAATAATTATTATCTATAGGTAAACATAAATTTCGTATTTGTAATTCAAGATTAAAAATTAAAATTACTAATGTTAAACTTATTTATATATTTTCTAAAAAAAAATAATTATAATTTATTTAGTATACGTATTAAAAATAATTAAAAATAATTTAAAATGAACTAATTCTAACAAATTTTAATTAAAAATTAAATAAAATAAACTATAAAAATATTCCATCAAAGTTTCATTCATAATATGGTACAATTTATAACGGTGCAAAGCTGATAAAAAAAAATGAAACAAAAAATTGCTTCCTGAAGTGCAAAAAAAAACAACCGAAACTCGTTTAACAAGAGCAAAGATCCGTTGATCTCGTATCTCTCATGCAAACAATCTTCTTTTTTTTGTAACTTTTAAACATAATACAGCTAACATTGTTTTTTATTCGTATGATGTCCAAGCATAAAAAGTCGCTCTGACTGGCGAGCAAAATCGCCCAAATCGACTCAAAGCATCAACGGAAATCAACCTTATGTTATTATTCATCACACCGAAACACCACAATGCAATACTCAGATTGCTTGCGAAAATAGAGTCAGAAATATTCAGAATTATCATATGATTGATAGAAAATGGGAAGATATTGGTTATAATTTTTTGGTAAGATTTTAATAACATACATCAAATTGAATGGATAATAGAAGTACTTGCAGAATATTAGTTTAATTTTTTAATAATAATGGCCCGTATTCCCACCTCACTTTTAAAAGTGATTTTTGTCAAAATTGCTTTTGACATTTACTTAAAATTATTTATTAAAGTATTTGAATTAGTTTATTTGAATTTTATAAAATTAGATATGCAAAAATAGAGTACTATACATATTTGATAAAACGTAGAAGTGAAAATTGATTTTAAAGTAAAAAATAAAAGCACTTTTTCATAAACAAGAAAGGTGGGAATACGAGCCAATGTGTTTTTATAAGAATGTAGTTTTATGATTAGTTTTATTAATAAATATGAATACAGAACTACAACCTAAAGTAAAAGATTTTTTACTTTATTAATTTTGTTCCAATTCAAGAGTTAATTAATATTTGTATTCATTATTCATTCATATTAATAAAATATAATTACATTATACATTATATTAACCTTTAATTGCAGAGGTGGGAGTCTGGCTAGACGCCAAAAGCATTTTTTTTACATATTTTTTTCAGTTTTTGTTATAGGATTGATTTTTACTAAAATTGTGAAAAATACTGATTAATTTTATTTAAAAAATATGTGATTTATTTATTATATACACCAAAATTTATTAATCTTACATTACATTTAAAGAAAGCATTTGGAATTATATTGTACTTAAAATAACGCATACACTTAAAAAATTATTAAAAAAAAAAAAAACTGTATACATATAAATGTGAACTGTCTTATCTTACAATATGATTATATTGTGTTTTGCTATCATTAAATTCAAAGCATTTTTGTTACTATTATAATACTGTAGGTTACTAAGCAAATACTTTATTTATAGAAATTAAACAAATTAAATGACTAATTATACAATTTCCTTAAATGAATTATTTACAAAAACATAAAATGAAATATTGCTTTCTAAACAAACATTCTTTAATCTATAAATTTAACAAATTTTTAATTAAAAAAGTACTGATTTTGAACTTATAAATTACAGCGGCGTGTAATATGTAATAAGTAATTTATCGGCAATACTATCGATGTTCAAAAATTACACCGATTGTAAATTTATATTTATTCTATATGAAAATATATGCACATTTTGCTAAATGATAATCACGAAATTTTCAATACCAACAACTGTATTTCATAAAAAGGCAAAACGGTAAACTATTCGTTGTAATGCAATAAAAAATAGAAAATTTAATTTGAAAATTTCGTGATTATTATTTAGCAAAATGTGCATATATTTTCATATAGAATAAATATCAATTTTCGAAACAAAAATATCTAAAACAAAAAAAGCTACGAGAATAAAATAATAATAAATGAATAATAATTACAATTATTCCTGTGACATATTTTGTATCAAAAAAAAACAAAAAAACTATTAATATAATAATATTAAAGTAATTTACCAAAAACACTATCTCACTAAAAAATGGTATTCAAAAATACAAGAGATATTGAAAATATGTTAGTGTATTAACTTTATCATTTATGCAATTATTAACAATCGCAGTGAAATACAGCACAAAATTATACATATTTAAACTGTAATTTTCAAAATGTCTCCAATTATTTTATTTAAAATTTCGATATGTATCATTTGAACAAATATTATACTTTAATAATTTTCAACAATATTATATTTTCATAATATTTAAATATCGGAATAGAATCTCATTAAATATAATTAATTAATATCTACTTATTTTATTTCTAAGAGAGGAAAAAAAAAAAACTTAATATTTAAGGATTATTATTACATACTATGGAAGTGATTCACAACTGCATGGCACAATATAAAAAATTCTTCAGATACATTGCATATATATATATATATATATATATATATATATATATATATATATATATATATATATATATATATATATATATAATTCTTTAAAAACATATTATACAATATGTTTTTAAATACAATAGTTTTTTAAAACACATTGTACATAATTTTCTTAGACACATACATACATACATACGAAGAAATCAGTTTCCTCCAAACATCCCTATCCAGACAAGCAACTTTAGTTTCGTCCACATTCATAATTCCTCTCATACATGCTCTTCTATTCCTACTACTTGGAAACTTTCGCTCACGCAAAACACTCTCCATCGTATATAATTGCCTCGTATACTGCAACTCCATGAAATAATACATAAAATACGTTACTTGTACATAAAATGCGTAAAAATATTGCATTAATATTTATATTAGAATGGGTCGAAATAAAAAATTGATTTTGCCGATTGGATTCTAAAATGAAAGTGTTTGATATAAAAACATGCGGAACATTAATAAAAAAATTTAGAGGGCGCGCGAGCCCTCAAAAATGTTATTTTTAGCACTTTTTTAGTTTATCGGTTATATCTCTGAACGTATTAGTCAGAAATGGTTGATCTTTAGATACAATATTATAGTAATTTATACTAACGATAAGTTTAAAGCAATTTACCTATACTGAAATAGACGATAAAAATGGGGTAATAAATATAATTTTTGAATTTGTTTTCAATCATCAGCATTTATTTCATTGCTTTAAGACCAAATTTACTGCAATTTTGTTTGTACCACACTTGTTTCAAGACATCCATGTGTCACTGAAAATCGCACCTTATTAGCTGAAAATGCAATAAATTGCAGAAAAAGTTAGAATAACTCTTATCAGCATATTATCTTGTTAGGTTTTCCATTTAACAATGGTATCGTTCTGGGAACAACATATCCAAAGACCAGCCATTTCTGACCAATACGTTCAGATATATAACCAATAATCTAAAAAGTGCTAAAAATGGCATTTTTGAGGGCCTCGCGCGCCCTCTAAAATTTTTTTTTTTTTTTTTTAGTTTTTTTGATGTTCACTATGTTTTTATATCAAAAAAACCTTCATTTTAAAACCCAGCCGGCAAAAGAAAAATGAATGTTTTTTCGCCAAAATATTGAATTTCGTCTTCCTTAAAAAATGTTAAAATGATGAAAATACCTCTCGTACAGCATTCCCGCGGTTAGAGGGTACGCTTACAGTTTAGTTATAATACAGTTTAATTTATAAATTTATTCCAAACAAGTTTCAATAATATATTACAATAATCCTTTACATACATACATACACAATCACGCCATATACCCAAAAGAATATGGCACAAACTCTTTCCATTATCCCGAAATCAGTCTCCAATTCCAATTATGATACCTTTCATAAATGATCTATAAAGTTGGCATCCCCATGTTAGAATTTCGATAAAAAATAATATTGCATAATTTTGCCCAATACTTATTTTATTTTGTCCAGCTCCCCTTAACTAATGAGTCAAAAGCCCCATAAGCGAATTCGATAATGATGATTTGAAATGTTTGTTTGTTAGTAAAAAGTTTTGTCCAATGTCAAAATTTATTCCACAATATGATTTAGTCAATAAACACCGAATAAATAGACATCGAATTTGATGTAAGCCACTTATTCGTCAAGCGTCCATGTACGTATATCTTCAATACTTATTTACAGGGTGTTTCTTTGGTTGAAATAAGTTGAAATAGATGATTAACGTGGAAAATACTTCTTTTTCGAGTTGTATTTGTAGAAAATACGATTAAGAAAACATTTAAATGATAAATAATAACAATTATTAAATACAATAAAAATACCTAATTATTTATTATTATTAAAAAATACTTTTACATAAATTACTTGACAATATTACTATTAACATATTGCGAGTTCACATTGTTATATTATTCCTAATTCGATTCTCAACTACGAAAATATTAGAATATACAGTGATTATCTGTATTATTATGCAGAAATGGAATATTATTAAAACAAAATACAGTAAACAAATATCTTATATGACACTACAGAAAAATATTTTATTTTCTTTTATTATTATGACAACAGACAAATGACTAACAATTTATTATAACATATTATTATTTAAAGTTAGCTATGCAAGTCAATTGAAGTATGCACTGTTTTTAAACAAATAATCTAATAGAAAATTTTAATAATTACATAGCTAAAATGTACTTTAAATATAGTAAATATTAATAATACTTATTATTATTAAAAATATTAATAAACAATTATTAATTAGATATCATTAAGAATTTTATTTTTTTTAAATAGAGCTTAAATAAAGAGCTTCTGCCTGCTCAAAACCATCCTGGGTGGTATAACAGAAACTGTTATTTTTTTACTACTTTAATTGAACGGAAAAAGGGTATGATTCTCGGTACAGTGCCTATAAAATTTTCAAAAATTAAAAAAAAATGTATAGAAATCCTCGATATAGCCTATAGATGACGAATCTGAACTTAGTTTATGGGAGTGTATGTGTGTGCGGGTCTTGCTCGTTCAGTTATTCGTGTTGTGATTGCAAATCCTCCTACCTAGACCGTTCATCCGATTTGCATCAAATTTTCAGGGTAGGTTCAGTTAGTGCCCAAGACGAGCATGTTGATTTCTTTTCGTTTTTATCAGTAATGCCAACTTTCCGAGAAAAAAAATTATTAAATTTTTCAAAATTTATTACGGCTACATTAGTTATACGTACCCACAAAAAATATACAATTTTACTATCGTACAGGGTTACCAACGTTCAGAGAAAATAATTACTAAAATTTTTAAAATTTAAGTTTCCATAAAAGATTTTTCTAGCGCCCACAAAAATTATACAAATTTACTATTATCGGAGTGGGTTTCCGGTTTTCCGAGAGAGTAATTACTAAAAATTTTATTTTAGTTTCACTGTATGTATATTCGAGATTAATCAAGTTTTCAGAAAAGATTCTCCAAATATCCACAAAAACTACATAAATTATATATTTATATAGTGTTGCCAACTTTCAAAGAAAAAATAATCTGAAATTTTTCAAAATTTTGATTTAAGCTACAAGATTTATCAGAATTCAATCCAATTTCTAGAAAATATTTACCTATATTAAAAAACATATTTTTATGCCCATACCGAGGTACGGAATATTTTTTTAAATTTTTTAATAATTACTAAATTACAATAACTATATTTATTTTAAAATAGCATAATGCTTAATAATAGTACTATTCAATAATTATTTACTAAAATTATATATATATATATATATATATATATATATATATATATATATATACACTAATATCAAATAATTTATTTAAAATACATTTTTATAAATAATGACACATATTTGAATGTTTTAATTGTATATAATCATTCTTATTTTTTACTACTTTGACTGCAAGGAAAAAGTAGTATAGCGTTTGGTACGGTGTCTGTAACATTTTCAAAAAAAAAAAAAATTTGTATAGAAATCCTTTATATAGCCTCTAGATGACGAATCTGAACTTAGTTTATGTGGGTGTATGGATGTGCGTCGTCAGCTCGCTCGCTCGCTCGCTCGCTCGCTCGCTCGCTCGCTCACTCGGTCGTCAGACAAAATTTTGTGATCGCAACTCCTCCTAGACGGTTCAACCGATTATAATGAAATTTTCAGGATAAATTTGCCTAGTGCCCAAGATGGTCATGTGGTTTTGGTTTTTTCCAGTGATGCCAACTTTCCGAGAAAAAAATTACTAAAGTTTTTAAAAATTTATTGTGGCTACATTATTTATCCGATTTTGGTCAAATTTTCAGAAAAGATTTCGCTACTACTCTTATTAATTACATAATTTTATTAATATTCAGTGTTGCCAACTTTCCGAGAAAAAAATTACTAAAATTTTAAATTTTTTATTATGGCCATGTTATTCAACCGATTTTACTCAAATTTTCACAAAAGATTCTCCTAGAATTCATATAATTTATGTAATTTTAACAAAATACAGTGTTGCCAACTTTCCGAGAAAAAAATTAGTAAAATTTTTAAAAATTTATTATGACCATTTTATTTAACCAATTTTAATCAAATTTTCATAAAAGTTTTTTTTAGTGCCTAAATAAATTATGCAATTTTAACAAAATACAGTGTTGCCAACTTATCGAGAAAAAAAATCACAAAATTTTTTAAAAATTTATTGTGGCTACATTATTTATTCGATTTTGATCAAACTTTCAGAAAAGTATCTTCTAATGCCCACATAAATTATAATATTATTAAAATACAGTGTTGCCAACTTTCCGAGAAATGTCAAAGTAGTCTATATACGGGTTTATCCATATACTTCTAATCTTGTTAATATCTAAATGTTCCTAATTCGAAATTTAACTCGAAAAAGAATTATTTCGTATAGTGCCAATTTCTCATGTTAATCTGCCATATCGACCTTCCTAACGAACAGCTGTACGTCATTTAACAATTACGTTATGTTCGCAATTTTACTATAACAATTTCAATTATTTTGGATATTTTTAGGTGGATCAATTTGGTATCATTTACACAGGACGAGGCTGGGGAATTCATGGAGCCCATTTTCCTGATTATAATAGAAGAAGTATTGGTATTGCTGTTTTAGGAAGTTACCAAAGTAAGTAAATTTGCTAAAAGTCACTTTAAACACAACATCTACTCTACACCTACACGAAGCATAAGTTTGAAATCGGTTAAATATCTCAAAAACTATTGATTGTATCAATATGAAATTTTACAAAGATATGGTAATAATATTAAAATCTATTTCAATTATTAAGTAGTTTTAATTTTACATTACTCGCAACAATGGTCAAAGTAAGCACCAATATAACAACAGAATTAAATTTTCTAGAAATAATCCACATAATGACGAAAAAAACTGTGAATAAATATAGAGATCTAAATAATTTATACATCATAATAAAATAGTATGTCAAATAATACGTCGCGTCGCTATTTAAACTAATTCTCAGATGCTTCTCTTTGCTCATTGTCCGTTTGACAGTTGTGTGTCGTCTCACAAAATGCTCGTCAAACCGCGTCCATATTAGTAAAATTTACGTTCTGCGTTGAATTTAAAGTTTGGCACAAATATTTGCGCAGTAAATATGACATAATTTTGGACATAAATATTTACGTTATGCGCCAGTTTATTTGTTTAAAATCGCAGAATACGAATCTGTAAGCATTCAAGTATCTGAATTTACTTAATAATCTATTATTTATATTACTCCAAAGATACTAACTATATTCAATAATCTGCTACCATCATATTATTTTCTATTTTGATGTTTCATCCAATACTGTCTAGTTTTTTTTCCTCTTATTTATCTTGATAAGATGGTGCAGTACCTACATTTTCTTTTTATTATTACTAATGCATCACATATAATTACTGGATTTAAATGAAAACTAATTATTGGACAGAAACAACATAACTACATAACAGACAATAACAACATTAGTCAAAATAACGAAAAATACGTCCACACTAGAACGGTGTTGCGGCGATGTCTTATGAACAAATATGTGCCAAATGCCCCATGCACAACATGAATTTTTACTAATGTGGACGCGGTTTTAGATGCCCGTTTTGTGTTGTAATTTTTATTTATTTCCACGTAGCTCACTGCAGATTTTATTATTATATTGTTTTTATTATTGTATACCATTGCATATGGGTTAATGTAATATACAGTACCGTACAAGTTCCATCTATTGGTGAGAATCGGCAAAAATATTCGAAAATTAAAAAAAAAAAAGAAGTTATATTCTATATAACCCCACAAACGTATGCGTATATTGAATAATTAATATGGTTCATAGTAATAGGACCGAAGCTGAATAATTATCCGGTATTCGGCCATGTTTTTTTTACTATTTAGTAAAATACCGAATATTTAGTTGTAAAAAATAAATGAAGTACTATATTTTTTAAATATTTTATGTAGTGTTTCACGATTTCTTGATCTTGTCTTGATTTGACAAAAATCAAGATAATATATATATATATATATATATATATATATATATATATATATATATATATATATATATATATATATAAATTTTTTGTCAAGACAGAAATATTTATCCAGAAATTTTGATAAATATCTTTTTTTAAATTTGAATATTTCGGTATGTTAATTTTCTAACTTATTTTGTTCTGTATTATATAAATCATTGTAATAACAATATTGGGCTTATAAAATTATTTATGGGCGGGCAGCTACAGACAAGCGTAGACTAGTCGAAACAATATAATTGGAAAAATGTGTTTGCCTCGGCGTAGTCTCGTGGTCGTGGTCCAGTTGGTAGGACATTTACCGCGAAAGCAAGAAGTCCCAGATTCGAATCTCGACGAAATCAATCATTTTTCCAAATTTATTAAATGTACTAATTATATATTAGTTCACAGCGATAAAGTGGATATTTAAATATTTATTATATGAAAACTATAGTTAAAATACTTTAACATTGTAAATATATAGCCTTATTATAATTTTTCAATAAAATGATTTTTTTTTATTTTACCTATTATACCATTTTTCTATTGAAGGTATATTATAGTAAAATACTTAACTGAACAATCTTTTGTCATAGAAAAAATATTCAAAAAGAATGTATCTAAAGGCCAGAAAAAATTCACCAATATGAATAATTTAAACATTTGAATCTGTAGTTATGGCATTTAAATTGAATTCAATTTTTGTTACACATACATACCGGCATATATTTATTTATTATAAACTTAATACTATCCGAGAGACCGGAGATATTTCATTACAATGGTGTCCACTATATTGTTATTTTAAATGATTATATGTACATTTTATTATTTCAATTCAAAACTGCTATCTAATTATTTAACATATTTTTAAATGCAATTTTTACAGTGCAAATATGATAACCTAATAAAATATTTTCTGTACTTATACAGAGAATTCTAAAATAATTGTCCGACTACATGATTCGATAAATTCCGTATTTTTACAAAAAAAAAAATTACTATACGTTATTTTATATCATTGAATTTATTTTTAGTAAATCAACATCAATAAAAAATATAAATATTAAGTTATTGTCGAAGGATGGTCGCGCCACGGGTGCTTTGGGCACTCTTACTAGAAACGTAAATGTTTGTAAACATAAATGTTCTTGGCCGGATAATAACCATTATCCGATCGGATAATATATAATTTGTAAAATTTATATTTATTTCTCTATATGTATTTAGCATAGTAAAATATTTTTTAGAACTCATTGTATTAATATAAAAACTGTTTTGGGATAAAATTTTGTTAATTATTTATATAAAAATGACGTTTCGACGAAACTGAACGTTCGTCTTCATCAGGTCAAAATTTATCAATAACATTAAAGTAAATAACAGTACATAGCAACAAATTACTAGGTAACATATAAATAACTAGATCATACTATATTTGTTAATATGATGAATTTAAATAAACATTATATAACTTTATGAAATAAAAATATACTTATTTTTGTTTAAGTGGTTTACCTCGTATTCTAAATCTTACTATATAGCAACGAGATTTCTTACGGAAACCAAAAAATTTCATTTTAACGGACCGTTATTTTTAACGAAAATGAAAAAAAATGTCAGCATTTCGCCCTTTTCTGTCAATAATTTGTTTCTGTTATTTTCAGAAATATTCAAATACAAAATTTGATGTAAAAACTTGTCATTGATGATTTCCTTATTAATAAATTTTATATCCGACTTGCTAATTGGATTTATGTTATTTGTTAATATTTAATATTAGCTATCATTTTATTCTGATTCACTATTACTATAGGTATATAAAACGGCAAAAAATAAAATAAAGCGGCATTGACAATCAATTTAGATTATCGTATAAATATAAATTAATTGTCAATTTATTTCTGTTATTCAGATGCAGTACCAAGTGATAAAGCTGTGGAAGCCGTTCAAAGTCTTATTGCTTGTGGTGTAACAAAAGGACAGATTTCCGAAAATTATAAACTGTTAGGACATAGACAGACAAGAGCAACAGATTGTCCTGGAAGTGCATTTTTCCAATTAATTAAGCAGTGGCCACATTTTAGTAAAGAACCTTAATTTCGTTGCACATTTATACATATTTAATTAATATACTTATATAAGTTTAATAAAAATTACTCCTATATATCAAGATTAAAAAAGACATTTTTATAGCTAAACTTGCTAAACTGTAGGTATTATTTCCAGAGATGGAAGCTTTAATATATTTTGTTTCCATACAGTATAATACAGCAACAATTCAATTTGTTTCTGTATTTTTACGGAAAACAAGTGGTAAAGTTTTGGAAACTATCATTATTGATAATAAATTAATAATTTTAACTGACAGTTTTAATAAGAAAATTATTTCTCTCTGCATGCATTGTTTATACTTTTATTGATAACATAATGTAATTAATGTTACTATTAAATAACAAAAATGGCTTAAAGTTATCAGATGAATCAAGTTAAAAAATGACAGATATCAATTATTTACTTGTACTACAAAAAAAATTATAATCGACCTAGGGAAAAAATAAATAAAAACAAGATAAATAATAGTACGTTCTAAAGCTAGTAGCGAAAAAATGATAAAAAATGTATTTTTTGATCTACTATAAAATATATAGATTTTCACAGATCCATAATGAGGTACTTACATTGCATATATTGAAAAGATTGAAGTAAATGATATCAAATTTGGTACATTTTCGTGTCAAAATAAATAGGTTTTACAAAATAGTGTATGAATAATTTTTTTTTAAATTTCTGTGTGTAATAAATGCAAAATGTGCAAGTACCCCATTGTAACACAGTTTAAAAACAAGTTTATTTTTCTACTATTTTATTTTTTTTCATTTATGTTTTTAATATTATATAAAAAATAAATTACTGTGACTATATATATATATATATATATATATATATATAATACTAATTTTTACACTTCTGTTATGACATCCTATAAATCTTAATATCAATTCTTCAAATTAAAAAGATAGATACTATAAAAATAACGTTCACGTACAGAAATTGCTTTAATAAAAGTTTTAAAAGTGATAATCATAATCATAACTGTTTAGAAAAAAAATGGTTCCAATACGTCTGTCTCTAAAGGATCGGTAGATAAAAACAAAAGTATGGAATTGCCGTATTATTTATTGAACAACTCCCATAAATATTTGATTGAGTAGTGTGACTGTATTAATTTCCAATCAACAGTAGGTAATACTAAAGAGCGATAAAAATGTACATTTTGGCCCAAATTTCACATTCTCAAAATATTTCATATTCCACGTAAGAAATGTCGAATTCAAAATTGGAAGCGATAAAGTGCCTGCTGTAGATATTTTGGTCGCATTCGATTGGAAGGAACCGAGCACTATGACCTGGGTCCAAATAATTGGAAAGAACACGACGCGACGGACGCCTCACACCAACTCTCAAACGACACCGTGAAGCTTGGTAGAAAAGTCAGTTTACAAGTGTTGCGGTACTATGGACATGATGCGCATTGTAATACTGACGCTTGTATCGCATAAGCGACCGTGTGTGTTTGTGTTGGTTGGTTGGTTACGTGAAGAGTTCGCCGTTCATGGTGCTCGGTTCCTTCCAATCGAACGCGACCAAAATATTCTGTAATAAGTCATCAAACGGCAATTCTAATCATGTGATTTGTGTACTATATATAAAAACAACAAACACTGTAATACTGAATAATACGTATAATATTTGCGATAGAAATTTATGAGTAATACAGAAAACAAAATAATCATAATACTTATAGATAAAGAGATAGTTCTGATATTAATTGAATAAAGTCATAATAATTGTCACGATAAAATTATTGGTAACGTCACTATTTTAAATCATTATTAAATGCAATTGAATATTCCTCATTTTTTTAAGTCATGAAATTCATAAAACTATATACTATGAAAAGCAATTAAAAAAGTATTTTCAGATCAAAATTTTCGACCTTGAAATTTCCTCATATATTACTAATTTGCAAAAAAGAAACTATACACTTAAAATTTTGTATTTTTATTTGAATATTTATTGTTTTTAGAAAGATAACATATCGTACTTAACATTTTTGTTTAGAAAATAATTTCAAATAAATGTCGTTATAATAATGAATACCGAATTTACATATAAGCTAGACAAACCTAGAAAGGCAACCTATGACATGCACAAGATTGCCTAGTAGCACGACAAAATTAGAAATAATTCCTATTTTAATAATTGTATATTGCATTTGAAAATATTTACATTAAGGTTCATATGTTTATTTAAAAAGATTTACTGTAAACCCTATGGCGCATGTGCTTGTTTCGTTTTTAAACTATATTAAATTATTATTTACAAATGAGTACCTACATTGTCTTTTGACAACAAACAAACAATACGACATATACTCATTTAAAAATATATAAGAGTTACAAAGCTGTCCCAGATATGGTAAAAGTATCATATAATAAAATTTAAAATAGGAATGTAATGTACATATTCTTTAATAGTAAACTATTATATAATATTATACGAATTAATATTTCATATTAATGTAAATTATTATTAAAAATCTTAAATCACTTTTAAATCATGTTAACCCGTTGTTGATCAGTCAGTAAGAAGACTCAGGATTAGGGCTGTCAACAAGAATCGGTTAGCCGGTTAACCTATAGTTATCTGGTTTACTGGTAAATCGTTTATCCAGTTAATCAGTTAGCCGGTTTCCGATTAATCGTAGTTTTTTTTAACGTAGTTTTAAACTAATCACGATTAATCGTGATTTCCAACTATAATCAGGTTATTAATTAACCGCAATTATTCGTGGCTTTAACAAATTAACCAAATAGATAAAAAAATATGTTAATTTTTTAATATTAATTTTTATTTTTTATAAGAAACTGAAATATATATATATATATATATATATATATATATATATATATATATATATATATATATATATATATATATATTATATCGTGGGCTAATATATATCATAATAATTTCTAAATTCAGAGTTTGCAAAATCGACTAACTTGCTAGCCACTGTTATATTAGTTTCAACGGCTGACCGCGATTAATCGCAATAGTTAATCGGTTTGTAAAAACCCGTAGTTTGTAAACCGGTTAATTAGTTAACCGGTTTGTAAACCAGTTAACCGATTAATCTCCCCGTATTCTGAATCATTTCCGTAAAAAATAACGGTCCATTAAAATAAAAACTCTTGGATTCCGTAAAAAAATCTCGTTGCTATATTATATAGCAAGTTGTCTTACCACGTTTAGTTGTAACGGTTAATCGGTTATAATTCTGAACGGTGTTTAATAGCCCTATTCAGAATTTGCAGTCGGCCTGCATGCAATTTAAGTATAAAAATCATTATTTCTAGGCTACAGTCAAGAATCCTTAAATATTTATCCTTAAAAAAATCCAAACTTTAAAAGCTACAAATTTTGTCTTTTTTAAAAAAATTGTTAAAATAAAAATATGTACTTTGTCATAGTAAATTTGTTGTTTATATTGACTTTAATTGTTACTAATAATAAGCATGAAAGATTCTTCTTGAAAGTAAAATTTTGTGCTATTAAGAGCCAGTTGCATAAAATATTGTTAGCAGACCATTACGCAATTAATTGATATATTGTTTTCGAGACGTTTCATTGATTGGTAATTTGAGAACTTAATCACATTGTTAACTGTCAATGTGTTTAATGTCAGAACTACCAAACTCGTCATTACATTTTACAAAACTAATATCAAAATTATAGAATTTGAAATTGAATAATAATTATAAAAACAAAGAGTTAAGCAAAAATTTGAAACAATTGTATTATGTCAAAATTGCAAAATTTTATATGAATAATAAAACTTATCACTGTAGATAATTTTCAATTTTTATTATTATTATTATTGGTTGCCCCAGATACATTGTCAATTTAATAAATTTTAAACCGCAACATCGGTAAAATTTAGCACATAATTACAAACCTTATTTGTTTACAATTTTTTTTTAATTATCAAAATAAAAATGATAAAAAATGTAGTCGAACAAAATCTTAAATATTTTGTTTTAAATTCTCGATAAAATAAAACATATTATTCTGTAATATGTTTTCATTTTTCTTTTAACATTTCTTTTCGAAAAATTTACTTATATTTAATAAATACTGCTATTTAACAAAAAATTGCTTTGTATCTGAAAAATAATAGTAATAAATTGTAAATAATACTAAAAACTAGGGCTGAAAAAATCATGATTTTTTAAAAAAAATCAAAAAAATCGGATTTTTTTGATTTAAATCAGATTTTTTGGATTTTTTCAATTTTATGTGCACTGTTCATTAAATAATTAATCGGATTTTTTTATTTAAATCGGATTTTTTTGATTTAAATCAGATTTTTTAGATTTTTTTCAATTTTATGTGCACTGTTCATTAAATAATTAATTGATTCTTACTTGTATTACAAGTAGAACTAAAAATTCATAAAACAATCCTATCTCAATACCCTGTATCACCGTAATTAACAGTTTTAAATTTCGCGATGAGACGTTCGCACCTTTATCGCTACATCTTTACTGATTGTTAAATGAGAATGATATTTTATTTTGTTAGATTGCGTTATTATATTTTATCAAAATCAAATTATACTTTTTTCTTTCACTGTGTAAAGAATAAAATATTTGTTTCCTCTCAATAACATTTACTTTATTAAAACCTTACTCCTCAGCTATTTATTTGTGTTAATACATATAAAAAATGTGTCTATTAAACCACTTGATTAAATCAGAGCGAATGTTTTGCTGAAATATTTTTTTTGGTTGATTTAAATCATTGATTTTTTTAAAAAAATCATTTGATTTAAATCGCGATTTAAATCAATGATTTAAATCACTTGATTTAAATCATCGCAGCCTTACTAAAAACAAATATTAGTATCTTCAACATTCATAAAACATTACATATTAATGTAATAAATAACTAGTTAAAACATTTTCCTTAACTCTATATCTACGATGAACTCAACAAAAACAAATTTTGTTTTAACAAAATATAATTATGGTTATATTTATTTAGAAAAGAAATATATAAAAACCAAAATAGGATGGAAAAAATAAAATTTCACAATTAAATGACTATATACATATATATGATGTACAAATACAAATTAATAATGCCAATTTTGATAACTTTTTAACAGATGAAAATAACAATACAATTCATATTTTAATTTATTCAATTGAGTCGCTGGATGTAATAACGACTTAAGGGCACTTAGGTCGTTTCCGGAGTACATAATTTTGGAAAGTACACATCCATGTCTAGTCAATCATCAAAACTCCGAGTGGTTTCGATTAAAAATTTGGATAATCGGAGCAGGTATAAATTGCACGCAGCGGTCAGAAATCCCAAATTTGAATAACCAAATTGCATGCCGGTCAACCGCAACTGTTGGCTTAGGGTAGGTTAAGTTAAGTTTAGGTTGTTTAGTTATGTTATTATTCAATATAGGCGCTTACCTCATCGGCGCAAATTATAGGTATCCACCTCAGACCGGCGTGCAATTTAGCTATGCAAAATTTCGTTAAGGGATTAAAACCCAAAACCCAAAGCCGCGTGCAATTTGTATGTACCCTAGAAAATACATATCCATTTCTATTTTATATCCATATTTTCATTTGTGAGAACTTTGTAACTTTATATATTTGTATATATTTAGGTATATGTGTTTAAGTGATTATTTGGAAAAGCGAGCTAATTCAAGGCGTGATAATTTATCTCCCATCCCTAGAGGTTATATTATATGTATAACCGTTTTGGTTCTCCCCAGACTCTTTTGAGATGTTGATCATTCATTATGCCAATTATAATATGTTCAAATTCACAAATAGTTACAATATATATGTATAAGGATAAAACGTTTAAACGTTAATTTGTTACACTTAAGTCGCTATTGCACCCAGCGACTCAATTGAAATTATTGGAAAATAATTTAAACGGTTTAAAAATATCGGTTAGTTTTATAATTATCTTGAAGTTACTTTAAATTTGTCATATTGATGACAATGCCGATGCCGTGACAATAAAGTTTATTATATTGAATTTACATAATTTTCTGGGCTGGTATGCCGTGATCGATCTATCACGAAAGGTCTGCGACTAAGACAGATCAACGACGGCATACAAGGCCAGAAAATTATGTAAATTCAATGGATACCGGCCGTAACAGTCTGAAGATGTCTGACTATGTTTATTATATTTTAATATTTTATTTTCTTGAAATTGTCAGTAAGAAAATTTTTATTATATGCTATAATTGAAAAAAAAATTATACGTTTGAAGGTGACACTTTTCATTCCTCTCGCATATCTCATCATTCCAACAACTACCGTCCTATACCTATGTGTATAGACAAACTATTGCTCCCCTATTGGACATCAAGTGAAGAATACAGAACAAACTTGTATATAGTAGAGATGATCTTCAAGTATGTACTTATAAAATTAGTTTGCACTGACTATAGTTTTTAAAATATCAGTTATAAACAATGTCTGATAATAATAAAGAGAGGTTAACTAACTCTAAAATTCAGATTAAGGAAATTCATCAATGCTAACAGAATACGGTTATTCCTAGAATAATTACTCGGAGAATAAGAAAATATTTATTATTAGCACAGTAATGTATCAATCAGAGCTGGCCAAAGAGCACAGCACTCGCAAACGGTCTCCACAACTAACTATACTAGGGCCCCGCAGGATCCTCTGATGGACCGAGCAATAAATCCTTTTCTAAATTTCAATTCCAAAAATTTACGATTAACTATATCTCAAATAAGAATTTCATATTTAATCTATCTTATCTGTAGAAAACGAAATGGCAAAATGATATAGAGCGGATTTTTTAATAAACCATGACCGCCCGCCCGCCCGCAAACAGATGTAAAAGCAACTGCAGTTTTTTTTAATGGATTCTTTTGTAATATAATTATTTGTTATTTTATTTTTTTTATTTCATATATAGGTCTTTAATTTCTCATCTATCGATCAATAGTTATTCATTATTAAATGAAAATTTAGACAACACAAACATTCATGTTATAGCAGAGTCCGTATGAAACTCGGGAAATAGAAAATAATTTCAAGTATAAGTAATAGTGTCCGAATGTTCTATCATATATAGAGATATATATAGATATATGTATGTAGATATCCACTAGGAAAAAATTAATGTAAAAACCTACTACTAATATTTTTTTGATTTTTACCACTTTGACTGCAAGGAAAAAGTGGTATAGCGTTTGGTACGGTGTCTGTAACATTTTCAAAAAAAAAAAATTTGTATATAGAAATTCTTCATATAGCCTCTAGATGACGAATCTGAACTTAGTTTATGTAGGTGTATGGATGTGCGTCGTCAGCTCGCTCGCTCGCTCGGTCGTCAGACAAAATTTTGTGATCGCAACTCCTCCTAGACGGTTCAACCGATTTTAATGAAATTTTCAGGATAAAATTGTCTAGTGCCCAAGATGGTCATGTGGTTTTGGTTTTTTCCAGTGATGCCAACTTTCCCAGAAAAAAATTACTAAACTTTTTAAAAATTCATTATGGCTACATTATTTATCCGATTTCGATTAAATTTTCAGAAAAGATTCCCCTAGTGCCCACATAAATTACGTAATTTTAATATATTTTAATTTTAAAAAATTACTTAAGTTTTTAAAAATTCATTGTGGCTACATTATTTATCCGATTTTGATCAAATTTTCAGAAAATATTCCCCTAGTGCCCACATGCATTTCGTAATTCTAATAAAATACAGTGTTGCCAACTTTCTGAGAAAAAATTACTACAATTTTTAAAAATTTATTACGGCCATGTTGTTTAACCGATTTTGTTCAAATTTTCACAAAAGATTTTGCTGATATCCATATAAATTAGATAATTACAACAAAGTACAGTGTTGCCAACTTTCTGAGAAAAAATTTATTATGACCACGTTATTTAACCGATTTTAATCAAATTTTCACTAAAGATTCTCCTAGTGCCCGCATAAATTATGCAATTTTAACAAAATACAATGTTATCGAGAAAAGAATTACTAAAATTTTAAAAAATTCATTGTGTTTACATTATTTATCCGATTTTGATCAAATTTTCAGAAAAGTTTCTCCTAGTGCTCACATAAATTATAATTTTATTAAAATACGGTGTTGCCAACTTTCCGAAAAAAGAAATTAAAAATTTTCTAAAAATTTGTTATGCCCGCATTATTTATCCGATTTTAATCAAATTTTTACAGAAGAAACCCTTAGCGCCTATAATATTATATATTATCAAAATACAATGTTGTCAACTTTCGGTGAAAATTTTTTTTATTCCTATTTCATATCATTTATGTGATAATGTCAAAGTGGTATATATATATATATATATGAGTTTATCCATATA
The DNA here is from genome assembly GCA_963966155.1 of Clivina fossor. NCBI lineage: Eukaryota > Metazoa > Arthropoda > Insecta > Coleoptera > Carabidae > Clivina > Clivina fossor. Next base: position 81,193,888 of record OZ014550.1, read on the forward strand.
CTTTTATAATCTTGTTTTCTATTAATGTAGTGTTAAAAATGTGCTATATGGAGGTAAATACCTACTGTAAAAAAATCTAGGTGAGACATCAATAATTATCAGCTTCATAGCAAGTTTTTGCTGGATTTATCTCTTAGAAACAATTTCTTCATTATCCCAAGTTTTATGAGAATTGTTGTATATCAAAAATATTATTAACATATTCCATATTATAGTAGAAAACTATTATTTAAAAAAATAAAAGTGGTCAAGTTGTCGATGTACCACTTCACCTCCGACTTTGTGTAAATATTCCTCTAACAATAACAGGAAAAATAATAATTAGTGGCGGTTAGGTTAGATTTGGTTAAATTAAGTTAGTTTAGGTTAGGTTAGATTAGTTTAGTTTAGGTTAGTTATTGAATAATCTAACAAAACTAACCTAATCTAACCAAAGTTAACCTAACCTAACCTAACCAAACTTAACCTGACCGCCACTTATTATTATTTTTCCCGTTATTGTTATTGTTGGAGGAATATTTAGACAAAGTTTTATCGAAAACGGAGGTGAAGTAGTACATCGACAACTTGACCATAAAAGTTTTACTTTTATTAATAAACATTCTTATAGCAGTGCGGTAGCCGAGCGTGTTTAAGTGCTAGCTAATACTAGTTTCGATAGTTCGAATCCGCTGGCCGACGTTTTTGTTCATCGTAAAAAAGATCTTTTTTCCTGATGAAGACGCACGTTGAGTTCGTCGAAACGTCGATTTATTAATAAATATTAATACAAAACTAGAACCTAAAGCCGTTTCATTCTAATATAGTTAATATTATCTATATTTACATTGTTTTTGATAATTATTACGAGTTGTTATTTTCTTTGTAAATACAATAAATAACTGTTACGGTGTGTTGTCAGCGTTTAGACTGAGAGCATGACTCACTAACCCATTGCTAAGCGCGCGAATCTGTTGCTGCGTATCAGCTGCTAGATTCACCCTCATCTGATATTTGACAGGAACAAATATAATACAATTTTTCAAGAAAAGCATTCTAATTTTTTTTTTGTATTAATTTCACTGTAAAAACGTAATTATAATTATTTATTTCAAAAATACTAAAATATACTTTACACTATATTAGTTAATTTATGATTCTGGTAAATTAGAATAGGTTAGGTTAGTTAGTACCATGCATAAAAACAACATTATTTATGAGGTTAATAAGTATATTAAATTAATAATTCAAATTGTCGCTTTTTTAATCAAGTTATGTAAACTTAGTTACTGTATTAGTTATGTAGGACAGATAATTGATTGTGTATATCGAAATATGCATGTTATACGTATTTCATTTTCATATACATACATCAAATTCCGACAAATTATTTAATATAATAGCATAGATAGGAATACATTAAAATAAAAATATGTACAATTAAAGTTATAAATTAGCTGAAGTTCATATCAAAAAAAGAATAAAATTTAACATAGAAGAAAAGTGCTATATGCAAATATACTTAAATACATTTTACGAGTAAAATAATAGTATAGCATTAAATTGCAAAGATAACAAAATGTATTCGTTAAACTTTTGCTTTTTATTGTAACTATAAACCAATTATTAGAAAATATTAGTAAACTTCCATTTAAATCTACACACACAAAAATAAACTAATTACATTTTTGATAATTTTTTTTTTTAATTTTCTTAATCTAAAATTTGAAAATTTTCAAATATGAATAAATAAATACATAATTTTCTAGGTACTGCTATATTATATTATTTAATTACTATATATAATTAATTATAATTAGTGAATCAATTATTTTATTTTCATTTTTTAGAAAAATATGCAGTTTCCCATAAAAATCTTAGTTTTTTATCTTTCAAACCGGAAACGATATAAAATTTTATAATAGCTTTAATTTTCTTTATAATTGGTTTTTTGGAAAATGCATATTTTTGCTGAAAACTGAGTAAAAAGTAGTTTCAAATTAATTTTCATTTCAGCTTAACTTAATTTTCAGCATAATTTTGAAGCAGTCCATTGACTTGTAATGTATTATTATTTAAATAACAAATTTGACATTTTTCTGTCTTCCTACACAATCATGATGAAAATGCATGGGATATGGAGAATCAATGTATTTCACAAAAGCTGATAAAATAATTCAATATGCTGTATCGCCATATTAAGAAAGGTTTGCAAAAATAATTATTAAATATCAGAAATTGATAAGTTCTTAAAAATGATGTAAAATATGCTCCTCCTTCAAGTCAAACTTAGATAAGTGCAAAAAAAAAATCATGAATTTATAAGTAGGTAATGAATGAAATAGCTGAAAATATTAAAAGAGAAATACATAAATGAAAAATTAAAATAAAAGCAACTAGAAAATTACATCGAGAATATATTGCACTCGTCAAAAACTGATTAATAAAAAGAGTTTGTATTGCAGGTTTCTTAGTTTTTAGATAGAGTAAGAATGTTATCAACTATACACATAATTTGCGCATAAAAAATCATTTTCCAAATATAATACTTAGTTGTACGTATATTTCAATGAGTCAAACTTGATATTACAATATTGGCAAGGAAATTTTCATTTTTACTCTGTAATACATTCGAGGTTTTTCTTCCCAATTTAGCAACGAATTTAGCAATCACATATTTTACTATATTTCATTATAATTAATTAATAGAACAAAATTTTTCAACTTTACAAAAAAGTATTCAAACAAATTTAATAATATTGGTAAAGTATAAATGCTTATAATAATCAAAATACGTATATATATATATATATATATATATATATATATATATATATATATATATATATATATATATATATATACGTGTTTAAGAACAAAACTAATTTTCTTATCAAAAGGTCACTTTCGAATTTTCCTAATAATTAAAGAAACTATCGAACGTTGATAAATTTAGTAATAAACTCGGCATATGTTAATATTTTTTCATATTATAGGATAATCTGGAAACAATATTCAATATTTGAAAATAAGTGGTTAAGTAAATTCTCGATTAAATATGGCAGACTAAAACACGAATTTTTGCATGTGGCTTTCAATAGAGTGAACAAAATTTCAACATCAAAGTAGGAAGATAAAAACTGAAGATAAAAAAAAATTGAAAAACATACCGAACAAATAGGAAGTTGCCATGCAGATTTATTCATTTCAAAATCACTCAACAATTAAAACAAAAAATAATACATGCACCACGTAATTCAAATGAATTTTTGTTAATTAACAGAAGAAAAACGGATAAGAAAAAATCTTTAGCCTTATTTGGCTAGTACCGGTCTGACGTGTATTGTGATATAATTTTTATAACTTTTGTGAGTTGGAAATATTTACTAGCGCGCATATACAATCAGCATTTGTCCGAATCAATATACGACCTACGTTTACTTACACGTTAGTAAACACGTGCGAGTTATTAACTAGAAAATTATGAACACTATTGTTCATAGTTTATTTACCTAGTATTTACTGAGAAGAAGACGAACACACAGAATCGGTTTCAGAAAATACATCATCATCTTGCTTTGCCCCGTTGCCGTTGGTAGAAGTAGAATTTATAATTTAATTACGTAATTTATTATAGAATAAAATCGGCAATAAAGTATAAATATTTCAGTGCAACATAATTATTATTTTCCTATCTTTATTCTGTAAATTTAAAAACCGTTATTTTTACTGTCACTATTTAATTCAAAACTGTCAATATATACTAAACAGTGTTATATCAGTAATATAATCATCAAGTGTCAATACATCAGTACATAATTATTATATAGTCAGTACTACGTCTTTATGAAATGTCAGTTCTTTCACATATATTTTACTAAACGTACGGTTTTACTACAAAATGCAAATTCTTTCTTCAAGAGAGAGTACTTCTTTTACAATTTTATAGTATTTTTTTTAATAAAACTACAGAGGTGAGTATAATTAAATAAAAAATATACTAGTAATCTTTTTACCGTAATAACGCATTTGTTACCACTTTATTCAATTCTATTTACTTTTTCTTAAAAACTATGTATCTATTTTTAATAATTAAATTTGTTATTACCATTATAAGATTGCACAGACAAATTAACGTCAAAATTAGAATAAATAATATATATATATATATATATATATATATATATATATATATATATATAATTATACTGATATATATATATAATTTTACTTTAAATACTTATTTAACTTTTCAATACATTTTTATAAGTTTATTTTTCTTTAAATATAATGAATTATCAAACACTCTTTTCGGAGAACACACTATAGCAGTATAGCATTATTTAATAATAATATTGTAAAAATAATGGAAATTAATATTAAGTTTCTAACAACACAGTAATGGCACAGTAATATGTATATGTAAATAAAAGATATCTACAGTACTCGGCTTTATTCCTACATAAATATGTACATACAAGTATAAGAATTGCATATAATGTTATTTTTCACGCAAAATGGAAAAAATTGATAACAGCTAATTATAATTCACATTAAGCAATCTATTTTTAGTTCAACATTTTATCACACAAATAAAAGTAACTCAGATAATATGATGACAACGTATTCTTGATTGCTTATATCTAATTTTCAAGATGAAAAATACGGGATACGTCTTTTAATAAAACGTCTAATAAAATGAAAATTAAAAAAAAAATAAATTTAATAATCTAAAAAATATAATAATGTAGTTAAGATTTATTACAAAATATTCATTGTACAGGTTTCCAACATCATAATTTGTTATAATATAGGTACCATACTACCATTGGATATTTCTTTCCAATTAGAAAATCACTAGTAATTTAGAATATAACACAAAACATTTCTTTTTTTTTTTAATTAAATATTTAACAAGTTTTGCGTAATGTACGAAAATAATTTATAATATGTACAAAAAACTGGAATTCAACACGTGTCACATGTACTCAATGTCATTTAGTTTACATGTATTTATAGTAGGCGTTAGTGGTCTAAAATAAAAATAATATTTCCACCAATTCGCCGATTCCAGACGATATAACACAGTAACACACAAAAACAAAGTTAAATTATAGGTTAGGAAATAACAAGTTGCGTCTAGGTTAGAAAAATGCAGCGTAGCGTAACACAGACAAACACATACACTCATATAACCTACCGCCACCCCCACCCCGCCATTCTTCGCCGAACTTGAGACAGCGGAAAATAAAAATAAAAATCGCATTCACTTCATAAATTATTATTCTTTCACGTAATCGTTAACAGTGACAGTATAAATTCAAATGACCACGTGTTAGTAAAATAATTAAAAATAAATATGTTTTATTAATAAAAAAAACAAAAAAAAAAACATTTAAAAATATTTTCATTCTCATATTTGCTCTCATAATACTAGATTAAGTTGAAAACAATATACGTACAATAATTGAAATTTAAATAACACATTTAGTCTAAAATTGATTTGGCACGTAATAAGAATGAAAGAAGTGTTGCATCCGGATTAGATCGGAGTGTGATCTAGCGTCAGCCAGCCCAGCCCCATTCAGCAGTATTGCTAATATCAAGCAACCGGTTTAAAACACAAATTAAAATATTTGAATGCGAAATAACTTTCACTGTAGTGTCAAGTCTGCGCCGCACTACTACCTGTGACATTTTATATTATACACATTGCGAGCGAACAAACACGTAATAATTAATTCATGCATAAATAAATAAAAGAGTATCAAAGAGTTTTCAATAAGTTTCCATGCTTACGACGTGAAAATATGAACGAATAAAAATGATTACATAACTTCCAACATTGCTGACAAAACAAAGGTCAGTGATAAAACTCAAGTTTAGGGCTGCTTATATTATATTTTTGATATAATATGTCATCCATTATTGTATTCATTTACACTTTATTAGATTTCGATAAGTAAAAATTTTTATCAACAGGTTATTCTGAAACGATCTTTATCTAACAAACTTAAACAAATAAATATTATCTGTTCTCTATCTCCAATTGGAAGTCAAAATCGTGTGCAAAATTTGGATATGTGTATCTTACGTCATCAAAAATGTGTAATACCTATTTTCACTGTCATAAATGTAAGTTCATTGCCGCGAGAGGTAAGACAAAAATACAGAGAAAAAATGTTTGAATTTTGAAAATAAATTTTAACATAAAGGATTCTTTTAAAAATATTTCCAAGGCAAACAAATCTTTGTTACGTTAGGGTATCAAGTTCAACTATAATTAAAAAGATAAAATGTTCGAATGAAAAAATAATATTAAGCGAAAACAGTGCTTAATAATTTATTTACTTACCGAACAAGTAATTATTTTATTTTATATAAAAAGAAATTGTTATCGAATTGTTTATGACAATTTTTATAATTATATAATTTCATATAGGTATATAATGATTACAGGAAAAAAAATATTCGAAATATTTTTCATATAGAAGAAAAAAAAATAATACCATTTTTGGGCGCAGATACAAATGTGCAGGCTATCAGATTTTACTAGAATCAAGACATAAGTATATACACTCATTATGAACAATGTGTTTTTTTTTAACTAATTACGCACATTAAGGACTATTAATTAAAAAAAATAATAAAGCATAATTGTAAAACTCACCTTTTGATTGAATTTACGTCGGTCTTTAGGAGCCCGAACTACAGATGGTGGCTGATTTGTTGCTGAAAACATTTTTTTTTAATTACTTGATTTATACAAAAAAATATGTCTACAATAAATAATTTTATATACAATATTTTACAAAATCATCATATACATAAAACAAGTGAAAATAAAATACATAATTATTCTTGTTTTATGATTTTATATATTGAATTGGCTTCATTTTACCTTTCTTATCAGATATTGATGTTTCTTTTTTTTATAAATTTAAATAACAAGTCAAAACTGTCTTTATCGTTTGACACGAATTACGTATAATTTTGGATAGAAAATTTGACAATTTAAGTTAGAGCTATTCATATTGAAAAAGAAAAAGAAAAAAGAACAAATGAAATACGATATGAAAACATACCAGTTGTAATTATTTCCTGCTTTTGGGGTTGTAACACACGTTTATCTTGATTTTTGTGTGTAGTAGCCGGTGGCTGACCTTGCAACATTTGTGCTGCATTTTTGTTAACCTGCCAAGGGTTGATTTTCGGAAGGGGTGCTTCGACAAACACCTTTTTCTCCGTAGTGCCAGGATCGCCATCTTTCTCCTGCGCCTGATTTTGTTGAGCAACTTCTTTTTTATCATCTTTAGATTCTCTATGTGTTGGAGCTCCATTTACAACAGGCACTTTATTATTTTGGGAATCGCGATTTTCACGGTTCTTTTCGCGTTTATTTTTGTCGTGTTTACGCTCTTTACGACTATGGCTAGTAACTGTCGTGAAATTATCGCCATCGTCCTGTTGCGGAGCATTAACCACGTTGTCTTTGACACTTTTGTTTACACGATTGTCTTTCCGAACTGGCTCACTTATGTTTTCCTTATTGCTGTCTGTGTGCTTCAATTTTAACACAGCGTTTGCGTATGTCGTCTCTGAAGGCAGCCCTGACAGGTCTACTTCGTTAGTTGGGACAGAACCCCGTGAATTATTACCACTCTGAGATGAAACCACTTGGGTAGCCATTTTTTAATGTGTTATAAGGACAGAGTTATATCAGCACGCATTAATATTGATAAATGTGAGTACAAAAACTGTTGTCAGAATAAGAACAGGCATTCAAAAACAAATCATGTATGGTCATAAAGTTACATTGATCACCATGAACAATATGTTATAGTATAGTGACCATGTTGGATCATGAACGCATGGCGAGTACACGCTATACAAAAGCAAAATATCGCTTAATTTGACTGGCACTCACATTCAAAATGTCTCCAGAATTTTATTTGATACCGATACTTGTTTATAGAGATTTTGCTCTAATCACTACACTAACTACACTATAACAAATTTTATTTTTCACTCAGTCCGCATTCGCACACATGCTTCTATTTCTCAAATCTTTGATATTAAACATTTAGGGATTTTAGTGATGTTCAGGACTGACAACATTGTTACTACCAAAACATCATTTAAAATTACATAATATGACATTTAGTAAACAATGAACTATTGTAATTAAATTTAACAATATAATAACGTATTTTTAACAATAAAGAAATTTAATTATATTTCACTAAATTGAATTTCATATATTTCATTACAATGGCAAAAGATTAAAAAGCTAGTAATTAAACTTATTATTAATAAGTAAACAATTATTTTTTAAATAATATTGTTATATAAGTTATACAAAATAATTTAATATATATATAAATATGTAACTTCAATTAATAATATTCAATTTAAGATTTATTCAAATTGTATTTAACCTTCTGCGATTCATGCAATTCTAGAGATACTATAGGGAGAGTTCGGCCGATGCGCCGCCATTAATCTCTGGCGCCAAAATTTAAATTGAAATTTGTTCCAACAAATAAACACAGAATATGAAAATTTTGTTTATTTTCCCTTTTTAATGAGTTTTCACTTCACTTCACTTCACTTGTCTGACGATGGCAATAGCCGAAACGCGTTACATGTGACAAGTGAAGTGAAGTGAAAACTCATTAAAAAGGAAAAATAAACAAAATTTTCAAATTCAAAAATGAAGTTAGGAAATATAACTAAACAAAAAAACATAAACACAGAATATTTGTTTTTGAGTTCTGTATACGAAAAACATATAAAATATAAAAATGTAATGTATAATATTGTAATGACGTTTATTATGATAATAAATATACTGATATAAAAAAATGTCAAAAATATCAAAAATGTCAAAATGTTACAAAAAACAAATAAATCGAAGTAGTGCATAAATATTTTCTTCGTTGCAACATTGAAAACTGTCAAATCAAATATGAAAATGATAAAAATACTTCTCGTACAGCAATTCCGCAGTAAAATTTATTTATTCAGCGGTTAGAGTGTACGTTTAGCTACAGTTTAATATGCGACAATATATTTCCAAAAAAATGTAATGAGTCGAACTAGCGCGCGAATTCAAAACTATTTGTTTTCAGAGAAAAATGGCGCAACCAATAAAAAGCTGCCACACTATTTTTAGGCTATCGGCCGATCTCTCCCTATAGTATCTCTAATGCGATTCATACTAGTACTGCTATCTATTGATAAAATGTATATTTAATTTTAAAAATACTATATGAAAATTATGGAGATGATTCTGAATAAATACAAAACAATCGTACACGAAATAATGTTCACAATGTAATTCCATAAAACAATGTGTAACTTGATTTCAGTTTGTCGTTCTTTTGAAAGGGTAGCATAAAACCAAATGAAGTAGGTATTACAGTTTTTTTAGTAAATTACTTTATTCATTCGATTGATTCATTAATCATTGCTAAAGGATCGTACACTAAAATATAACAATTTCATCAAAAATCTATCTGCAGGCTGATTATGATCAAGTTTATCACAGTAGAATTTATCGTAGGTAGCTAGCGCATCTATGATTTTTTGAGGGAACTACATATATGACGTCACCCATGTCATTGGTGACGTCATATATATATACCAATGACATGAAAAAATTCAAATTTATCACAATGACTTATCACATGCTACGAAGGTGGTGATAAATAGTTATCGATGTGAAACATCTACTACTGTCAACTTGTTGTCAACCGTGTCAAACATTGTTTTGTTTACTTTGCCGATTTATAGTTTAAATTATTTAATTTCTAGACTATTATAGTGTGTATTTACATATTTCCCAAATCGTTTATTTTTAATTTAGTTTTTTTTCCTTGTTTTTTCTTTTCCTAGTACTATTATTCCGTTTCACTCTTTTTCAAAACTAACCTAATATTTTCATTTTTTTCATATTTCCTTTTATATTTTTCTAGTTTCGAAAAGGTATGTGTGATAAGCATATATTTGAAAACATTTTAATACTGTCAATTAAATGTATTTTAGATATGGCTTTTGAATACGTTGCATTGAACATTGTGGCAGCTTTGGAAGATCATGAAGAAGCTCTAGAACAGGGGTGGGCATTAAGTCGATCGCGATCGACCGGTAGACCGCCAAGACATTTTGGGGTGACCGCCTTTAACTAAGACGCTAAGACGCTAATTTTAAAAAAAGTTGCATTTCATTTAACATCGTTTTTTAGCTCTACCTACCTGTGTGAATCTGCATTTTCAACGATGAATATGGGTAATTCCATGTGAAATCGGCCAAAATATTTTCGACCCTCTTCGATTTGTTCCAAACTTCTTGTATATGTTCATTTGCATCTAAAAACAAGTAGGAAGTTGCTCGTTGGGCGTATTCTATTGGTTTTACCATTATATTCCATATATTCATATATGGCCATTTTAGGCCTCGCGTACAAAGAACTTGAAATAAAAGTCTATAATTATTTTACAACGATACCATTCAATATAAAATTGTGATATTCTGATAGAATGGACTCTCGGCCATCGATTTGAGTCAATAACAGCGAATTCTGTCGGATATATGATGATCTATGTAGTAAAATGTAAAAATGTTACTTTTTTTTTCAAAAATCGATTTCTCAAATACTCCATCTTCGATTTTTTTCAAATTTAGCTTAAATTGAAGAGGACACTTCAAATTTTAATATATCAAAAATTCAGGGATGGGTTTTTTGATATTTTGAAAATATTTCACTTCAAAATTGACATATGGTTTTTAACCGTAACAATTACATGTAAAATACACTCTATTGTTCTGAGGAATTTTGACCAAATTGTCTTCCTCATATTTTGATTTTCTAAGGAATAATTCTTTACTAAAGTCTGAAAAAGCTTGATATCCGCGTAGATGGCGCCACGTGATTTGATCATTTAATTCAGCAAAAATATACGAATTTATTGCATGGGATTTAAATAATTTTAATAATTAATTCTTCGCAATTTTTTCACCTTTATTAATAATTAATCAATGGTATAACATTAAATTAATTAACTTTGTAACATGTTATTATTATGATTCTGCGACTTTTAAAAAATTTAGCATTATCGGGCAACTATTACTGATTAATCGCGTGTAGTTTTTCTGCGTTTCGCTGACTTTCCTTTCAGAAAATATATTAATATTTTTTAAATCGGTTCCTTCGGAGCACTGAACAGCAACACCGAATAAGGAACAGATTTGAGGGTTCTCCATGATGAAACGAAGGAACAACTTTTTAAACAGAACGTAACAAGCGCAAGCTTGTGATGGAACTAAATAAGTCGTGTGTTCGGAAAGTAACAACCGATTCTAATAATAAAGGACGCACTTATGTGGCCAGAATTGTCTGTCCAAAGCTAAATTTGCGTTACCATCTGCGTCGAATTTGTACTATTTCTATCTTCTTCATATGGCTGATATTGTCAAAGGATGAAAATAGTTGAGTTTCCACCTAGATAGTAATTATGAAGTTGAATACCGCGCGAAATTCAAACTAAATCGGAACACGTGGCGCCATCTACGCGGATATCAAGCTTTTTCCGACTTTAGTAAAGAATCATTCCTTAGAAAATCAAAATATGAGGAAGACAATTTGGTCAAAATTCCTCAGAACAATAGAGTTTGTATTTTACATGTAATTGTTACGGTTAAAAACCATATGTCAACTTTGAAGTGAAATATTTTCAAAATATCAAAAAACCCATCCCTGAATTTTTGATATATTAAAATTTGAAGTGTCCTCTTCAATTTAAGCTAAATTTGAAGAAAATCGAAGATGGAGTATTTGAGAAATCGATTTTTTAAAAAAAAGGAACATTTTTACATTTTACTACATAGCTCATCATATATCCGACAGAATTCGCTGTTATTGGCTCAAATCGATGGCCGAGAGTCTATTCTATCAGAATATCACAATTTTATATTGAATAGTATCGTTGTAAAACAATTATATACTTTTATTTCAAGTTCTTTGTATGCGAGGCTTAAAATGGCCATATATGAATATATGGAATATATTGGTAAAACCAATAGAATACGCCCAACGAGCAACTTCCTACTTGTTTTTAGATGCAAATGAACATATACAAGAAGTTTGGAACAAATCGGAGAGGGTCGAAAATATTTTGGCCGATTTCACATGGAATTACCCATATAATTAAAAGAACATATCGTTCCCGTTTTACAGACGACCACTAGAATCCAGTGCAAGATTAGCAGTTAGTAATTATATACCGAGATATTCAAGATTGACGGACAGTATGCAGACTAGTCTTCTACTAACTATAAATACGAGAACTAACTTTAGATAAAAATGATTTATTTTTTATGTATTTTAAATTGTTTGATAAAGCATCATTTGATATTATTATATTTGTGGCTATTATTATTATTTTTATTATGTTTGTATCTTGCGTTTTGTTTTAAACGCAGTTTTAAAATAGTAAGTTTTTTCTATTGTAAGTACATATTCCGTATTTATTATTAAGTTATAATAAATATTGTAGACTTTTTTTTAGCTCACTACACCTACGCCACTGGGTGGACCGCAACACCTTAAAAAAATTAGAAGTGGCCCGTACCCTGGAAAAGTTTGCCCACCCCTGCTCTAGAAAGACGTCAGTCTACTAGTATGATGAGGAAGGCTTTGAGAGATATGCAAGATCCATTTGGAATTCCAGATATGGAATTTATTTCAAATTTTAGATTAAATAAAGATACTTGCATGTATGTAATCAATTCAGTTCGCCCTTACATGAGAACAACTCGTCCTACTATGTGCGTTCCAGTGCATTTACGTGAAAGTAAATGAACGATTATTTATTGTTAATTTACACTAATTTATTTTAAAAATTAGGTTTTAGTGGTTTTACACTTTTTTGCTGTTGGTAGCTACCAAAGAAGTATTGCCAATAACTTACTTTCTTGTATGAGTCAATCGATGGTTTGCTTTTGTTTGAAAGAATTTTCAAACATTTTGATCCGGAGACAGATAAAAAAATGGGTACGTTTGCCGAAGAACGAGGCACAAAAAGAAAGAATAAAGCAAAGGTATTTCAATTTTTAATTTAAATAAATATCTTCATATTTAGAAATATATATATAAATTTTGTTCGTAGTTTTTTATTACATCACCGATTTCCTCATATCGTCGGCATTGGGTACGTTCCACTTAAAGCCCGCAACGATCGCGACGCCCTTTAATACGTTCCACTTAAGACCGCGGTCGTTGCGGTTGTGATCGAAAACGTCATAGCTGACGTCATTTCGACGACCGCTGTTAAGCCCATTTCGACCGTTATATGTAGGTGGGTTAGAGTGGTCGTACTTCATTTCGCGCGTTTTTTTTAAGCTAATGGTAATGATAATGGTATTTTATTTTACATTATCAATAAGTATATATATGAGTAAAAGAATATTGTAGATAGTGATAGTACAATAATATAACTAAATTGAATGTAAATTTAAAAATTAAAAAATACGTAATTAGTTAAAATTATTGTACTACCACTATTTAAAATATACTTTAACTTTAACATTATATCATGTACAAAATTAGTTTTTTTTTTAATTATCTTTTGTTTGTTAAACTTTTTATTTTTTAAAATGTAGTTTGTTTTTAAAATCTAAAATATACTTTAACTTAAACATTATGTCATGTACAAAATTAGTTTTTTTTTTGCATTATCTTTTGTTTGTTAAATTTTCTATTTTTTAAAATGTAGTTTGCAAACCCGTTCCACTAATGTTTTCGCCCGTGGCGTTTGCGTGCTAGTGGAATGGGTAATTCGTGGTCGTGGGGCACGAGCGTTGCGGTCGTTAAGTGGAACGTACCCATTGTCGATGGTACGCATATTGCGATAGTGAAGCCTCGTATACCATATCCAGAGCATGCCTACATAAATAGAAAAGGCTATCATAGTTTAAACGTGCAACTAGTATGTGGAAATAAGGTACAATTATCTAATGTATATTTATTATATAGCTTGGTATTTTAGGTATGCGATTCGAGGTTAAGAATTTTAAATTGTTTTGCCAGATATCCGGATCGGAATCATGATTCTTATATTTGGAGGAATAGTGTTGTTGGTCAAACAATGAGAGCAAATTTTAATGAAGGCGACCAAAATTCTAGAATAATGGGTATGGTATTACTAATTAAAACATCTAATATGAATGTGTTATTTATATACATTAACGGACAATACTATATTTTACTTCTTGTATAAATTTTTGTAATTGGTATAATATAGGGACATGTACAATGAATAAATGATGTATTGAAATACAGAAAAGTTAATTAACCCTTTCAAGCTTTGTGGTTTCAGTATATAACCACGACTTTAACAATTTATCTTTAGAGGCTTCGTGGTTTAAATATCGTACCACAATGGAAGATGTAGTACTGAAGCACCATCTATCGGGAAAAAAATATATTGTTCGTATTGGCGCTTGAACCGCATGTAGAAACATAATATTCCCGTATTTTTGCCGCATGAAAACTCAATTTGAATTTCAAACGGCGACGGCTGAATTTCGACCACTAGTTTAAATAAAGATCCTTACAGATGATATAACACATTTTTTTGTTGAAATTGGCAATAAAAAATAAAACACTACATGTTTCAATAACGAAAATAATATTCTCGCAAAGCGAGAATGGAGCTAGTCGAATGTGGTTTGATTTTATAAGCTAGTTTTTCGACTAGGTAAAATAGAAGATTAGAAGTGTATATGGGTAAACCCATATATAGACCACTTTGATATTATCACATAAATGATAAGAAATAAGAATAAAAAAAATTTTCACCGAAAGTTGGCAATATTGTATTTTGCTAATATATAATATTATAGGCGCTAAGGGTATCTTCTGTAAAAATTTCATTAAAATCGGATAAATAATGCGGGCATAACAAATTTTTAGAAAATTATTAATTTTTTTCTCGGAAAGTTGGCAACATCGTATTTTAATAAAATTATAATTTATGTGGACACTAGAAGAAACTTTTCTGAAAATTTGATTAAAATCGGATAAATAATGTAGCCACAATAAATTTTTATTTTAGTAATTTTTTTCTCAATAAGTTGGCAACACTGTATTTTGTTAAAATTGCATAATTTATGCGGGCACCAGGAGAATCTTTAGTGAAAATTTGATTAAAATTGATTAAATAACGTGGTCATAATAAATTTTTAAAAATTTTAGTAATTTTTTTCTCAGAAAGTTGGCAGCACTGTACTTTGTTGAAATTATCTAATTTATATGGATACCAGAAGAATCTTTTGTGAAAATTTGAACAAAATCGGTTAAACAACATGGTCGTAATAAATTTTTAAAAATTTTAGTAATTTTTTTCTCGGAAAGTTGGCAACACTGCGGTCTGAAAATTGAACTTAATTTTTTATTTGGTATGAACTATCTAATTGCCAAGTTTCAGCTTTCTACGAGCTTTCCTTCATACTTATAATTAACACTCGTATTTATCGTAAAGACTAGCTAATAAAGTTTCTTTTAGCTTGAAAAAATATTCCAACAAAATTTCAAGTTAAAATTTTCCCTTTACGAGATTTCTTTATCAATAAATTTTTTATCCATTATCACGGCTTCAGACGAATAAATAAAGATATTTATTGATTGATTGATGAATGTTTGTGAATATTGCAACAAAATTTGCGAGTATCATTTGTCCTTTATTATCTAGTAGGTATTCGTTGCATCAATAATTAAAAACTATTAGAGTAAGGTGATGATAAAATGAAAAATGGACGATTTAAGACGAGTGAATATTAAATAAAGATACTTATTGATCTGATTGATGAATGTATTTGTTTTTTTGCACAATAATAGTTACGCAATACAATTAGTTGATTTTGCCAGCAGTGCGATCTCGGTGCACTTTCAAATGCTTCTTGCAGTCTCCCGATGCGTTAAAAGTTTTCGAACAGTGTTCGCATTTATAAGGTCGTTCCCCTGTGTGAATGCGAGTGTGAACTAAAAGTGCTGAACTATCACCGAATTTCTTCTCGCAGAACTTGCACTGAAATGGACGCTCACCTAAACACCAACAAACATTGTACATTTTATACAAGGTTATGACTGTTTATACAAGGTTATGACTGTTTTTTACAAGGTTATGACTGTTTTTTTACAAGGTTATGACTGTTTTATACAAGGTTATGATTGTTTTTCACAAGGTTATGACTGTTTTTTACAAGGTTATGACTGTTTTATACAAGGTTATGACTGTTTCATACAAGATTATGACTGTTTCACACAAGGTTATGACTGTTTTTACAAGGTTATGACTGTTTTTACAAGGTTTTTTTACAAGGTTACATAAACAACCTAACCAATCATAACAACCAAATAACCAACCTGTGTGAATGCGAGTGTGAACTGAAAGTGCTGAACTATCACCGAATTTCTTCTCGCAGAACTTGCACTGAAATGGACGCTCACCTAAACACCAACAAACATTGTACATTTTATACAAGGTTATGACTGTTTATACAAGGTTATGACTGTTTTTTACAAGGTTATGACTGTTTTTTTACAAGGTTATGACTGTTTTATACAAGGTTATGATTGTTTTTCACAAGGTTATGACTGTTTTTTACAAGGTTATGACTGTTTTATACAAGGTTATCACTGTTTTTTACAAGATTATGACTGTTTCACACAAGGTTATGACTGTTTTTACAAGGTTATGACTGTTTTTACAAGGTTTTTTTACAAGGTTACATAAACAACCTAACCAATCATAACAACCAAATAACCAACCTGTGTGCGTCCTCACATGACGCCTACAGTTACTGATCGTTGCGAATGCCTTATCGCAATGCTCGCATTTATGCGGTCGCTCGCCGGTGTGTTGCCGCATATGCTGATTGAAATGGGACGTGTTGTAGAAGGCTTTCGTGCAGATCGTACACCTGTGTCGCCTTTCGCGCGCATTATGCAATTTCATATGGTGCCACAGACTGTTTTTCGATGCATAGAGTTTCTTACAAATCGAACAAGGAACTTGACGCGTGTTTAAGTTGTCGCTGTGACGATTCTGAATGGGTTGTTTCAGATTCGTTTGGGATTTGCCACGATAACCTATAATACAGTTACAACAACAACAATATACAAACAAACAACAAACTATAACCCAATAGAAACAAAATATAAGCAACTGTTATTTTAATTTTTAACTGCAAGGAAAAGTCGTATAGCGTTTGGTATGGTGTCTGTAACATTAAAAAAAAATTTTTTTGTATAGAAATCCTTCATATAGCCTCTAGATGACGAATCTGAACTTAGTTTATGTGGGTATATGGATGTGCGTCGCCAGCTCGCTCGCTCAGTCAAAATTTTGTGATGGCAACTTCTCCTAAACGATTTTAATGAAATTTTCAGGATAAATTTGTGTAGTACCCAAGATAGGGTCATGTGGTTTTATTTTTTTCCAGTAATGCCAACTTTCCGAGAGAAAAATTACTAAAGTTTTTAAAAATTCATATTGGCTACATTATTTATCCGATTTTGATCAAATTTTCACAAAAGATTATTAGAAAAAGAAAAGAGAGAAAGAAAGAGAGAGAGAAAGTGAGATAAATAGAAATAAAAATGACATTTGGTTGCCTTGGTAACAAGAGAGAAAGAAAGAGAGAGAGAGAGAGAAAGAGAGATATGTATAAACAGAATGTGTGTGTGTGTGTGTGAATAAACAGAGATAAAATGACATTTGGTTGCCATGACAACAAGAGAGAGAAAGAGAGAGAGAGAGAGAGAGATAAAGAGAGATATGTATGAAATTATAAACATAATGTGTATATTAAATGACAGTAAAAATAGAAAAGAGAGAGAGAGAGATGTATTTTACTATTATTGAGTACATTTATTTCCAAGACACATTGTATATTCATAAAGGGCTTGTAACTTCTTTTACCTGTACAAATTTGTCGTGGTTTCCTGGTACTGCTTCTTTCCAATGCTTTACGAACATTTTTTAAATTCTTCGAATTTGAACTTTTTTTTTCATTTTGAAAATCAATAAGAAATTTATTCGTGTTTTCACATAAACGGTTTAATTCAAAATTGTATTTTACTTTAATGTCATTTGCCAAACTATATTCTCTTAAATTAAACCCACAAAAATCGCTTTGCTCAGTAATTGTTGGTATATCAACAAAAGAATTTTTACTGTCATGATCTTCTATTTTAATTTCATCTTCGCATTTTACTTCGGTACATTCATAGTCAATAATATTAGTTTCATACAGATGTTCTTCAATTATTTCATTTTTAAAATCAATTATGTCTTCACTTAAACTTTCTAATTCTTCTTTTACGTTTATATTAGATTGTGTATCAATTGAATAATTGCATTCTTCTTCACTGATTTCCATTTTGACATTTGTTTCTTTCTCTTCAATATCATCTTCAAAGTTTACTTGAATAGATTCGTAAGCATCATTATATTCAATAATGTTTTCTTGTTTTATAAAACCAGATTCTTCACAAACATTTTCTTCAGTAATTTCTTTTTTTATATCAGTTAGTAATGCGATTGCGTCTTCACTCGGACATTCCAATTCTTTTTTTACGTTCTTACCAATTTCTATATCAATAGTGTCAGCGTAACATTCTTCAATGACTTCTGTCTTGACATTTGGAAGATAGTGGTTCATATCGGATTCTTCTACTTTACTATCATCTTCAAAATTTACGTGAATAGATTCGGAACCACCAACACTGTTTTCTTGCTCCATAGTAACCACATAATTCATTAATGTATTAGGAAATTCTTCATCAGTTAGTTCAGTATTCATATCATTCATATAGTTGATTGCATTATTTTGTTCCAATTTTATTGCATTTAGAACAATTTCATAATTTTCACTTTGTTCTGCATATAGTCCATTTTGTAATTGCGAGAAATACTTTTCTAGAATTTCTTGTGAACGAAAACAGTTCTGGAGAAATTTGTAACTTTGATGTAACTGAGCAATGCATGTTTCGCATATGCCATTTGGTAAATTATTATTTACTTTTAGCTAAAAACACATGAATTTAATATAAAATATTAGATACTGAAATATAAATACTTACAAGTCGTGGTGCAATTCGATTTAATTTGTCCAACATAATAATGTTATCTGAATCGAAATTGTTCAGAGTTGATGCAACATCTTTGTCATTAATACACAAACGACAAAGCTTTGTAAACATAAACATCTTCATCTATTTATATTTAATAATATTTCCAATAGTTTATATATTTTAATATAATAATAATTACAGAAATAACCTATACACGAATTAACGAGTATACTATTTGACAACTTAAATCACAGTAGCCTAGCGCTTCTAGCGGCAAAATTACCAACTACCATTTACAGTGGCGTACTTATAATTTTTGGTTGATGAACATAATTTAAGTATAATAGATTGCCAATATATAATTCTTTAAATTTATATATTTGTACTTTTATTATAATTATTAATTAATTAATAACACAAAAAGTGGTGACCGCGACTTTTGGTCAGAGGACTTTAACATATAAGACCACTATTTTTAAAATATTGAAAATACAATTAAGACAATTTCAATAAAATGATTTTTACTTATTATCACGTTGACTGAAAGGTAAAGGTGTATAGTGTTTGATACGGTGCCTGTAACATTTTCGAGAATTAAAAAGAAAAATACAGAAATCTTTCAAACAGCCTATAAATGACGAATCTTAACTTAATTTATGAAAGTGTATACGTTCGTGACGCCATACAGATTTATAACACCATAGAGAAAAATATGGGGCAATAACAGCTACTCCATACACTCCTTACTATTATATCTATTGCATACACCTCACGTTTTTATGTATGGGGGGGGGGGGGGCTAGGAGAAATTATTTTATATTCTTTAGTTTTCGTGTTAAAAACGTGATATATTAAAAATTGTTTTTTTTTATTTAATTTATTATTTTTTGCTTTTTAGTTTTTTTTAACTTTAACTTTAACCTAATTAATTATAATTTAATAATTATAATTATATAATAAGAATTAAGTTAATTAATTAATTTTAATTTAATATATCTAATATTATTAATTAATGAGTTAATTGATTAATTGATTAGTTAATATTGCATTGTCATCTAATTCTAAGCTATGTTTCTAAGTTTCAAGTCTCTAGATCATCGGGAAGTTAGTTTAAAATCGATTGCAAAATTTTTACCAAACAAACAAACAAAGAAACAGACAAAAAAAAAGCGAGTTAATTAAAACTCGTTAAAAATACGGTGAACGCAGTTGTGTCATAAAGCCGGAATGGTTATTGTTTGTATAATAAATATAAAATCGTAGCAAAATATTGTATTTGAAATATCTGATAAGTCAGTGTTGTTGCTAGAATTTCGTATTGTATAGTACTAGTAAAAATATGGTGTAAAACTCGCACAGAATGTATATTTCTCACTCGTTTGAATTGCAACTCGTTTGAATTCATATTACTACTATTATAACATAATATGATGCTATAGCATTATATGCAAATTTCGATACGTTTGAAAAAAAATATATTAATTTTTTATTATAGTTAAAAGTAAATATGTAACGCCACTGCTAAAGTTTAGTTCAGCAGTTTTTGTGTAGAGTGCGGAAGTGTAGTTGTCTGTAGATGGTGAGAAGCCATTTTTTTTAAATTTTCTTTGTGAGAAATTAGCGTCATTCTGTGCATGTTCTGTGCTCATTGTACAATTACTATTACAGGTATCTTATTTTAATAAGTAGTGATATATCTTTTAGAATATATATAATACTGAGTCTATGCAGACAATGAGAAGAAGAAAGTGGCAAAATGCATATTTCATAGTGATATAAAATTCATTGGGAAAATATATATTTTTTTAATCTTTGAAAAGTGTATAAATATTGTTGAGTTTTGCTGGCAAATTAAAGAAATAAATTGTCATTTCTAATTTGAAACAAATTTCAATTTTCGTTTTTCTAATAGTTATATAATTATTGTATTCGCTGTTGCAAATGTAATGAACGGTACCTTTCTGTATGTTATTAGAGAAAATGGCGGAGAAAAGTGTATTTCAAGCACCCAAAACCAAACCTGCCAAAACTCTATCGCATCGGGATAAATTACAATGGCTTCAGGATCGACGAGGTGGAGGATTATATGTGCAGTGTGACGATTGCAATCAATGGCGTTATTTAAAGGACACAGATGATCCGGTTGATTTACCAGAAGAATGGTGCTGTCACATGAATCCAGGTAATAGATTTTCTTAGACTAGGATTTCTTTATTTATTGCCCACAATAATAATAATATAATTGATAAACTAATCAACTAACTCGACATACGTTTAGCATTGTTATTTTGATCTATTCATTCAAAATTAATTTATTTGTATTATTTGCAAATTATTTTAATTTTATATAAGCACCAAGAAGACAAATTCTCTTGTTATCAAAATAGTTGAATAAAAACTGCGTATTTCTATTTTAGATGCTGTTTTATTGTTTTATTTATGAAAACATTCGCTTCCACAAAACTAACCTCTTTCTACACTAATTTTACTACAACAAAAACTCATTTAAACTTGATTTATGTGAAAAAAATAAATAATACAATTACCATATTCTAATGAATATTTCGATAGATCAAATAAATGATGTAAAATTAATTAATTATTACATTTTCATAACATCATTTGCAATTATTACTAAAACAACTAAATTGAAATTATAATATATATATATATATATATATATATATATATATATATATATATATATATATATAAAATATTCATGTTTAAAACTAAATAATTTTCTAAATAATTTAATTCGAATAATTTGTTTTTGTATTTTGGATACGATGATATTTGTCATACAAATATAAAACTTCCCTATGTTTTCTTTTAATTTGTTGTAATTTTGCGACAGATGTATTGCAACATAATGGCTCGTATTCTCAGCTCATTTATAAAAGTGATTTTTGCCAAAAGTGCTTTTGACATTTACTTACTTAAAATCATTTATTAAGCACTTTATAATAGTTTATTTAAATTTTATAATACCAAATATAATAAAAATGATCAAAAATAGAAAAACTATTCATATTTGATCAAAAACTGAAGCAAAAAGTTATTTTGAAATTAATGATAAAAGCACTATTTCACGAAAAAGTGAGGTGAGAATACGGGCCATTGTTTTTGACTGAAGATATGTTTTCGCCTAGTTTCCATAATTTTTTTTTATTATGTTCGGAAAGATCAATTTTAAAGAATTGATTCGGTTCAAAACGGATCTAATCGGATGAAATTGAAATTGGTATTTGGAACGGATCTTGTGTTGTTTGTAGTTATATTAGATGGTTTGTTTGATTTATTTTATACCATTGCGTTTAACTGTCAAACAGTAATAACGTACCGAGTTAATACTGCTATCTCGGATGTAATGAAATTATTACCAAGTGTATTTGATTCAATAATTTCGACGAAACTATAAACGTATGTCTAGGTAGAAGCTGCTGTGAATTTTTTTGTCGCTGCGTTGTTACAGTAAAAATTTGACATACCACAATAATATCTCTAGTTAATTTTTTAAAGAATGTGTATGTAAAGAACACAGACAAAAGAACACGTTTAACTTTATTCTCTGATTGATTAAAAAAGAAATTCTTTTCATCTCTCTCTCGTTTGATAACAAGCTTTGAAACAAAATTTATAATATTTTAGTAAAATATAAATATATTTATTTATTTAGCAACTACTATACAGGGTGATTCAGAAACAAATGGCATCCTGTAAGTATATGGCGTGTTTCTTTCACCAAATTAAAAAGAAAGTTTCTATAAACAGGGGGGTCCTTAAATACAGCGTTACCAAGATACAGGGTGTTGAAAAATTGAATTTTCCTAACTATTTTATTTTAGAATGTGTTATTGTAGTAACAAATAAAAAGTATAATTAGGACGCCTGTTTATAGGAACTTTTTTTCTTAATTTGCTGAGAGTAGCACGTCATATACAGGATGCCGTTTGTTTCTGAATCAGCCTGTATATGTACGTATGAGAGGCTGTAATTTTTGAGTGATTATTTAAAGTTACTATATTTGACACTGACTTTTCCTAACTGGGAAATGAATAAAACAAAAAACTGACGCAGAAAATGCAAATTTACAAATAAACAAATCTATTGTTTAACATTATCTATCTAATAATGTGAAATGTTTCTTTTGATTTGTATAGATAAAAAAGCGAATAAATGTGAGATGCCTGAAGTACGTCGAAAAATAAAGACGTCTAAATATGATATAATCCACAATAAGTATACAGCTGGAACAATTGTGTGGGCAAAATTAGCTGGCTATCCCTGGTGGCCGGCAATGGTGGATGACGAACCCAATACGGAACAATATTATTGGCTCGAGGAGTTCAGTGACGTTCCTGTAAGCCTTATTTATACTAGTTCTGGTACTAATTAGGTTCATACAGAAATTCGAAATGTTTCTCATTTCCAGCACAACGACAAAAACGAATTAATCTAATATTTCATTATGTGTATTTTTATAGACACGTTTGTCTACATTTATATACCTATCTTTTTAGAGTACTTTTAGGAAATATTTACATTATATATATTTTACGCGTTCGACGTGTTATATATTTATCGTTACGAGGGTTGCCTTTTATATTTCGGAATTAGAGAAAAAAAAATTATAGATATCCTTCATGTAGCCTCTAGATCAGACGAATCCGAACTTAGTTTATGTAGGTGTATGGATGTGCGTCGTCAGCTCGCTCGCTCGCTTGGTCGTCAGTCAAAATTTTGTGATCGCAACTTCTCCTAGACGGTTCAATCGATTTTAATGAAATTTTCAGGATAAATTTGTCTAGTACCCAAGATGGCAGGGTGACCACATTCTGGAAAACTCAGGGAAACAGGGAAAATACAGGGAATTTGAATCATAGAAAATATTCAGGAAAAACGCAGGGAAAAAAAATTTTACGTTAAATTTTTTGAATAGTTTTCACGGAATATTGGCAACATTACATAATAATTAAATTGTTTAATTTGGATAATTTGGATA
Organism: Clivina fossor; assembly: GCA_963966155.1. Taxonomy (NCBI): domain Eukaryota; kingdom Metazoa; phylum Arthropoda; class Insecta; order Coleoptera; family Carabidae; genus Clivina; species Clivina fossor. The sequence continues at coordinate 81,218,010 of OZ014550.1, forward strand.
ATTTTAATATTATATTAATCAAAAAATGACATCCAATTTTTAATAACACATTGATGATAATATTTTATAAACACAGGAACTGATTCAAGTATTTATCAACAAAAAATAATATTCTATCATTTTATTCAGACATTTTGACAAAAACTGATGAAAAAATAACTCAAAACGTAAAAAAAGACTTTTTTAAAAATTTGCTCAAAAAAATCTGAAAAAATTCAGTAAAATTGAGAAAAAAATTAGCTACATAATAGCTAAGTAACTTTTTTCTCTAACTCATATTGATTTAGCAGGAAAAATTCTAAAAAACATTTAAAAAAAATTCTAGCGCGCAAACGGTACATGCTAGCAAATTAAAACTAAAACCAAATTATATAACTTTTTATTCCTTATCGAAAAGTATTCTAAGTATTTCTTCGAATTTTACTTCAGAAAGTAGTATTCTGCATATTATCGAAATCCCATGTTATTGCCCTATATCAACCAAGCGAACGAACACCTGTATATATATATATATATATATATATATATATATATATATATATATATATATATATATATATTATGTTTCGCAATAAAAAATATTAAAATATAACGAGCCATTTAGTTGAAATTATTATGAAAATACGAACAAATAGTGCCAATACAAGAGTATAATGTATAAGTTATAATAAAATTGTAAATTTAACACAGGGAAAAATGATAATAACACAGGGAAAACACAGGGAAAATAGATTTTGGTAACCTGTGGTCACCCTGCAGCAATAAATAATAATAATTTATAAATATTGTATTTTGTTACCTAGTAATTTGTTTCTGTATTTTGTTTGTTTATTATTTATATTATTTGTATATTTTTTCCTGATGATGATATAGACGTATGTCGATTTTTAAATAAAATATATACAGAACTTAATCCTAAAGTTTTTTAATTTTAATATAATGAGTTTTGAAATATTTTTTACTATGTTAATAAATATATTTTCATTGTATTAAAATCAGTTTTCAAAATAAGTCAAGACTCGACAAAAATGCTTTCTTGCATTCGAAATTTCATCAGAATTATTATATTACAACTCAAAATCTTATTTTTTCTATATGCATTAGTAAAAATTTGAACAACAAATATTAAAATGCAGTAAAATTAGTTGGCTTTCAAACAAATTTCGTTTTAATTTTTATAATAATAAATTAACAATTGATGGTCATGTGGCTTTATTTTTTTCCAGTGATGCCAATTTTCCGAGAAACAAATTACTAACCTTTTTAAAAATTCATTACGACCACTTTATTTAACCGATTTTACTCAAATTTTCACAAAAGATTTTCCTAGTTTCTAAATAAATTATGCAATTTTAACAAAATACAGTGTTGCCAACTTATCGAGAAAAAAATCACAAATTTTTTTAAAAATTTATTGTGGCTACATTATTTATTCGATTTTGATCAAATTTTCAGAAAAGTTTCTCCTAATGCCCACATAAATTATAGTTTTAATAAAAAAGATTGTGTTACTAACTTTCCGAGAAATGTCAAAGTGGTCTGTATATGGGTTTACCCATATACTTCTAATCTTGTTTTTCTAAAAATAAATAATATTTCCAAAATTATATTCGATAAAATTTATTTCTCTATTATAAATTATTAAGATTGTTTTTTAAAATTTTATCTTATAATTAGAAGCACTCCGAATACATAAAATATATTAATAAAACATTTTTGTTTTATCCAGACACATTATCACGTAGTATTTTTCCACTGTCATGAAATATCACGAGCATGGATTCTAAATCGATTTTTGAAATCGTTTAAACATTACGATCCAAAACAGAAAATTTCCAAAGCATATGTAAAAGAAATGGCAGAGGCAATGAAACAAGCTCAAGATGCAATAACGTTAAATGTAAAAGGTAGACTGAAGAAATACAGTTTCCTGACGCGTTGGACTGGTCCAATTAATACACCGTCTTCAAGTGATTGTGAAGAACTTCTCGAAAATCCAATTCGGAGAAAGAAGAAATACGCAAAGCGAGTTAAGAAAACACAGATTCAAATGGAAGATTTAAATGAAGAAAAGAATGGTAAGCGCTAGATTTAGAAAGACAATAAAACAAAAAGCGACCAATGTAATCTAATGATGATTTTGCGATTCCAGATTCCGATAGTGGAAAAGAGTTTCAGAAAAATAATAAAAAATCTAAAAAACGTATTAGAAACATTAATGAAGAAAATTCTGAAGAAAAGAAAATGAATCATAAGAAAAAATCTACTACTAACAACAATGAAAACATTGAAAACCTTTGCCAAAGAAATTCTATCGATAAATGTGATAAATAATTTATTAAATTATTATTTGCTTTTATTATTATTAAATTATTATTTGCTTTCAAAGATAATTATAAATAATAATTTGTTTTTTTGTTTAACTTTTTTACGGGTACTAATTATTTGTTTATGTACCCTAATTTTTTAATATGTTGTTTAATTAAGTTGTTTATTTTTTTTCAAGAACATTAAAATGTTCCAAAAGAATGAACTTAATGTAGCAAGTTTAAATTCTTTTACTAATTCAAAAAAAAAAAAATTTTAATTTTACTAGTAGTTCATTTGCTTTCAAAGACAATTAAAAATAATAATTTGTTTTTTCGTTTTTAACTTTTTTTACGGGTACTAATTATTTTTTTTATGTACTCTAATTTTTTAATATGTTGCTTAATTAAGTTGTTTATTTTGACTCGTTAAGTTAACAGAGTGTTAAAAATATTTGCATAAATATGAGTAATATAGAAATGTTTGGAAGGTAAGAAATTAAATATATATGTAATTAAATTAAAAATATAAATAAATCAAATTTACTATTTTTAATAATAAATATTAAAAGATTATATTTAATTTAATTAATTTAATATAATTAACTTAATATAAGCTAAAGATCAGTATCATAGTAGGCTGTTATTATTATTATTTTTTTTTTTTAATTAAGTCGCCATTTTGATGATTTAGTTTAAACAAATAAATCCGATTGTTGTTATTTATTGTTACTGTAATAGTATATTAAGTTTTGAAATAAATATAATTAACTAAAATTATAATTAATTTTATTCAAAAAGTTAAAATTGTAATACAATCAAAATGAATGTTATATTGGATAATATTAAAAAGCCCAATATCGATACGAAAAATAAACGTAAGTTTGTTAATGTGTGATTTTTATTGTATTATATTGATTTAAAATATTCTTTTCAGCTCTCCATTCCAAAATAGAGAAAATTGGATCGACTGTAATGGGTCCACCAAGGCCCATTAAAAAAACAAATCAGCCAATTTCTACTCCATCTACTAGTACAACTAGGTTAGTTGTTTTATTATTATTATTTTGTTTTATAATTATAATTTGTTAATTACAAACCAAGAAAATCATTATTTACTTAGAAAAGTATTCATAATTTCCTATTTTATTGTGTTATAATATCTATTATTTCATTTTTGATTGAATGTAATGATTTGTTGATGGTGCACGTTTAAAGCAGATAAATAATAAATTTATTTAGCAGTAAATTCGCTATACAATATGCAACATAAAAAATATTTACAATGTACTATTAACATTCATATCTACGTAATATTTATTAAGTTTTATTTTAAATGCCTTATAATTTAATGTCTTTAAATTTTCGGGAATTGATTGTACAATTGCAACCTTTAAAAATATCGTGTTTTGTCATTGTGTAGTATATCGTACTTATTTTTATTCTTCGTGTTATGATCATATATATCTTAAAACCTTCTTAATTTATTTACAATATATTGTGGTATTAGTCCTAAATTTGCTTTATGTATTAATCTAATTGCTTGTATTTCTATTAATTGTTTAATATCAATGAATAAAGATGACCGCTTTGATCGTGAAATTGAAAAGAGAGTTAATGTTGGTTGTAAGGTTTTTGGGTGCTTTGGGTTAAAAGAATCTACATTTGAGGCACGGGTTACAAGACACTGTATTATTGTTTGGTTATTAGGTTAGACCATGGCAGTTCATCAGCTCAAGGACGATCATCGAACACGAAATCATCGAACACAAAATCATCATCATCACATCGTGACGGCTCATCCAACAATACCCACGTGATTGTTTCGGTATGCGAGGGTAGTGGGCAAGCGCGTGGCGTTGTTGGCATTGCAGCAATTGATATAAATCATCCACTCCTGATTCTATCGCAAATCACCGATACACAGACTTACAAGAGTACATTGACAAAGGTTAATGTTTTACAACCATCCGAAATTCTAATACCGTCGACTTTTTGCGATGGCGCTACATTGAATCGACCCTGTAATATTTTAATGGAGAATTTTCCGGCAGCTAGTGTAACGTCCGTTCCCCGCGTTGAATTTAATCGGAATAAAGGAATGCATTATATAAACACAGTATGCGCTGATGGATGTAAATCCTTTTGTTTGATTGTCAGACATAAGTAAGTTGTGCTAATTTAATTTTTTCGACTGTTTTACTTAATTAAATGGGAAAATTTTCTCCCTCATTAGCTGTGTTTTTTTTTTACCGAAAAACTCAGCTCAGATCAGCAAATATCAGTAACCTTGAAATAATAGCTGTTTTATTTATAGTGTCTCGTAACTGAGTTCGAAGTGAGTGAATTGCGTCCACCCTTACCGATATTGAGTTGCATATTTAACTAGTGCTTTGCTGAGATTGAAGTGAGCGCACATGCGTAATTCAAATTTTCCTAGTTTAAGATTTGATAATGTGGTTGACATATTTCTATTTGAATATTTTATTTTGAAATCAAACAATAGATATCCGGGGCGAGTTGCAATAAATTATCAACGTAAACAATCCAAATACATCTAATATTTTAGGTTATATCATATATGGAACTTGGATTTTAAACGTCACTTTCAAATAAACTGTTTTATTTATCAACACAACTCAGCTCAGCGCAGCTTATTCAAAAGATTTACTGATCTGAGTGGAATGTAAAAAAACACAGGCTATTGTGTCTGTTATTTTTTCTTTTTTTGGTGTAGATCTCTCCTTGTTGCTTCTCTCAGTTTCTAGTTTCCATCTTTATATTTTGGTTCTAGGATTTTTGCGTTCATATTTCTATAACAAACCAAACCGTTTTATTTTCTTTTCGAATATCTATTTTTGCAGATTCTATGCTTTAGCAGCCACCAGCGCCTTATTACGATACGTCGAAAATATACGTCACGTTCCGTATTTCTCTCGTACGATCAAAGTGGAATACCAAGAAGCGGAACAAACCGTACTAATCGATATCGATACGGCCGATCGACTCGAGTTAATTAGTTGCGCGAATCCAAGTGCGGCTGCGGGCCGTCGAAATACGAGTATTTTATCACTGATCGATCACTGTGTAACAAATGTTGGCAGACGTTTGCTACGCGCTACGATCTTACAACCGTCATGCCGTCGCGATGTGATTGAATCACGGCTGGATTGTGTCGAAGAATTGGTTAAGAATCAGGAATTATTTGGGAATCTACGTGAAGTTTTAGTATCGTTGAATAATATCGATTATGCATTGGTATACGGTACGGTTGTACCGGCATCAGCTGCTATTGTTTCCGAAAGACAGTTGAATTATACGTTGCATTTGAAGGTAAGCCTCCATTATTTATGCATCCGTAGTGTTCGGTGATTTTATCCGATTTTGATCAAATTTTCAGAAAAAATTTCCCTAATGCTCTCATTAATTATATAATTTTATTAATATCCAGTATTGCCAACTTTCCGAGAAAAAATTATTAAAGTTTTTAAAAATATATTATGGCCATGTTATTTAACCGATTTTACTCAAATTTTCACAAAAGATTATGCAATTTTAACAAAATACAGTGTTGCCCCAACTTATCGAGAGGAAAAAATCACAAATTTTTAAAAAATTTATTGTGGCTACATTATTTATTCGATTTTGATTAAATTTTCAGAAAAGTTTCTCCTAGTGCCCACATAAATTATAATATTATTAAAATACAGTGTTGCCAACTTTCCGAGAAATATAAAAATGGTCTATATATGGGTTTACTCATATAATTCTAATCTTGTTAGTTTAGTTTCTTGTTTAGAACGCTTGAGGAAAAAATCGTATATATGTCACACCTCGGAACAAATATCTAGACTCAACACAATAATAATCGCTTTCCACTCTTCTCTTCGTAACATAATAATACTATTATTTTTGTGTGTTTTGATAAAGGCATTATTGCAATCCGTACAACCGTTAATAGATGTGTTGAAAGCTACACGACATCCGATTTTTAAAAGAGTGTATGAAGAAATGAGTGGTGCAGCTGGTCCACGCCAGCTGATTCTGCAGCTAATTGGCGAGGTGATTAATGATGACTCACATCCTGCCAAAGGGCATATGGGCGAAATGCAGCGTTGTTTCGCCATCAAAACGGGACTGAATGGATTTTTAGATGTTGCTAGACGAACATATACGGAGTACGTTGATGATATGCGATGTAAGTTATTATTATAATATAATATAGTCTCCGATTGTACTTGTACGTCATCAAAAAAATAATAATACTTTCTGAATTATATTGAAATAATTTTTAACACAAATGACACTTTCTACTATACAATTGGAAAATACAAATTATAATATTATTCATACTTGAATTTTATGGCACTTTGTAGACCTGACGGTTGTTAATTCTTTCATAATATTCAAAGAAAGATCTGAGGAACGAACATTGGATCTGAAATATTTTCGTCTTTCTGTTGTAGGGTCAGGGACAGAACTTTCACGAAAGGGAAAACCCCGTGTTTCTGCTCCACTACATCCATTTAAACCTAATATTCCGTTAGAAAAAAGATGGGACAAAGCTGCTCATATGCCCATTCATACAACATCCAGGAGATGCGCACTTTGCAGCACCAGAGATAAACCACATATAACCAAATGGGCGAGAGCAACTTGCTCAGTTGGGCTATGTTTAAACGACAAGGAGAATTGTTTTATAAAATTTCATTCAAAAATTTAATTTTGTATTAACTGTTTATAAACTGATTAAAAAAAACTAAATAAATATTACTTTTACTTTTCTAATATTGCTGCTTTGTGGTATCTTGACAAAACCACATCATATTTCTTTTCCTAAAAAAAAATAAATATAAAATGTTATTTTTATATGTTCTGTAAACGTTATTTAATCTCTTTTATAGTGCTAAATGTAAATATAAAAAGAAACCGAAAAGCTGCCCTGAAAGGGTTAAAGAAAAAATAAATAAACAAAAATAATTGTAATCAACATATTTTTCATAATCATTGATTATTTTACAAATATAAAATTGTCTGGCTTTTTTTGTCTGAGTGTTTATATATATATATATATATATATATATATATATATATATATATATATATATATATATATTATTATTGCAGGAGACTCTGGATACCCATGTTTGCCTTGACCATGTTAGTACCACTGTCAAATCCCAGAAGTGATCGGGAAATTCGTTTTAATAATGCATTTAAACGTGTGCGCTCAACTGTTGAGCGATGCATTGAGGGGTTGTGTTGAAGGGACGTTTTCGTTGCCTTCTGAAAGATCGTACATTGCACTATTCGCCTGCTGCTGCAGCACGGATAGTAATGGCATGTGCGATCTTACACAATATCGCTATCCATTACAATGTTGAAGAACCGGAACCCGTATGGGACGATATTGATAGGGAAGTATTACGTCATGTTAATCACCCCGAAGATGACGTAGCGGACCGGGAAATGGGCCAACAATGGCGCCAACAATACATAAATCACTATTTTTAAATTTCGGGCGTGTGACAACTTCAAAATGAGTTTGTAGGTATTTTTCTGTTATTTAATAATTTCTATATTTCAACTCAGATTCAAAAATGTCGTGCATTCTGTCTGAAATTATAAAATTGGCCAACACAATGATCGGCTGCTAAACAATTTGGAATAGATATGATATTAATTAATATATAATATAATGTAACAACAGTGCAAATAAACAACTAATTAATATAAATTTTGCGCACAAATTATTCAGTTAATTAGAATATACGAACATGTAAATTATAAATAGTAAAGATTATTTTGTTATATATACAGTTGAAACGTCTAGAGGTATTGAATAAAAATTAAACACGAAATACCTGTTTCAATGTTCAATTAAGTCATTTTAATATTAAATAATCTTTTTATTGATAATTGAAGTAAATTTTAATCGAAATGTGTCGTTTTTTTAATGCATTCATTTTATTAATTTATGTTCTGCTTTTTATCAATTATTTTATTTACAATTCAAAAAATGTTAAATATTTTTATTACTTTATAAATGCATAAGAATCGATCATATGTTAATTTTTATTATCATGTTATATACTTATAAATATATATAAGATAACAAGGAAAAGAAAAATGTATTTTTTAGTATATAATTATTTTTTATTTTCCAATGCGTTGGCAATTCTATCTAGTACATTGTAAATATTTACTTGTGTGTTATTTAATTTGTTTATATTTTCTGAAATATCTTGTAAGGATTCTATCACTTTATCCATTTTTTTTCCATTTTCTTCAGCCAATTTTTTGAACTCTTCTGCCGTTTGCAGAGTAATCGGTCTCCGTCTGGGAGAATCTATAGATACAAAAAGATAATTATTATAATTATAATTAAAAATAGTTTCATATTTAACTTACAGTGTGAATCAGACTGCGCAGAAGTAGACGGTGTCGGTGTTGGTGACACTGATGGTGGTATGCTAGGGGTTGTTGCTCGACTTGAACTCTAAATTATAAAATATAAGCTTCATTAAATTAAATATTGACTATATCAATATTTTCAATACATTTTTTAGATTTTATATACACTAATGTTTAAAAAGTTTTTTTATAATAATATTTTACCGTCGAAAATTTAAAATATAAAGTTATTATATTTAAATTAACTCACTTGTAATTTATTTAATTTAGTTATTTTAATACAATTATTTACCGTAGATGATAAAAATTCGTCAGGTTCCCAAGAAGATGGAATGGGCTGTGCCACAGTGGGTTTCCAAGAGGGTCCAGCAGTGGGCTGTGGTTCCCAGGAAGGTTCAGCATGCGGTTCTCGGGAAGGTTCTGTTATTTCTTCAAATTCAGGGTCTGCACTATCCAGTGGAATTCCCTCTGAACCAGTGATACCGTAAACCACGTCCGGACTTATAACATTGACAATTCTTTCTTCCAAATCAGTTAAAGTTTTTGTGGTTGGTGGTCCACCGCCAGTTTGGCTTCTCCACTTGCTTATTGCTGAAGCCTTCTTTTTGGTTGACATTTTCATGTCACTCCAAACCTATACAAATAAAATACATGTGTAATAATAATCAATTATAGTAATAAAATAAATATTATAAATAAAATTAAAATACTTACCCTTTGCCATTTTTCCACTTCTTTTTTGCGTTCTTGCAAATTCTACGTCTCTCCATAAAAGACACCAATATTTCCTTTTGTTTCTTCGCAATGCAAACATCTCTTTTTGCCTCTATATGACGCTCCATTATAAAAAAAGGAAATATCTAACTAAAATAAACCTACAATGATATTAAGAAAAAAAGGAAATAAAACTAAATCTACAGAATTAAACTAGAGTAAAACTATGGAACTAAATTAAATATAAAAGCTAATATTAAAACAAATAAAAAGAATTAAAAACTAACTAAAATTAAATATAAAAGCTAATATTAAAACAAATAACAAGAATTAAAAACTAACTACAAAATATTATAAAACTACAACTATTTTACTAAGTTTACACACAAAAAAGTAGCTTTAAAAAAAGCTGATTTATTTAAAAAACGCACTAAACTACACAAAAACTAAAAGAAACACAATAAAAACAAAATAATATCAAAAACAGAAACAAACAATATTCTAAACAAAAACTAAAGCGAGGTGGTGCTGTCACAAGGACAAGTATTCGAGAACAATAAATTTTCAAAGTTTTAAACTGCTATTACCAACTGAAACCTGGTAATACCAACTGTAAATCTTAAATTTACTAAAAAAAATACCAAACTTCTTCTTTATCTTTTCTTGGTTATGTCATAACATTTATCACAATGCGTCATCAATTTATCGTTATTTTACTGTGATACTTATCATAATCAGCATGCTGAAGTAGGAATGTTATGGTAAATGATTATCATTAGATAAATTAAGCTATAATAGTAACTAATAAATTCTCTATGCTAATATCAAAAATACTGTCGCACAACTGGCGCGAAATATGAAAAGTTACACGATGAAAACTTGATAATTCGAAGCCCTATATTATTTAAATAAACTTTAAATATAGTTATTTTTAATTGTATATTAAAAAAATATATTTAAAGCTTGGCATAAGTAGTTTCATTTATTGCAAATAGATATTTTATTTAAGGTTACTATATCCAAGTTAGAAAAAGATGAGATATCTAATAAATGAAATGAAAAAAATTTATGAAAATTACTTTTATATATATATTTAAAAAATAATAATTTATAAGTTCTTACTTTTAACAAATAAAAATTACATATTTACTTCTATTGCATGTTTACATATTACCTTTGTTATTTCATTTCTACTACAATGAAAATTTAACATTTATAGGCCTCCTGCATAGCTCAAGTAGTCCTAGTGGTCAAGTGGACAAGTAGCCCCAGTGGTCCCGCGCAGTAAATTTTGGGTTCGTCAGCTGATAGAATAAATTGATTTTTTGATTGACTTTGTTCGAAATGAGTATATGTTCAATTGTACTTATTTAAAATTTATTTTAAATGCTTAATCTAAGTTAAATATCTTAACTAAATATTTTGAGATTAGTTTATGACAGGTAATGAAAGTAATATCGAAGATAGTATTATGATGTTGTATTTGCACCTTCACTTACTTTAAAATACAATTTGTATTGATCTCAGTTAATTAGATTGTTTATTCTTATTATCGATTTTTATGGATCTACGTTGAAGAGTTATTGTTTTTATAGTATCGTATAATTTCACATAAGTCGCTTTCAGACAAATTTGACTTTGCGCCTATACTATTGAAAAAAGTTTTGTGTTTTACTATTGATATTTATAATGGTAAACAGTAAAATCAATGTAGGACTAATTTTCTATAGAAAAAATCAATAAATTGAAAAAAGAAATTTAAATATAAATAATTTGTTGTAGATGAAACATGAAACATTCTCGTTGTAGCGCGGCTGCAGATTCGAAGGGACAAATGAACAGAGAACGAAACATTTACACAGAGAAACATATTAACTAAACCTAGTCTGAAATTCGTACTCGTATAGCCCACTGTAGTCCGTACTGTAGTCCAAAACCCATGCTTGCTACACATACCCAAATGGAATTAAAAACGCGTTTGTCATTTTATTTGCCAAGCTGGCGGCTGTTTTTATGGAACAAATGTCGGGCGAGTGTGGTGCGGTGTAGCGCAGCGCGTTTATATAAAACGTCAAAAGCAATGTTAGGAATTAGCGAATTCAGTCGTCGACGAAACGACGAAACTCCGCTTAGCATATCATAGCATAGCGTGGCGGTAGCAGAGGGTAGAGTAATAGCAGTTTTCTAATCAACCATTTTGTGATTCAAGAAATACATCTTTGATTTTACATTTTACATTGAATTTAAAATTTAAAGATCCAATATCATTCAATCTTATTAATAAATTTATTATCTAGTAGGTATTCGTTGCATCAATAATTAAAAACTATTAGAGTAAGGTGATGATAAAATGAAAAATGGACGATTTAAGACGAGTGAATATTAAATAAAGATACTTATTGATCTGATTGATGAATGTATTTGTTTTTTTGCACAATAATAGTTACGCAATACAATTAGTTGATTTTGCCAGCAGTGCGATCTCGGTGCACTTTCAAATGCTTCTTGCAGTCTCCCGATGCGTTAAAAGTTTTCGAACAGTGTTCGCATTTATAAGGTCGTTCCCCTGTGTGAATGCGAGTGTGAACTAAAAGTGCTGAACTATCACCGAATTTCTTCTCGCAGAACTTGCACTGAAATGGACGCTCACCTAAACACCAACAAACATTGTACATTTTATACAAGGTTATGACTGTTTATACAAGGTTATGACTGTTTTTTACAAGGTTATGACTGTTTTTTTACAAGGTTATGACTGTTTTATACAAGGTTATGATTGTTTTTCACAAGGTTATGACTGTTTTTTACAAGGTTATGACTGTTTTATACAAGGTTATGACTGTTTCATACAAGATTATGACTGTTTCACACAAGGTTATGACTGTTTTTACAAGGTTATGACTGTTTTTACAAGGTTTTTTTACAAGGTTACATAAACAACCTAACCAATCATAACAACCAAATAACCAACCTGTGTGAATGCGAGTGTGAACTGAAAGTGTTGAACTATCACCGAATTTCTTCTCGCAGAACTTGCACTGAAATGGACGCTCACCTAAACACCAACAAACATTGTACATTTTATACAAGGTTATGACTGTTTATACAAGGTTATGACTGTTTTTTACAAGGTTATGACTGTTTTTTTACAAGGTTATGACTGTTTTATACAAGGTTATGATTGTTTTTCACAAGGTTATGACTGTTTTTTACAAGGTTATGACTGTTTTATACAAGGTTATCACTGTTTTTTACAAGATTATGACTGTTTCACACAAGGTTATGACTGTTTTTACAAGGTTATGACTGTTTTTACAAGGTTTTTTTACAAGGTTACATAAACAACCTAACCAATCATAACAACCAAATAACCAACCTGTGTGCGTCCTCACATGACGCCTACAGTTACTGATCGTTGCGAATGCCTTATCGCAATGCTCGCATTTATGCGGTCGCTCGCCGGTGTGTTGCCGCATATGCTGATTGAAATGGGACGTGTTGTAGAAGGCTTTCGTGCAGATCGTACACCTGTGTCGCCTTTCGCGCGCATTATGCAATTTCATATGGTGCCACAGACTGTTTTTCGATGCATAGAGTTTCTTACAAATCGAACAAGGAACTTGACGCGTGTTTAAGTTGTCGCTGTGACGATTCTGAATGGGTTGTTTCAGATTCGTTTGGGATTTGCCACGATAACCTATAATACAGTTACAACAACAACAATATACAAACAAACAACAAACTATAACCCAATAGAAACAAAATATAAGCAACTGTTATTTTAATTTTTAACTGCAAGGAAAAGTCGTATAGCGTTTGGTATGGTGTCTGTAACATTAAAAAAAAATTTTTTTGTATAGAAATCCTTCATATAGCCTCTAGATGACGAATCTGAACTTAGTTTATGTGGGTATATGGATGTGCGTCGCCAGCTCGCTCGCTCAGTCAAAATTTTGTGATGGCAACTTCTCCTAAACGATTTTAATGAAATTTTCAGGATAAATTTGTGTAGTACCCAAGATAGGGTCATGTGGTTTTATTTTTTTCCAGTAATGCCAACTTTCCGAGAGAAAAATTACTAAAGTTTTTAAAAATTCATATTGGCTACATTATTTATCCGATTTTGATCAAATTTTCACAAAAGATTATTAGAAAAAGAAAAGAGAGAAAGAAAGAGAGAGAGAAAGTGAGATAAATAGAAATAAAAATGACATTTGGTTGCCTTGGTAACAAGAGAGAAAGAAAGAGAGAGAGAGAGAGAAAGAGAGATATGTATAAACAGAATGTGTGTGTGTGTGTGTGAATAAACAGAGATAAAATGACATTTGGTTGCCATGACAACAAGAGAGAGAAAGAGAGAGAGAGAGAGAGATAAAGAGAGATATGTATGAAATTATAAACATAATGTGTATATTAAATGACAGTAAAAATAGAAAAGAGAGAGAGAGAGATGTATTTTACTATTATTGAGTACATTTATTTCCAAGACACATTGTATATTCATAAAGGGCTTGTAACTTCTTTTACCTGTACAAATTTGTCGTGGTTTCCTGGTACTGCTTCTTTCCAATGCTTTACGAACATTTTTTAAATTCTTCGAATTTGAACTTTTTTTTTCATTTTGAAAATCAATAAGAAATTTATTCGTGTTTTCACATAAACGGTTTAATTCAAAATTGTATTTTACTTTAATGTCATTTGCCAAACTATATTCTCTTAAATTAAACCCACAAAAATCGCTTTGCTCAGTAATTGTTGGTATATCAACAAAAGAATTTTTACTGTCATGATCTTCTATTTTAATTTCATCTTCGCATTTTACTTCGGTACATTCATAGTCAATAATATTAGTTTCATACAGATGTTCTTCAATTATTTCATTTTTAAAATCAATTATGTCTTCACTTAAACTTTCTAATTCTTCTTTTACGTTTATATTAGATTGTGTATCAATTGAATAATTGCATTCTTCTTCACTGATTTCCATTTTGACATTTGTTTCTTTCTCTTCAATATCATCTTCAAAGTTTACTTGAATAGATTCGTAAGCATCATTATATTCAATAATGTTTTCTTGTTTTATAAAACCAGATTCTTCACAAACATTTTCTTCAGTAATTTCTTTTTTTATATCAGTTAGTAATGCGATTGCGTCTTCACTCGGACATTCCAATTCTTTTTTTACGTTCTTACCAATTTCTATATCAATAGTGTCAGCGTAACATTCTTCAATGACTTCTGTCTTGACATTTGGAAGATAGTGGTTCATATCGGATTCTTCTACTTTACTATCATCTTCAAAATTTACGTGAATAGATTCGGAACCACCAACACTGTTTTCTTGCTCCATAGTAACCACATAATTCATTAATGTATTAGGAAATTCTTCATCAGTTAGTTCAGTATTCATATCATTCATATAGTTGATTGCATTATTTTGTTCCAATTTTATTGCATTTAGAACAATTTCATAATTTTCACTTTGTTCTGCATATAGTCCATTTTGTAATTGCGAGAAATACTTTTCTAGAATTTCTTGTGAACGAAAACAGTTCTGGAGAAATTTGTAACTTTGATGTAACTGAGCAATGCATGTTTCGCATATGCCATTTGGTAAATTATTATTTACTTTTAGCTAAAAACACATGAATTTAATATAAAATATTAGATACTGAAATATAAATACTTACAAGTCGTGGTGCAATTCGATTTAATTTGTCCAACATAATAATGTTATCTGGGCCTCGATTTTATAAGTTAAATCCTACAAGATTTTCAAATCTATAAGAATTCAGTTTTCCCCACTCTTGTCGAGGTGCGAATTTTGAATTCTACTGCTCAGAAGCAGTAGAATTCGTGACCTTGAACTTCTATATGTCTAGTTTGACGTTTTATATATTCGTTTATCTTAAAAAGTGTGGTTAGAACATTTCATATTATAAATATTATAAATTAAATAGCTATGTAATTTATTTTTAGATGTATATTATTTGTTTTTCTTAATTAAATTATTGATATTTATTTAAAAATTTTATGGTATGGCTCATGTTTTATTGTAGTTTTTAAATAATTGCCGCAATAGAAAAAGAAGTCCGGATTGTATAAAATTTTGATATAAAATTTCATCTGTCGTATGTTTTCTTGTACTTTACTACGTGCATAAATAAAAGTAACATAATTAAATCAATTTATACCTATAAATATAGATGAATAATTTAGATTCTAATTCAATTTTACGCATTTTCTCCTAAAAATTTTGAAGAAACGTATTTTCTATTTAAATAAGTTAGCTACAAGTATATTATTAACAAAACTCTGTTTAAGTATACAGATATGAGATATAATATAACTTCGATATATTTATAATAAATTGAATAATATTTACTTTTTCCATTTCCTTATGTCAAAGACACCAACACAAACAATACTCAAAATAAATAAACTGTAATACACAATTACGCAAAAACAAACAGTACACCGATGGGTTTTAACATTTTCGCGCACGAAATTTGAAATTTCTTATAGAATTTACAAAATGGCTTTAGTGAACAAAATTCCCCATGACATCTAAAGAAATGGAAAGAGAAAACTAAATTCTTGTAGATTTTGAAATCTTGTAGAAATTATAGTTATAAAATCGAGGCCCTGAATCGAAATTGTTCAGAGTTGATGCAACATCTTTGTCATTAATACACAAACGACAAAGCTTTGTAAACATAAACATCTTCATCTATTTATATTTAATAATATTTCCAATAGTTTATATATTTTAATATAATAATAATTACAGAAATAACCTATACACGAATTAACGAGTATACTATTTGACAACTTAAATCACAGTAGCCTAGCGCTTCTAGCGGCAAAATTACCAACTACCATTTACAGTGGCGTACTTATAATTTTTGGTTGATGAACATAATTTAAGTATAATAGATTGCCAATATATAATTCTTTAAATTTATATATTTGTACTTTTATTATAATTATTAATTAATTAATAACACAAAAAGTGGTGACCGCGACTTTTGGTCAGAGGACTTTAACATATAAGACCACTATTTTTAAAATATTGAAAATACAATTAAGACAATTTCAATAAAATGATTTTTACTTATTATCACGTTGACTGAAAGGTAAAGGTGTATAGTGTTTGATACGGTGCCTGTAACATTTTCGAGAATTAAAAAGAAAAATACAGAAATCTTTCAAACAGCCTATAAATGACGAATCTTAACTTAATTTATGAAAGTGTATACGTTCGTGACGCCATACAGATTTATAACACCATAGAGAAAAATATGGGGCAATAACAGCTACTCCATACACTCCTTACTATTATATCTATTGCATACACCTCACGTTTTTATGTATGGGGGGGGGGGGGGGGGGCTAGGAGAAATTATTTTATATTCTTTAGTTTTCGTGTTAAAAACGTGATATATTAAAAATTGTTTTTTTTTATTTAATTTATTATTTTTTGCTTTTTAGTTTTTTTTAACTTTAACTTTAACCTAATTAATTATAATTTAATAATTATAATTATATAATAAGAATTAAGTTAATTAATTAATTTTAATTTAATATATCTAATATTATTAATTAATGAGTTAATTGATTAATTGATTAGTTAATATTGCATTGTCATCTAATTCTAAGCTATGTTTCTAAGTTTCAAGTCTCTAGATCATCGGGAAGTTAGTTTAAAATCGATTGCAAAATTTTTACCAAACAAACAAACAAAGAAACAGACAAAAAAAAAGCGAGTTAATTAAAACTCGTTAAAAATACGGTGAACGCAGTTGTGTCATAAAGCCGGAATGGTTATTGTTTGTATAATAAATATAAAATCGTAGCAAAATATTGTATTTGAAATATCTGATAAGTCAGTGTTGTTGCTAGAATTTCGTATTGTATAGTACTAGTAAAAATATGGTGTAAAACTCGCACAGAATGTATATTTCTCACTCGTTTGAATTGCAACTCGTTTGAATTCATATTACTACTATTATAACATAATATGATGCTATAGCATTATATGCAAATTTCGATACGTTTGAAAAAAAATATATTAATTTTTTATTATAGTTAAAAGTAAATATGTAACGCCACTGCTAAAGTTTAGTTCAGCAGTTTTTGTGTAGAGTGCGGAAGTGTAGTTGTCTGTAGATGGTGAGAAGCCATTTTTTTTAAATTTTCTTTGTGAGAAATTAGCGTCATTCTGTGCATGTTCTGTGCTCATTGTACAATTACTATTACAGGTATCTTATTTTAATAAGTAGTGATATATCTTTTAGAATATATATAATACTGAGTCTATGCAGACAATGAGAAGAAGAAAGTGGCAAAATGCATATTTCATAGTGATATAAAATTCATTGGGAAAATATATATTTTTTTAATCTTTGAAAAGTGTATAAATATTGTTGAGTTTTGCTGGCAAATTAAAGAAATAAATTGTCATTTCTAATTTGAAACAAATTTCAATTTTCGTTTTTCTAATAGTTATATAATTATTGTATTCGCTGTTGCAAATGTAATGAACGGTACCTTTCTGTATGTTATTAGAGAAAATGGCGGAGAAAAGTGTATTTCAAGCACCCAAAACCAAACCTGCCAAAACTCTATCGCATCGGGATAAATTACAATGGCTTCAGGATCGACGAGGTGGAGGATTATATGTGCAGTGTGACGATTGCAATCAATGGCGTTATTTAAAGGACACAGATGATCCGGTTGATTTACCAGAAGAATGGTGCTGTCACATGAATCCAGGTAATAGATTTTCTTAGACTAGGATTTCTTTATTTATTGCCCACAATAATAATAATATAATTGATAAACTAATCAACTAACTCGACATACGTTTAGCATTGTTATTTTGATCTATTCATTCAAAATTAATTTATTTGTATTATTTGCAAATTATTTTAATTTTATATAAGCACCAAGAAGACAAATTCTCTTGTTATCAAAATAGTTGAATAAAAACTGCGTATTTCTATTTTAGATGCTGTTTTATTGTTTTATTTATGAAAACATTCGCTTCCACAAAACTAACCTCTTTCTACACTAATTTTACTACAACAAAAACTCATTTAAACTTGATTTATGTGAAAAAAATAAATAATACAATTACCATATTCTAATGAATATTTCGATAGATCAAATAAATGATGTAAAATTAATTAATTATTACATTTTCATAACATCATTTGCAATTATTACTAAAACAACTAAATTGAAATTATAATATATATATATATATATATATATATATATATATATATATATATATATATATATATATATATATATATATATATATATATATATATATATATATATATATATATAAAATATTCATGTTTAAAACTAAATAATTTTCTAAATAATTTAATTCGAATAATTTGTTTTTGTATTTTGGATACGATGATATTTGTCATACAAATATAAAACTTCCCTATGTTTTCTTTTAATTTGTTGTAATTTTGCGACAGATGTATTGCAACATAATGGCTCGTATTCTCAGCTCATTTATAAAAGTGATTTTTGCCAAAAGTGCTTTTGACATTTACTTACTTAAAATCATTTATTAAGCACTTTATAATAGTTTATTTAAATTTTATAATACCAAATATAATAAAAATGATCAAAAATAGAAAAACTATTCATATTTGATCAAAAACTGAAGCAAAAAGTTATTTTGAAATTAATGATAAAAGCACTATTTCACGAAAAAGTGAGGTGAGAATACGGGCCATTGTTTTTGACTGAAGATATGTTTTCGCCTAGTTTCCATAATTTTTTTTTATTATGTTCGGAAAGATCAATTTTAAAGAATTGATTCGGTTCAAAACGGATCTAATCGGATGAAATTGAAATTGGTATTTGGAACGGTTCTAGTGTTGTTTGTAGTTATATTAGATGGTTTGTTTGATTTATTTTATACCATTGCGTTTAACTGTCAAACAGTAATAACGTAGCGAGTTAATACTGCTATCTCGGATGTAATGAAATTATTACCAAGTGTATTTGATTCAATAATTTCGACGAAACTATAAACGTATGTCTAGGTAGAAGCTGCTGTGAATTTTTTTGTCGCTGCGTTGTTACAGTAAAAATTTGACATACCACAATAATATCTCTAGTTAATTTTTTAAAGAATGTGTATGTAAAGAACACAGACAAAAGAACACGTTTAACTTTATTCTCTGATTGATTAAAAAAGAAATTCTTTTCATCTCTCTCTCGTTTGATAACAAGCTTTGAAACAAAATTTATAATATTTTAGTAAAATATAAATATATTTATTTATTTAGCAACTACTATACAGGGTGATTCAGAAACAAATGGCATCCTGTAAGTATATGGCGTGTTTCTTTCACCAAATTAAAAAGAAAGTTTCTATAAACAGGGGGGTCCTTAAATACAGCGTTACCAAGATACAGGGTGTTGAAAAATTGAATTTTCCTAACTATTTTATTTTAGAATGTGTTATTGTAGTAACAAATAAAAAGTATAATTAGGACGCCTGTTTATAGGAACTTTTTTTCTTAATTTGCTGAGAGTAGCACGTCATATACAGGATGCCGTTTGTTTCTGAATCAGCCTGTATATGTACGTATGAGAGGCTGTAATTTTTGAGTGATTATTTAAAGTTACTATATTTGACACTGACTTTTCCTAACTGGGAAATGAATAAAACAAAAAACTGACGCAGAAAATGCAAATTTACAAATAAACAAATCTATTGTTTAACATTATCTATCTAATAATGTGAAATGTTTCTTTTGATTTGTATAGATAAAAAAGCGAATAAATGTGAGATGCCTGAAGTACGTCGAAAAATAAAGACGTCTAAATATGATATAATCCACAATAAGTATACAGCTGGAACAATTGTGTGGGCAAAATTAGCTGGCTATCCCTGGTGGCCGGCAATGGTGGATGACGAACCCAATACGGAACAATATTATTGGCTCGAGGAGTTCAGTGACGTTCCTGTAAGCCTTATTTATACTAGTTCTGGTACTAATTAGGTTCATACAGAAATTCGAAATGTTTCTCATTTCCAGCACAACGACAAAAACGAATTAATCTAATATTTCATTATGTGTATTTTTATAGACACGTTTGTCTACATTTATATACCTATCTTTTTAGAGTACTTTTAGGAAATATTTACATTATATATATTTTACGCGTTCGACGTGTTATATATTTATCGTTACGAGGGTTGCCTTTTATATTTCGGAATTAGAGAAAAAAAAATTATAGATATCCTTCATGTAGCCTCTAGATCAGACGAATCCGAACTTAGTTTATGTAGGTGTATGGATGTGCGTCGTCAGCTCGCTCGCTCGCTTGGTCGTCAGTCAAAATTTTGTGATCGCAACTTCTCCTAGACGGTTCAATCGATTTTAATGAAATTTTCAGGATAAATTTGTCTAGTACCCAAGATGGCAGGGTGACCACATTCTGGAAAACTCAGGGAAACAGGGAAAATACAGGGAATTTGAATCATAGAAAATATTCAGGAAAAACGCAGGGAAAAAAAATTTTACGTTAAATTTTTTGAATAGTTTTCACGGAATATTGGCAACATTACATAATAATTAAATTGTTTAATTTGGATAATTTGGATAATTTTAATATTATATTAATCAAAAAATGACATCCAATTTTTAATAACACATTGATGATAATATTTTATAAACACAGGAACTGATTCAAGTATTTATCAACAAAAAATAATATTCTATCATTTTATTCAGACATTTTGACAAAAACTGATGAAAAAATAACTCAAAACGTAAAAAAAGACTTTTTTAAAAATTTGCTCAAAAAAATCTGAAAAAATTCAGTAAAATTGAGAAAAAAATTAGCTACATAATAGCTAAGTAACTTTTTTCTCTAACTCATATTGATTTAGCAGGAAAAATTCTAAAAAACATTTAAAAAAAATTCTAGCGCGCAAACGGTACATGCTAGCAAATTAAAACTAAAACCAAATTATATAACTTTTTATTCCTTATCGAAAAGTATTCTAAGTATTTCTTCGAATTTTACTTCAGAAAGTAGTATTCTGCATATTATCGAAATCCCATGTTATTGCCCTATATCAACCAAGCGAACGAACACCTGTATATATATATATATATATATATATATATATATATATATATATATATATATATATATATTATGTTTCGCAATAAAAAATATTAAAATATAACGAGCCATTTAGTTGAAATTATTATGAAAATACGAACAAATAGTGCCAATACAAGAGTATAATGTATAAGTTATAATAAAATTGTAAATTTAACACAGGGAAAAATGATAATAACACAGGGAAAACACAGGGAAAATAGATTTTGGTAACCTGTGGTCACCCTGCAGCAATAAATAATAATAATTTATAAATATTGTATTTTGTTACCTAGTAATTTGTTTCTGTATTTTGTTTGTTTATTATTTATATTATTTGTATATTTTTTCCTGATGATGATATAGACGTATGTCGATTTTTAAATAAAATATATACAGAACTTAATCCTAAAGTTTTTTAATTTTAATATAATGAGTTTTGAAATATTTTTTACTATGTTAATAAATATATTTTCATTGTATTAAAATCAGTTTTCAAAATAAGTCAAGACTCGACAAAAATGCTTTCTTGCATTCGAAATTTCATCAGAATTATTATATTACAACTCAAAATCTTATTTTTTCTATATGCATTAGTAAAAATTTGAACAACAAATATTAAAATGCAGTAAAATTAGTTGGCTTTCAAACAAATTTCGTTTTAATTTTTATAATAATAAATTAACAATTGATGGTCATGTGGCTTTATTTTTTTCCAGTGATGCCAATTTTCCGAGAAACAAATTACTAACCTTTTTAAAAATTCATTACGACCACTTTATTTAACCGATTTTACTCAAATTTTCACAAAAGATTTTCCTAGTTTCTAAATAAATTATGCAATTTTAACAAAATACAGTGTTGCCAACTTATCGAGAAAAAAATCACAAATTTTTTTAAAAATTTATTGTGGCTACATTATTTATTCGATTTTGATCAAATTTTCAGAAAAGTTTCTCCTAATGCCCACATAAATTATAGTTTTAATAAAAAAGATTGTGTTACTAACTTTCCGAGAAATGTCAAAGTGGTCTGTATATGGGTTTACCCATATACTTCTAATCTTGTTTTTCTAAAAATAAATAATATTTCCAAAATTATATTCGATAAAATTTATTTCTCTATTATAAATTATTAAGATTGTTTTTTAAAATTTTATCTTATAATTAGAAGCACTCCGAATACATAAAATATATTAATAAAACATTTTTGTTTTATCCAGACACATTATCACGTAGTATTTTTCCACTGTCATGAAATATCACGAGCATGGATTCTAAATCGATTTTTGAAATCGTTTAAACATTACGATCCAAAACAGAAAATTTCCAAAGCATATGTAAAAGAAATGGCAGAGGCAATGAAACAAGCTCAAGATGCAATAACGTTAAATGTAAAAGGTAGACTGAAGAAATACAGTTTCCTGACGCGTTGGACTGGTCCAATTAATACACCGTCTTCAAGTGATTGTGAAGAACTTCTCGAAAATCCAATTCGGAGAAAGAAGAAATACGCAAAGCGAGTTAAGAAAACACAGATTCAAATGGAAGATTTAAATGAAGAAAAGAATGGTAAGCGCTAGATTTAGAAAGACAATAAAACAAAAAGCGACCAATGTAATCTAATGATGATTTTGCGATTCCAGATTCCGATAGTGGAAAAGAGTTTCAGAAAAATAATAAAAAATCTAAAAAACGTATTAGAAACATTAATGAAGAAAATTCTGAAGAAAAGAAAATGAATCATAAGAAAAAATCTACTACTAACAACAATGAAAACATTGAAAACCTTTGCCAAAGAAATTCTATCGATAAATGTGATAAATAATTTATTAAATTATTATTTGCTTTTATTATTATTAAATTATTATTTGCTTTCAAAGATAATTATAAATAATAATTTGTTTTTTTGTTTAACTTTTTTACGGGTACTAATTATTTGTTTATGTACCCTAATTTTTTAATATGTTGTTTAATTAAGTTGTTTATTTTTTTTCAAGAACATTAAAATGTTCCAAAAGAATGAACTTAATGTAGCAAGTTTAAATTCTTTTACTAATTCAAAAAAAAAAAAATTTTAATTTTACTAGTAGTTCATTTGCTTTCAAAGACAATTAAAAATAATAATTTGTTTTTTCGTTTTTAACTTTTTTTACGGGTACTAATTATTTTTTTTATGTACTCTAATTTTTTAATATGTTGCTTAATTAAGTTGTTTATTTTGACTCGTTAAGTTAACAGAGTGTTAAAAATATTTGCATAAATATGAGTAATATAGAAATGTTTGGAAGGTAAGAAATTAAATATATATGTAATTAAATTAAAAATATAAATAAATCAAATTTACTATTTTTAATAATAAATATTAAAAGATTATATTTAATTTAATTAATTTAATATAATTAACTTAATATAAGCTAAAGATCAGTATCATAGTAGGCTGTTATTATTATTATTTTTTTTTTTTAATTAAGTCGCCATTTTGATGATTTAGTTTAAACAAATAAATCCGATTGTTGTTATTTATTGTTACTGTAATAGTATATTAAGTTTTGAAATAAATATAATTAACTAAAATTATAATTAATTTTATTCAAAAAGTTAAAATTGTAATACAATCAAAATGAATGTTATATTGGATAATATTAAAAAGCCCAATATCGATACGAAAAATAAACGTAAGTTTGTTAATGTGTGATTTTTATTGTATTATATTGATTTAAAATATTCTTTTCAGCTCTCCATTCCAAAATAGAGAAAATTGGATCGACTGTAATGGGTCCACCAAGGCCCATTAAAAAAACAAATCAGCCAATTTCTACTCCATCTACTAGTACAACTAGGTTAGTTGTTTTATTATTATTATTTTGTTTTATAATTATAATTTGTTAATTACAAACCAAGAAAATCATTATTTACTTAGAAAAGTATTCATAATTTCCTATTTTATTGTGTTATAATATCTATTATTTCATTTTTGATTGAATGTAATGATTTGTTGATGGTGCACGTTTAAAGCAGATAAATAATAAATTTATTTAGCAGTAAATTCGCTATACAATATGCAACATAAAAAATATTTACAATGTACTATTAACATTCATATCTACGTAATATTTATTAAGTTTTATTTTAAATGCCTTATAATTTAATGTCTTTAAATTTTCGGGAATTGATTGTACAATTGCAACCTTTAAAAATATCGTGTTTTGTCATTGTGTAGTATATCGTACTTATTTTTATTCTTCGTGTTATGATCATATATATCTTAAAACCTTCTTAATTTATTTACAATATATTGTGGTATTAGTCCTAAATTTGCTTTATGTATTAATCTAATTGCTTGTATTTCTATTAATTGTTTAATATCAATGAATAAAGATGACCGCTTTGATCGTGAAATTGAAAAGAGAGTTAATGTTGGTTGTAAGGTTTTTGGGTGCTTTGGGTTAAAAGAATCTACATTTGAGGCACGGGTTACAAGACACTGTATTATTGTTTGGTTATTAGGTTAGACCATGGCAGTTCATCAGCTCAAGGACGATCATCGAACACGAAATCATCGAACACAAAATCATCATCATCACATCGTGACGGCTCATCCAACAATACCCACGTGATTGTTTCGGTATGCGAGGGTAGTGGGCAAGCGCGTGGCGTTGTTGGCATTGCAGCAATTGATATAAATCATCCACTCCTGATTCTATCGCAAATCACCGATACACAGACTTACAAGAGTACATTGACAAAGGTTAATGTTTTACAACCATCCGAAATTCTAATACCGTCGACTTTTTGCGATGGCGCTACATTGAATCGACTCTGTAATATTTTAATGGAGAATTTTCCGGCAGCTAGTGTAACGTCCGTTCCCCGCGTTGAATTTAATCGGAATAAAGGAATGCATTATATAAACACAGTATGCGCTGATGGATGTAAATCCTTTTGTTTGATTGTCAGACATAAGTAAGTTGTGCTAATTTAATTTTTTCGACTGTTTTACTTAATTAAATGGGAAAATTTTCTCCCTCATTAGCTGTGTTTTTTTTTTACCGAAAAACTCAGCTCAGATCAGCAAATATCAGTAACCTTGAAATAATAGCTGTTTTATTTATAGTGTCTCGTAACTGAGTTCGAAGTGAGTGAATTGCGTCCACCCTTACCGATATTGAGTTGCATATTTAACTAGTGCTTTGCTGAGATTGAAGTGAGCGCACATGCGTAATTCAAATTTTCCTAGTTTAAGATTTGATAATGTGGTTGACATATTTCTATTTGAATATTTTATTTTGAAATCAAACAATAGATATCCGGGGCGAGTTGCAATAAATTATCAACGTAAACAATCCAAATACATCTAATATTTTAGGTTATATCATATATGGAACTTGGATTTTAAACGTCACTTTCAAATAAACTGTTTTATTTATCAACACAACTCAGCTCAGCGCAGCTTATTCAAAAGATTTACTGATCTGAGTGGAATGTAAAAAAACACAGGCTATTGTGTCTGTTATTTTTTCTTTTTTTGGTGTAGATCTCTCCTTGTTGCTTCTCTCAGTTTCTAGTTTCCATCTTTATATTTTGGTTCTAGGATTTTTGCGTTCATATTTCTATAACAAACCAAACCGTTTTATTTTCTTTTCGAATATCTATTTTTGCAGATTCTATGCTTTAGCAGCCACCAGCGCCTTATTACGATACGTCGAAAATATACGTCACGTTCCGTATTTCTCTCGTACGATCAAAGTGGAATACCAAGAAGCGGAACAAACCGTACTAATCGATATCGATACGGCCGATCGACTCGAGTTAATTAGTTGCGCGAATCCAAGTGCGACTGCGGGCCGTCGAAATACGAGTATTTTATCACTGATCGATCACTGTGTAACAAATGTTGGCAGACGTTTGCTACGCGCTACGATCTTACAACCGTCATGCCGTCGCGATGTGATTGAATCACGGCTGGATTGTGTCGAAGAATTGGTTAAGAATCAGGAATTATTTGGGAATCTACGTGAAGTTTTAGTATCGTTGAATAATATCGATTATGCATTGGTATACGGTACGGTTGTACCGGCATCAGCTGCTATTGTTTCCGAAAGACAGTTGAATTATACGTTGCATTTGAAGGTAAGCCTCCATTATTTATGCATCCGTAGTGTTCGGTGATTTTATCCGATTTTGATCAAATTTTCAGAAAAAATTTCCCTAATGCTCTCATTAATTATATAATTTTATTAATATCCAGTATTGCCAACTTTCCGAGAAAAAATTATTAAAGTTTTTAAAAATATATTATGGCCATGTTATTTAACCGATTTTACTCAAATTTTCACAAAAGATTATGCAATTTTAACAAAATACAGTGTTGCCCCAACTTATCGAGAGGAAAAAATCACAAATTTTTAAAAAATTTATTGTGGCTACATTATTTATTCGATTTTGATTAAATTTTCAGAAAAGTTTCTCCTAGTGCCCACATAAATTATAATATTATTAAAATACAGTGTTGCCAACTTTCCGAGAAATACAAAAATGGTCTATATATGGGTTTACTCATATAATTCTAATCTTGTTAGTTTAGTTTCTTGTTTAGAACGCTTGAGGAAAAAATCGTATATATGTCACACCTCGGAACAAATATCTAGACTCAACACAATAATAATCGCTTTCCACTCTTCTCTTCGTAACATAATAATACTATTATTTTTGTGTGTTTTGATAAAGGCATTATTGCAATCCGTACAACCGTTAATAGATGTGTTGAAAGCTACACGACATCCGATTTTTAAAAGAGTGTATGAAGAAATGAGTGGTGCAGCTGGTCCACGCCAGCTGATTCTGCAGCTAATTGGCGAGGTGATTAATGATGACTCACATCCTGCCAAAGGGCATATGGGCGAAATGCAGCGTTGTTTCGCCATCAAAACGGGACTGAATGGATTTTTAGATGTTGCTAGACGAACATATACGGAGTACGTTGATGATATGCGATGTAAGTTATTATTATAATATAATATAGTCTCCGATTGTACTTGTACGTCATCAAAAAAATAATAATACTTTCTGAATTATATTGAAATAATTTTTAACACAAATGACACTTTCTAATATACAATTGGAAAATACAAATTATAATATTATTCATACTTGAATTTTATGGCACTTTGTAGACCTGACGGTTGTTAATTCTTTCATAATATTCAAAGAAAGATCTGAGGAACGAACATTGGATCTGAAATATTTTCGTCTTTCTGTTGTAGGGTCAGGGACAGAACTTTCACGAAAGGGAAAACCCCGTGTTTCTGCTCCACTACATCCATTTAAACCTAATATTCCGTTAGAAAAAAGATGGGACAAAGCTGCTCATATGCCCATTCATACAACATCCAGGAGATGCGCACTTTGCAGCACCAGAGATAAACCACATATAACCAAATGGGCGAGAGCAACTTGCTCAGTTGGGCTATGTTTAAACGACAAGGAGAATTGTTTTATAAAATTTCATTCAAAAATTTAATTTTGTATTAACTGTTTATAAACTGATTAAAAAAAACTAAATAAATATTACTTTTACTTTTCTAATATTGCTGCTTTGTGGTATCTTGACAAAACCACATCATATTTCTTTTCCTAAAAAAAAATAAATATAAAATGTTATTTTTATATGTTCTGTAAACGTTATTTAATCTCTTTTATAGTGCTAAATGTAAATATAAAAAGAAACCGAAAAGCTGCCCTGAAAGGGTTAAAGAAAAAATAAATAAACAAAAATAATTGTAATCAACATATTTTTCATAATCATTGATTATTTTACAAATATAAAATTGTCTGGCTTTTTTTGTCTGAGTGTTTATATATATATATATATATATATATATATATATATATATATATATTATTATTGCAGGAGACTCTGGATACCCATGTTTGCCTTGACCATGTTAGTACCACTGTCAAATCCCAGAAGTGATCGGGAAATTCGTTTTAATAATGCATTTAAACGTGTGCGCTCAACTGTTGAGCGATGCATTGAGGGGTTGTGTTGAAGGGACGTTTTCGTTGCCTTCTGAAAGATCGTACATTGCACTATTCGCCTGCTGCTGCAGCACGGATAGTAATGGCATGTGCGATCTTACACAATATCGCTATCCATTACAATGTTGAAGAACCGGAACCCGTATGGGACGATATTGATAGGGAAGTATTACGTCATGTTAATCACCCCGAAGATGACGTAGCGGACCGGGAAATGGGCCAACAATGGCGCCAACAATACATAAATCACTATTTTTAAATTTCGGGCGTGTGACAACTTCAAAATGAGTTTGTAGGTATTTTTCTGTTATTTAATAATTTCTATATTTCAACTCAGATTCAAAAATGTCGTGCATTCTGTCTGAAATTATAAAATTGGCCAACACAATGATCGGCTGCTAAACAATTTGGAATAGATATGATATTAATTAATATATAATATAATGTAACAACAGTGCAAATAAACAACTAATTAATATAAATTTTGCGCACAAATTATTCAGTTAATTAGAATATACGAACATGTAAATTATAAATAGTAAAGATTATTTTGTTATATATACAGTTGAAACGTCTAGAGGTATTGAATAAAAATTAAACACGAAATACCTGTTTCAATGTTCAATTAAGTCATTTTATTTAATATTAAATAATCTTTTTATTGATAATTGAAGTAAATTTTAATCGAAATGTGTCGTTTTTTTAATGCATTCATTTTATTAATTTATGTTCTGCTTTTTATCAATTATTTTATTTACAATTCAAAAAATGTTAAATATTTTTATTACTTTATAAATGCATAAGAATCGATCATATGTTAATTTTTATTATCATGTTATATACTTATAAATATATATAAGATAACAAGGAAAAGAAAAATGTATTTTTTAGTATATAATTATTTTTTATTTTCCAATGTGTTGGCAATTCTATCTAGTACATTGTAAATATTTACTTGTGTGTTATTTAATTTGTTTATATTTTCTGAAATATCTTGTAAGGATTCTATCACTTTATCCATTTTTTTTCCATTTTCTTCAGCCAATTTTTTGAACTCTTCTGCCGTTTGCAGAGTAATCGGTCTCCGTCTGGGAGAATCTATAGATACAAAAAGATAATTATTATAATTATAATTAAAAATAGTTTCATATTTAACTTACAGTGTGAATCAGACTGCGCAGAAGTAGACGGTGTCGGTGTTGGTGACACTGATGGTGGTATGCTAGGGGTTGTTGCTCGACTTGAACTCTAAATTATAAAATATAAGCTTCATTAAATTAAATATTGACTATATCAATATTTTCAATACATTTTTTAGATTTTATATACACTAATGTTTAAAAAGTTTTTTTATAATAATATTTTACCGTCGAAAATTTAAAATATAAAGTTATTATATTTAAATTAACTCACTTGTAATTTATTTAATTTAGTTATTTTAATACAATTATTTACCGTAGATGATAAAAATTCGTCAGGTTCCCAAGAAGATGGAATGGGCTGTGCCACAGTGGGTTTCCAAGAGGGTCCAGCAGTGGGCTGTGGTTCCCAAGAAGGTTCAGCATGCGGTTCTCGGGAAGGTTCTGTTATTTCTTCAAATTCAGGGTCTGCACTATCCAGTGGAATTCCCTCTGGACCAGTGATACCGTAAACCACGTCCGGACTTATAACATTGACAATTCTTTCTTCCAAATCAGTTAAAGTTTTTGTGGTTGGTGGTCCACCGCCAGTTTGGCTTCTCCACTTGCTTATTGCTGAAGCCTTCTTTTTGGTTGACATTTTCATGTCACTCCAAACCTATACAAATAAAATACATGTGTAATAATAATCAATTATAGTAATAAAATAAATATTATAAATAAAATTAAAATACTTACCCTTTGCCATTTTTCCACTTCTTTTTTGCGTTCTTGCAAATTCTACGTCTCTCCATAAAAGACACCAATATTTCCTTTTGTTTCTTCGCAATGCAAACATCTCTTTTTGCCTCTATATGACGCTCCATTATAAAAAAAGGAAATATCTAACTAAAATAAACCTACAATGATATTAAGAAAAAAAGGAAATAAAACTAAATCTACAGAATTAAACTAGAGTAAAACTATGGAACTAAATTAAATATAAAAGCTAATATTAAAACAAATAAAAAGAATTAAAAACTAACTAAAATTAAATATAAAAGCTAATATTAAAACAAATAACAAGAATTAAAAACTAACTACAAAATATTATAAAACTACAACTAATAAAGTTGAAAGTTTCAGCTGTAGGCACTTGGTGAAACATTTTAATAAAAATAAACAATAAAACACTTGGTGTAAGTTTCACTATATTTATTTGACTTAATCGATTTCGGCTTTCTAGGCCCTCATCAGAAGTTTATACAGAATGAAATATTAAGATTATTTGTAGTTCTTATATACTAAAATTACAGACATATTACAATATTATAACGGTACAAGGATACAGACATTTAACAATAATATAACAGTACAAGAAATATTAAAATCGGGTAAAACCTTTTATAAGTACTTCTAATGAATTTGAGTTGAACAAATCTGTTTGGTCATTAAGTACATTTAAACCCATAGCTATTGCTTTTTGGATTTCATATGCTTCTAAGAAGTTCATTTTCGAACCTTTGTTGATTGTATGTAAAATATCCAAGTCTTTGATGTCACAAGTGTGACCTGCCTCTATTAAATGTAGTGCTAAATGAGAATCATGTTTTTTATATTTGAAGGAACGCATATGTTCATAAAATCTAATTCTAAAGGATCTACCTGTTTGGCCAATGTAGACCGCATCACAATTGTTGCAATTTATTTTATAAATACCACATTTACTATATTTGTCTTTGAAAGTTAATTTGTTATTAATTAAAATATTTTTAAAATTAAGATTGTTATAGTAGGCGGCTGTAATGTTATTTTCTTTCAATTCATTGCCTATTTTTGTACTGGTGTTACCGATATAACATAATCTGCGATAATTTTTTGTTTCAGGCTGTTCAGGTATTTTATTAAAAATTTTGTTTAAAATAATCTGTTTATTTTTCTTAAATACTAATTTGTCTACTACTTTAGGATCATACCCATTATTGTTAGCAATTTGTTTAATAGTATTTAATTCTAATTGAAAATTTTCTTTGTTTAGAGGTATAGTTAGAAGTCTGTGAACATAACTATTAAAAGCAGCCATTTTTATATTGTTTGGATGGTTAGAGTGTGCTGGTATTACGGTATCTGTATATGTAGGTTTTCTATAAATTTTGAAAATAAATTCGGAATTAATATTTTGTATACTGATGTCTAAAAAGTTTATTTGATTATTATTTTCTTTTTCTATGGTGAATTGAATTGATGGATTTTGGTTGTTTATAAACTGCAATAATTGATCTAATTGTCTGTCGGAACCTGTGAATAAACATATGATATCATCAACGTATCTGTACCAGAAAATTATAGAATTGATTAGAGGATTTCTAGAATTAAATATTTGATCTTCTATGTTATTCATAAATATTTCCGCTAATAAAGGACTTAAAGGTGATCCCATAGGAAGGCCATCTTGTTGTGTGTAAAAATGATCATTGAATTGAAAATAATTTTGTTCTAAACAAATCTCCAGTAACGACATAATTTCTAGTTGCAAAACTATATTAACATTATTTGAGTGTAATAATTCTTCTAAAATATTTTTGAGTTCGTTGATTGGGATTGATGTAAATAAACTATTGACATCAAATGACACTAATTTTGCATTTTTTGGTATAGATACATCTTTGATTTTGTCTATTAACTCTAATGTGTTTTTTACACTGTGTATTGGTTTGAAATTTAACATTTTTGGTAGAATAATATTTAAAAATTTACATAATTTATATGTAGGTGCTTTAGTATATGAGACGACAGGCCGGATTGGGTTATTGAGTTTATGTAACTTAGGTAAACCATACAGTATTGGTGCTGTGGGGTTCATTGTTAAATATTTAAACTTTGAGTTTTCGTTAATTAATGAATTAATATTTTTGAGAGTGGATTTTAATTTTTCCTGATATTTAAGAACCTGATATTCCTGATATTTAAGTATATAAGAACTACAAATAATCTTAATATTTCATTCTGTATAAACTTCTGATGAGGGCCTAGAAAGCCGAAATCGATTAAGTCAAATAAATATAGTGAAACTTACACCAAGTGTTTTATTGTTTATTTAAACTACAACTATTTTACTAAGTTTACACACAAAAAAGTAGCTTTAAAAAAAGCTGATTTATTTAAAAAACGCACTAAACTACACAAAAACTAAAAGAAACACAATAAAAACAAAATAATATCAAAAACAGAAACAAACAATATTCTAAACAAAAACTAAAGCGAGGTGGTGCTGTCACAAGGACAAGTATTCGAGAACAATAAATTTTCAAAGTTTTAAACTGCTATTACCAACTGAAACCTGGTAATACCAACTGTAAATCTTAAATTTACTAAAAAAAATACCAAACTTCTTCTTTATCTTTTCTTGGTTATGTCATAACATTTATCACAATGCGTCATCAATTTATCGTTATTTTACTGTGATACTTATCATAATCAGCATGCTGAAGTAGGAATGTTATGGTAAATGATTATCATTAGATAAATTCAGCTATAATAGTAACTAATAAATTCTCTATGCTAATATCAAAAATACTGTCGCACAACTGGCGCGAAATATGAAAAGTTACACGATGAAAACTTGATAATTCGAAGCCCTATATTATTTAAATAAACTTTAAATATAGTTATTTTTAATTGTATATTAAAAAAATATATTTAAAGCTTGGCATAAGTAGTTTCATTTATTGCAAATAGATATTTTATTTAAGGTTACTATATCCAAGTTAGAAAAAGATGAGATATCTAATAAATGAAATGAAAAAAATTTATGAAAATTACTTTTATATATATATTTAAAAAATAATAATTTATAAGTTCTTACTTTTAACAAATAAAAATTACATATTTACTTCTATTGCATGTTTACATATTACCTTTGTTATTTCATTTCTACTACAATGAAAATTTAACATTTATAGGCCTCCTGCATAGCTCAAGTAGTCCTAGTGGTCAAGTGGACAAGTAGCCCCAGTGGTCCCGCGCAGTAAATTTTGGGTTCGTCAGCTGATAGAATAAATTGATTTTTTGATTGACTTTGTTCGAAATGAGTATATGTTCAATTGTACTTATTTAAAATTTATTTTAAATGCTTAATCTAAGTTAAATATCTTAACTAAATATTTTGAGATTAGTTTATGACAGGTAATGAAAGTAATATCGAAGATAGTATTATGATGTTGTATTTGCACCTTCACTTACTTTAAAATACAATTTGTATTGATCTCAGTTAATTAGATTGTTTATTCTTATTATCGATTTTTATGGATCTACGTTGAAGAGTTATTGTTTTTATAGTATCGTATAATTTCACATAAGTCGCTTTCAGACAAATTTGACTTTGCGCCTATACTATTGAAAAAAGTTTTGTGTTTTACTATTGATATTTATAATGGTAAACAGTAAAATCAATGTAGGACTAATTTTCTATAGAAAAAATCAATAAATTGAAAAAAGAAATTTAAATATAAATAATTTGTTGTAGATGAAACATGAAACATTCTCGTTGTAGCGCGGCTGCAGATTCGAAGGGACAAATGAACAGAGAACGAAACATTTACACAGAGAAACATATTAACTAAACCTAGTCTGAAATTCGTACTCGTATAGCCCACTGTAGTCCGTACTGTAGTCCAAAACCCATGCTTGCTACACATACCCAAATGGAATTAAAAACGCGTTTGTCATTTTATTTGCCAAGCTGGCGGCTGTTTTTATGGAACAAATGTCGGGCGAGTGTGGTGCGGTGTAGCGCAGCGCGTTTATATAAAACGTCAAAAGCAATGTTAGGAATTAGCGAATTCAGTCGTCGACGAAACGACGAAACTCCGCTTAGCATATCATAGCATAGCGTGGCGGTAGCAGAGGGTAGAGTAATAGCAGTTTTCTAATCAACCATTTTGTGATTCAAGAAATACATCTTTGATTTTACATTTTACATTGAATTTAAAATTTAAAGATCCAATATCATTCAATCTTATTAATAAATTTATTATCTAGTAGGTATTCGTTGCATCAATAATTAAAAACTATTAGAGTAAGGTGATGATAAAATGAAAAATGGACGATTTAAGACGAGTGAATATTAAATAAAGATACTTATTGATCTGATTGATGAATGTATTTGTTTTTTTGCACAATAATAGTTACGCAATACAATTAGTTGATTTTGCCAGCAGTGCGATCTCGGTGCACTTTCAAATGCTTCTTGCAGTCTCCCGATGCGTTAAAAGTTTTCGAACAGTGTTCGCATTTATAAGGTCGTTCCCCTGTGTGAATGCGAGTGTGAACTAAAAGTGCTGAACTATCACCGAATTTCTTCTCGCAGAACTTGCACTGAAATGGACGCTCACCTAAACACCAACAAACATTGTACATTTTATACAAGGTTATGACTGTTTATACAAGGTTATGACTGTTTTTTACAAGGTTATGACTGTTTTTTTACAAGGTTATGACTGTTTTATACAAGGTTATGATTGTTTTTCACAAGGTTATGACTGTTTTTTACAAGGTTATGACTGTTTTATACAAGGTTATGACTGTTTCATACAAGATTATGACTGTTTCACACAAGGTTATGACTGTTTTTACAAGGTTATGACTGTTTTTACAAGGTTTTTTTACAAGGTTACATAAACAACCTAACCAATCATAACAACCAAATAACCAACCTGTGTGAATGCGAGTGTGAACTGAAAGTGTTGAACTATCACCGAATTTCTTCTCGCAGAACTTGCACTGAAATGGACGCTCACCTAAACACCAACAAACATTGTACATTTTATACAAGGTTATGACTGTTTATACAAGGTTATGACTGTTTTTTACAAGGTTATGACTGTTTTTTTACAAGGTTATGACTGTTTTATACAAGGTTATGATTGTTTTTCACAAGGTTATGACTGTTTTTTTACAAGGTTATGACTGTTTTATACAAGGTTATCACTGTTTTTTACAAGATTATGACTGTTTCACACAAGGTTATGACTGTTTTTACAAGGTTATGACTGTTTTTACAAGGTTTTTTTACAAGGTTACATAAACAACCTAACCAATCATAACAACCAAATAACCAACCTGTGTGCGTCCTCACATGACGCCTACAGTTACTGATCGTTGCGAATGCCTTATCGCAATGCTCGCATTTATGCGGTCGCTCGCCGGTGTGTTGCCGCATATGCTGATTGAAATGGGACGTGTTGTAGAAGGCTTTCGTGCAGATCGTACACCTGTGTCGCCTTTCGCGCGCATTATGCAATTTCATATGGTGCCACAGACTGTTTTTCGATGCATAGAGTTTCTTACAAATCGAACAAGGAACTTGACGCGTGTTTAAGTTGTCGCTGTGACGATTCTGAATGGGTTGTTTCAGATTCGTTTGGGATTTGCCACGATAACCTATAATACAGTTACAACAACAACAATATACAAACAAACAACAAACTATAACCCAATAGAAACAAAATATAAGCAACTGTTATTTTAATTTTTAACTGCAAGGAAAAGTCGTATAGCGTTTGGTATGGTGTCTGTAACATTAAAAAAAAATTTTTTTGTATAGAAATCCTTCATATAGCCTCTAGATGACGAATCTGAACTTAGTTTATGTGGGTATATGGATGTGCGTCGCCAGCTCGCTCGCTCAGTCAAAATTTTGTGATGGCAACTTCTCCTAAACGATTTTAATGAAATTTTCAGGATAAATTTGTGTAGTACCCAAGATAGGGTCATGTGGTTTTATTTTTTTCCAGTAATGCCAACTTTCCGAGAGAAAAATTACTAAAGTTTTTAAAAATTCATATTGGCTACATTATTTATCCGATTTTGATCAAATTTTCACAAAAGATTATTAGAAAAAGAAAAGAGAGAAAGAAAGAGAGAGAGAAAGTGAGATAAATAGAAATAAAAATGACATTTGGTTGCCTTGGTAACAAGAGAGAAAGAAAGAGAGAGAGAGAGAGAAAGAGAGATATGTATAAACAGAATGTGTGTGTGTGTGTGTGAATAAACAGAGATAAAATGACATTTGGTTGCCATGACAACAAGAGAGAGAAAGAGAGAGAGAGAGAGATAAAGAGAGATATGTATGAAATTATAAACATAATGTGTATATTAAATGACAGTAAAAATAGAAAAGAGAGAGAGAGAGATGTATTTTACTATTATTGAGTACATTTATTTCCAAGACACATTGTATATTCATAAAGGGCTTGTAACTTCTTTTACCTGTACAAATTTGTCGTGGTTTCCTGGTACTGCTTCTTTCCAATGCTTTACGAACATTTTTTAAATTCTTCGAATTTGAACTTTTTTTTTCATTTTGAAAATCAATAAGAAATTTATTCGTGTTTTCACATAAACGGTTTAATTCAAAATTGTATTTTACTTTAATGTCATTTGCCAAACTATATTCTCTTAAATTAAACCCACAAAAATCGCTTTGCTCAGTAATTGTTGGTATATCAACAAAAGAATTTTTACTGTCATGATCTTCTATTTTAATTTCATCTTCGCATTTTACTTCGGTACATTCATAGTCAATAATATTAGTTTCATACAGATGTTCTTCAATTATTTCATTTTTAAAATCAATTATGTCTTCACTTAAACTTTCTAATTCTTCTTTTACGTTTATATTAGATTGTGTATCAATTGAATAATTGCATTCTTCTTCACTGATTTCCATTTTGACATTTGTTTCTTTCTCTTCAATATCATCTTCAAAGTTTACTTGAATAGATTCGTAAGCATCATTATATTCAATAATGTTTTCTTGTTTTATAAAACCAGATTCTTCACAAACATTTTCTTCAGTAATTTCATTTTTTATATCAGTTAGTAATGCGATTGCGTCTTCACTCGGACATTCCAATTCTTTTTTTACGTTCTTACCAATTTCTATATCAATAGTGTCAGCGTAACATTCTTCAATGACTTCTGTCTTGACATTTGGAAGATAGTGGTTCATATCGGATTCTTCTACTTTACTATCATCTTCAAAATTTACGTGAATAGATTCGGAACCACCAACACTGTTTTCTTGCTCCATAGTAACCACATAATTCATTAATGTATTAGGAAATTCTTCATCAGTTAGTTCAGTATTCATATCATTCATATAGTTGATTGCATTATTTTGTTCCAATTTTATTGCATTTAGAACAATTTCATAATTTTCACTTTGTTCTGCATATAGTCCATTTTGTAATTGCGAGAAATACTTTTCTAGAATTTCTTGTGAACGAAAACAGTTCTGGAGAAATTTGTAACTTTGATGTAACTGAGCAATGCATGTTTCGCATATGCCATTTGGTAAATTATTATTTACTTTTAGCTAAAAACACATGAATTTAATATAAAATATTAGATACTGAAATATAAATACTTACAAGTCGTGGTGCAATTCGATTTAATTTGTCCAACATAATAATGTTATCTGAATCGAAATTGTTCAGAGTTGATGCAACATCTTTGTCATTAATACACAAACGACAAAGCTTTGTAAACATAAACATCTTCATCTATTTATATTTAATAATATTTCCAATAGTTTATATATTTTAATATAATAATAATTACAGAAATAACCTATACACGAATTAACGAGTATACTATTTGACAACTTAAATCACAGTAGCCTAGCGCTTCTAGCGGCAAAATTACCAACTACCATTTACAGTGGCGTACTTATAATTTTTGGTTGATGA
Organism: Clivina fossor; assembly: GCA_963966155.1. NCBI lineage: Eukaryota > Metazoa > Arthropoda > Insecta > Coleoptera > Carabidae > Clivina > Clivina fossor. The sequence continues at coordinate 81,256,505 of OZ014550.1, forward strand.
ACATAATTTAAGTATAATAGATTGCCAATATATAATTCTTTAAATTTATATATTTGTACTTTTATTATAATTATTAATTAATTAATAACACAAAAAGTGGTGACCGCGACTTTTGGTCAGAGGACTTTAACATATAAGACCACTATTTTTAAAATATTGAAAATACAATTAAGACAATTTCAATAAAATGATTTTTACTTATTATCACGTTGACTGAAAGGTAAAGGTGTATAGTGTTTGATACGGTGCCTGTAACATTTTCGAGAATTAAAAAGAAAAATACAGAAATCTTTCAAACAGCCTATAAATGACGAATCTGAACTTAATTTATGAAAGTGTATACGTTCGTGACGCCATACAGATTTATAACACCATAGAGAAAAATATGGGGCAATAACAGCTACTCCATACACTCCTTACTATTATATCTATTGCATACACCTCACGTTTTTATGTATGGGGGGGGGGGCTAGGAGAAATTATTTTATATTCTTTAGTTTTCGTGTTAAAAACGTGATATATTAAAAATTGTTTTTTTTTATTTAATTTATTATTTTTTGCTTTTTAGTTTTTTTTAACTTTAACTTTAACCTAATTAATTATAATTTAATAATTATAATTATATAATAAGAATTAAGTTAATTAATTAATTTTAATTTAATATATCTAATATTATTAATTAATGAGTTAATTGATTAATTGATTAGTTAATATTGCATTGTCATCTAATTCTAAGCTATGTTTCTAAGTTTCAAGTCTCTAGATCATCGGGAAGTTAGTTTAAAATCGATTGCAAAATTTTTACCAAACAAACAAACAAAGAAACAGACAAAAAAAAAGCGAGTTAATTAAAACTCGTTAAAAATACGGTGAACGCAGTTGTGTCATAAAGCCGGAATGGTTATTGTTTGTATAATAAATATAAAATCGTAGCAAAATATTGTATTTGAAATATCTGATAAGTCAGTGTTGTTGCTAGAATTTCGTATTGTATAATACTAGTAAAAATATGGTGTAAAACTCGCACAGAATGTATATTTCTCACTCGTTTGAATTGCAACTCGTTTGAATTCATATTACTACTATTATAACATAATATGATGCTATAGCATTATATGCAAATTTCGATACGTTTGAAAAAAAATATATTAATTTTTTATTATAGTTAAAAGTAAATATGTAACGCCACTGCTAAAGTTTAGTTCAGCAGTTTTTGTGTAGAGTGCGGAAGTGTAGTTGTCTGTAGATGGTGAGAAGCCATTTTTTTTAAATTTTCTTTGTGAGAAATTAGCGTCATTCTGTGCATGTTCTGTGCTCATTGTACAATTACTATTACAGGTATCTTATTTTAATAAGTAGTGATATATCTTTTAGAATATATATAATACTGAGTCTATGCAGACAATGAGAAGAAGAAAGTGGCAAAATGCATATTTCATAGTGATATAAAATTCATTGGGAAAATATATATTTTTTTAATCTTTGAAAAGTGTATAAATATTGTTGAGTTTTGCTGGCAAATTAAAGAAATAAATTGTCATTTCTAATTTGAAACAAATTTCAATTTTCGTTTTTCTAATAGTTATATAATTATTGTATTCGCTGTTGCAAATGTAATGAACGGTACCTTTCTGTATGTTATTAGAGAAAATGGCGGAGAAAAGTGTATTTCAAGCACCCAAAACCAAACCTGCCAAAACTCTATCGCATCGGGATAAATTACAATGGCTTCAGGATCGACGAGGTGGAGGATTATATGTGCAGTGTGACGATTGCAATCAATGGCGTTATTTAAAGGACACAGATGATCCGGTTGATTTACCAGAAGAATGGTGCTGTCACATGAATCCAGGTAATAGATTTTCTTAGACTAGGATTTCTTTATTTATTGCCCACAATAATAATAATATAATTGATAAACTAATCAACTAACTCGACATACGTTTAGCATTGTTATTTTGATCTATTCATTCAAAATTAATTTATTTGTATTATTTGCAAATTATTTTAATTTTATATAAGCACCAAGAAGACAAATTCTCTTGTTATCAAAATAGTTGAATAAAAACTGCGTATTTCTATTTTAGATGCTGTTTTATTGTTTTATTTATGAAAACATTCGCTTCCACAAAACTAACCTCTTTCTACACTAATTTTACTACAACAAAAACTCATTTAAACTTGATTTATGTGAAAAAAATAAATAATACAATTACCATATTCTAATGAATATTTCGATAGATCAAATAAATGATGTAAAATTAATTAATTATTACATTTTCATAACATCATTTGCAATTATTACTAAAACAACTAAATTGAAATTATAATATATATATATATATATATATATATATATATATATATATATATATATATATATATATATATATAAAATATTCATGTTTAAAACTAAATAATTTTCTAAATAATTTAATTCGAATAATTTGTTTTTGTATTTTGGATACGATGATATTTGTCATACAAATATAAAACTTCCCTATGTTTTCTTTTAATTTGTTGTAATTTTGCGACAGATGTATTGCAACATAATGGCTCGTATTCTCAGCTCATTTATAAAAGTGATTTTTGCCAAAAGTGCTTTTGACATTTACTTACTTAAAATCATTTATTAAGCACTTTATAATAGTTTATTTAAATTTTATAATACCAAATATAATAAAAATGATCAAAAATAGAAAAACTATTCATATTTGATCAAAAACTGAAGCAAAAAGTTATTTTGAAATTAATGATAAAAGCACTATTTCACGAAAAAGTGAGGTGAGAATACGGGCCATTGTTTTTGACTGAAGATATGTTTTCGCCTAGTTTCCATAATTTTTTTTTATTATGTTCGGAAAGATCAATTTTAAAGAATTGATTCGGTTCAAAACGGATCTAATCGGATGAAATTGAAATTGGTATTTGGAACGGTTCTAGTGTTGTTTGTAGTTATATTAGATGGTTTGTTTGATTTATTTTATACCATTGCGTTTAACTGTCAAACAGTAATAACGTAGCGAGTTAATACTGCTATCTCGGATGTAATGAAATTATTACCAAGTGTATTTGATTCAATAATTTCGACGAAACTATAAACGTATGTCTAGGTAGAAGCTGCTGTGAATTTTTTTGTCGCTGCGTTGTTACAGTAAAAATTTGACATACCACAATAATATCTCTAGTTAATTTTTTAAAGAATGTGTATGTAAAGAACACAGACAAAAGAACACGTTTAACTTTATTCTCTGATTGATTAAAAAAGAAATTCTTTTCATCTCTCTCTCGTTTGATAACAAGCTTTGAAACAAAATTTATAATATTTTAGTAAAATATAAATATATTTATTTATTTAGCAACTACTATACAGGGTGATTCAGAAACAAATGGCATCCTGTAAGTATATGGCGTGTTTCTTTCACCAAATTAAAAAGAAAGTTTCTATAAACAGGGGGGTCCTTAAATACAGCGTTACCAAGATACAGGGTGTTGAAAAATTGAATTTTCCTAACTATTTTATTTTAGAATGTGTTATTGTAGTAACAAATAAAAAGTATAATTAGGACGCCTGTTTATAGGAACTTTTTTTCTTAATTTGCTGAGAGTAGCACGTCATATACAGGATGCCGTTTGTTTCTGAATCAGCCTGTATATGTACGTATGAGAGGCTGTAATTTTTGAGTGATTATTTAAAGTTACTATATTTGACACTGACTTTTCCTAACTGGGAAATGAATAAAACAAAAAACTGACGCAGAAAATGCAAATTTACAAATAAACAAATCTATTGTTTAACATTATCTATCTAATAATGTGAAATGTTTCTTTTGATTTGTATAGATAAAAAAGCGAATAAATGTGAGATGCCTGAAGTACGTCGAAAAATAAAGACGTCTAAATATGATATAATCCACAATAAGTATACAGCTGGAACAATTGTGTGGGCAAAATTAGCTGGCTATCCCTGGTGGCCGGCAATGATGGATGACGAACCCAATACGGAACAATATTATTGGCTCGAGGAGTTCAGTGACGTTCCTGTAAGCCTTATTTATACTAGTTCTGGTACTAATTAGGTTCATACAGAAATTCGAAATGTTTCTCATTTCCAGCACAACGACAAAAACGAATTAATCTAATATTTCATTATGTGTATTTTTATAGACACGTTTGTCTACATTTATATACCTATCTTTTTAGAGTACTTTTAGGAAATATTTACATTATATATATTTTACGCGTTCGACGTGTTATATATTTATCGTTACGAGGGTTGCCTTTTATATTTCGGAATTAGAGAAAAAAAAATTATAGATATCCTTCATGTAGCCTCTAGATCAGACGAATCCGAACTTAGTTTATGTAGGTGTATGGATGTGCGTCGTCAGCTCGCTCGCTCGCTTGGTCGTCAGTCAAAATTTTGTGATCGCAACTTCTCCTAGACGGTTCAATCGATTTTAATGAAATTTTCAGGATAAATTTGTCTAGTACCCAAGATGGCAGGGTGACCACATTCTGGAAAACTCAGGGAAACAGGGAAAATACAGGGAATTTGAATCATAGAAAATATTCAGGAAAAACGCAGGGAAAAAAAATTTTACGTTAAATTTTTTGAATAGTTTTCACGGAATATTGGCAACATTACATAATAATTAAATTGTTTAATTTGGATAATTTGGATAATTTTAATATTATATTAATCAAAAAATGACATCCAATTTTTAATAACACATTGATGATAATATTTTATAAACACAGGAACTGATTCAAGTATTTATCAACAAAAAATAATATTCTATCATTTTATTCAGACATTTTGACAAAAACTGATGAAAAAATAACTCAAAACGTAAAAAAAGACTTTTTTAAAAATTTGCTCAAAAAAATCTGAAAAAATTCAGTAAAATTGAGAAAAAAATTAGCTACATAATAGCTAAGTAACTTTTTTCTCTAACTCATATTGATTTAGCAGGAAAAATTCTAAAAAACATTTAAAAAAAATTCTAGCGCGCAAACGGTACATGCTAGCAAATTAAAACTAAAACCAAATTATATAACTTTTTATTCCTTATCGAAAAGTATTCTAAGTATTTCTTCGAATTTTACTTCAGAAAGTAGTATTCTGCATATTATCGAAATCCCATGTTATTGCCCTATATCAACCAAGCGAACGAACACCTGTATATATATATATATATATATATATATATATATATATATATATATATTATGTTTCGCAATAAAAAATATTAAAATATAACGAGCCATTTAGTTGAAATTATTATGAAAATACGAACAAATAGTGCCAATACAAGAGTATAATGTATAAGTTATAATAAAATTGTAAATTTAACACAGGGAAAAATGATAATAACACAGGGAAAACACAGGGAAAATAGATTTTGGTAACCTGTGGTCACCCTGCAGCAATAAATAATAATAATTTATAAATATTGTATTTTGTTACCTAGTAATTTGTTTCTGTATTTTGTTTGTTTATTATTTATATTATTTGTATATTTTTTCCTGATGATGATATAGACGTATGTCGATTTTTAAATAAAATATATACAGAACTTAATCCTAAAGTTTTTTAATTTTAATATAATGAGTTTTGAAATATTTTTTACTATGTTAATAAATATATTTTCATTGTATTAAAATCAGTTTTCAAAATAAGTCAAGACTCGACAAAAATGCTTTCTTGCATTCGAAATTTCATCAGAATTATTATATTACAACTCAAAATCTTATTTTTTCTATATGCATTAGTAAAAATTTGAACAACAAATATTAAAATGCAGTAAAATTAGTTGGCTTTCAAACAAATTTCGTTTTAATTTTTATAATAATAAATTAACAATTGATGGTCATGTGGCTTTATTTTTTTCCAGTGATGCCAATTTTCCGAGAAACAAATTACTAACCTTTTTAAAAATTCATTACGACCACTTTATTTAACCGATTTTACTCAAATTTTCACAAAAGATTTTCCTAGTTTCTAAATAAATTATGCAATTTTAACAAAATACAGTGTTGCCAACTTATCGAGAAAAAAATCACAAATTTTTTTAAAAATTTATTGTGGCTACATTATTTATTCGATTTTGATCAAATTTTCAGAAAAGTTTCTCCTAATGCCCACATAAATTATAGTTTTAATAAAAAAGATTGTGTTACTAACTTTCCGAGAAATGTCAAAGTGGTCTGTATATGGGTTTACCCATATACTTCTAATCTTGTTTTTCTAAAAATAAATAATATTTCCAAAATTATATTCGATAAAATTTATTTCTCTATTATAAATTATTAAGATTGTTTTTTAAAATTTTATCTTATAATTAGAAGCACTCCGAATACATAAAATATATTAATAAAACATTTTTGTTTTATCCAGACACATTATCACGTAGTATTTTTCCACTGTCATGAAATATCACGAGCATGGATTCTAAATCGATTTTTGAAATCGTTTAAACATTACGATCCAAAACAGAAAATTTCCAAAGCATATGTAAAAGAAATGGCAGAGGCAATGAAACAAGCTCAAGATGCAATAACGTTAAATGTAAAAGGTAGACTGAAGAAATACAGTTTCCTGACGCGTTGGACTGGTCCAATTAATACACCGTCTTCAAGTGATTGTGAAGAACTTCTCGAAAATCCAATTCGGAGAAAGAAGAAATACGCAAAGCGAGTTAAGAAAACACAGATTCAAATGGAAGATTTAAATGAAGAAAAGAATGGTAAGCGCTAGATTTAGAAAGACAATAAAACAAAAAGCGACCAATGTAATCTAATGATGATTTTGCGATTCCAGATTCCGATAGTGGAAAAGAGTTTCAGAAAAATAATAAAAAATCTAAAAAACGTATTAGAAACATTAATGAAGAAAATTCTGAAGAAAAGAAAATGAATCATAAGAAAAAATCTACTACTAACAACAATGAAAACATTGAAAACCTTTGCCAAAGAAATTCTATCGATAAATGTGATAAATAATTTATTAAATTATTATTTGCTTTTATTATTATTAAATTATTATTTGCTTTCAAAGATAATTATAAATAATAATTTGTTTTTTTGTTTAACTTTTTTACGGGTACTAATTATTTGTTTATGTACCCTAATTTTTTAATATGTTGTTTAATTAAGTTGTTTATTTTTTTTCAAGAACATTAAAATGTTCCAAAAGAATGAACTTAATGTAGCAAGTTTAAATTCTTTTACTAATTCAAAAAAAAAAAAATTTTAATTTTACTAGTAGTTCATTTGCTTTCAAAGACAATTAAAAATAATAATTTGTTTTTTCGTTTTTAACTTTTTTTACGGGTACTAATTATTTTTTTTATGTACTCTAATTTTTTAATATGTTGCTTAATTAAGTTGTTTATTTTGACTCGTTAAGTTAACAGAGTGTTAAAAATATTTGCATAAATATGAGTAATATAGAAATGTTTGGAAGGTAAGAAATTAAATATATATGTAATTAAATTAAAAATATAAATAAATCAAATTTACTATTTTTAATAATAAATATTAAAAGATTATATTTAATTTAATTAATTTAATATAATTAACTTAATATAAGCTAAAGATCAGTATCATAGTAGGCTGTTATTATTATTTTTTTTTTTTTTTAATTAAGTCGCCATTTTGATGATTTAGTTTAAACAAATAAATCCGATTGTTGTTATTTATTGTTACTGTAATAGTATATTAAGTTTTGAAATAAATATAATTAACTAAAATTATAATTAATTTTATTCAAAAAGTTAAAATTGTAATACAATCAAAATGAATGTTATATTGGATAATATTAAAAAGCCCAATATCGATACGAAAAATAAACGTAAGTTTGTTAATGTGTGATTTTTATTGTATTATATTGATTTAAAATATTCTTTTCAGCTCTCCATTCCAAAATAGAGAAAATTGGATCGACTGTAATGGGTCCACCAAGGCCCATTAAAAAAACAAATCAGCCAATTTCTACTCCATCTACTAGTACAACTAGGTTAGTTGTTTTATTATTATTATTTTGTTTTATAATTATAATTTGTTAATTACAAACCAAGAAAATCATTATTTACTTAGAAAAGTATTCATAATTTCCTATTTTATTGTGTTATAATATCTATTATTTCATTTTTGATTGAATGTAATGATTTGTTGATGGTGCACGTTTAAAGCAGATAAATAATAAATTTATTTAGCAGTAAATTCGCTATACAATATGCAACATAAAAAATATTTACAATGTACTATTAACATTCATATCTACGTAATATTTATTAAGTTTTATTTTAAATGCCTTATAATTTAATGTCTTTAAATTTTCGGGAATTGATTGTACAATTGCAACCTTTAAAAATATCGTGTTTTGTCATTGTGTAGTATATCGTACTTATTTTTATTCTTCGTGTTATGATCATATATATCTTAAAACCTTCTTAATTTATTTACAATATATTGTGGTATTAGTCCTAAATTTGCTTTATGTATTAATCTAATTGCTTGTATTTCTATTAATTGTTTAATATCAATGAATAAAGATGACCGCTTTGATCGTGAAATTGAAAAGAGAGTTAATGTTGGTTGTAAGGTTTTTGGGTGCTTTGGGTTAAAAGAATCTACATTTGAGGCACGGGTTACAAGACACTGTATTATTGTTTGGTTATTAGGTTAGACCATGGCAGTTCATCAGCTCAAGGACGATCATCGAACACGAAATCATCGAACACAAAATCATCATCATCACATCGTGACGGCTCATCCAACAATACCCACGTGATTGTTTCGGTATGCGAGGGTAGTGGGCAAGCGCGTGGCGTTGTTGGCATTGCAGCAATTGATATAAATCATCCACTCCTGATTCTATCGCAAATCACCGATACACAGACTTACAAGAGTACATTGACAAAGGTTAATGTTTTACAACCATCCGAAATTCTAATACCGTCGACTTTTTGCGATGGCGCTACATTGAATCGACTCTGTAATATTTTAATGGAGAATTTTCCGGCAGCTAGTGTAACGTCCGTTCCCCGCGTTGAATTTAATCGGAATAAAGGAATGCATTATATAAACACAGTATGCGCTGATGGATGTAAATCCTTTTGTTTGATTGTCAGACATAAGTAAGTTGTGCTAATTTAATTTTTTCGACTGTTTTACTTAATTAAATGGGAAAATTTTCTCCCTCATTAGCTGTGTTTTTTTTTTACCGAAAAACTCAGCTCAGATCAGCAAATATCAGTAACCTTGAAATAATAGCTGTTTTATTTATAGTGTCTCGTAACTGAGTTCGAAGTGAGTGAATTGCGTCCACCCTTACCGATATTGAGTTGCATATTTAACTAGTGCTTTGCTGAGATTGAAGTGAGCGCACATGCGTAATTCAAATTTTCCTAGTTTAAGATTTGATAATGTGGTTGACATATTTCTATTTGAATATTTTATTTTGAAATCAAACAATAGATATCCGGGGCGAGTTGCAATAAATTATCAACGTAAACAATCCAAATACATCTAATATTTTAGGTTATATCATATATGGAACTTGGATTTTAAACGTCACTTTCAAATAAACTGTTTTATTTATCAACACAACTCAGCTCAGCGCAGCTTATTCAAAAGATTTACTGATCTGAGTGGAATGTAAAAAAACACAGGCTATTGTGTCTGTTATTTTTTCTTTTTTTGGTGTAGATCTCTCCTTGTTGCTTCTCTCAGTTTCTAGTTTCCATCTTTATATTTTGGTTCTAGGATTTTTGCGTTCATATTTCTATAACAAACCAAACCGTTTTATTTTCTTTTCGAATATCTATTTTTGCAGATTCTATGCTTTAGCAGCCACCAGCGCCTTATTACGATACGTCGAAAATATACGTCACGTTCCGTATTTCTCTCGTACGATCAAAGTGGAATACCAAGAAGCGGAACAAACCGTACTAATCGATATCGATACGGCCGATCGACTCGAGTTAATTAGTTGCGCGAATCCAAGTGCGGCTGCGGGCCGTCGAAATACGAGTATTTTATCACTGATCGATCACTGTGTAACAAATGTTGGCAGACGTTTGCTACGCGCTACGATCTTACAACCGTCATGCCGTCGCGATGTGATTGAATCACGGCTGGATTGTGTCGAAGAATTGGTTAAGAATCAGGAATTATTTGGGAATCTACGTGAAGTTTTAGTATCGTTGAATAATATCGATTATGCATTGGTATACGGTACGGTTGTACCGGCATCAGCTGCTATTGTTTCCGAAAGACAGTTGAATTATACGTTGCATTTGAAGGTAAGCCTCCATTATTTATGCATCCGTAGTGTTCGGTGATTTTATCCGATTTTGATCAAATTTTCAGAAAAAATTTCCCTAATGCTCTCATTAATTATATAATTTTATTAATATCCAGTATTGCCAACTTTCCGAGAAAAAATTATTAAAGTTTTTAAAAATATATTATGGCCATGTTATTTAACCGATTTTACTCAAATTTTCACAAAAGATTATGCAATTTTAACAAAATACAGTGTTGCCCCAACTTATCGAGAGGAAAAAATCACAAATTTTTAAAAAATTTATTGTGGCTACATTATTTATTCGATTTTGATTAAATTTTCAGAAAAGTTTCTCCTAGTGCCCACATAAATTATAATATTATTAAAATACAGTGTTGCCAACTTTCCGAGAAATATAAAAATGGTCTATATATGGGTTTACTCATATAATTCTAATCTTGTTAGTTTAGTTTCTTGTTTAGAACGCTTGAGGAAAAAATCGTATATATGTCACACCTCGGAACAAATATCTAGACTCAACACAATAATAATCGCTTTCCACTCTTCTCTTCGTAACATAATAATACTATTATTTTTGTGTGTTTTGATAAAGGCATTATTGCAATCCGTACAACCGTTAATAGATGTGTTGAAAGCTACACGACATCCGATTTTTAAAAGAGTGTATGAAGAAATGAGTGGTGCAGCTGGTCCACGCCAGCTGATTCTGCAGCTAATTGGCGAGGTGATTAATGATGACTCACATCCTGCCAAAGGGCATATGGGCGAAATGCAGCGTTGTTTCGCCATCAAAACGGGACTGAATGGATTTTTAGATGTTGCTAGACGAACATATACGGAGTACGTTGATGATATGCGATGTAAGTTATTATTATAATATAATATAGTCTCCGATTGTACTTGTACGTCATCAAAAAAATAATAATACTTTCTGAATTATATTGAAATAATTTTTAACACAAATGACACTTTCTAATATACAATTGGAAAATACAAATTATAATATTATTCATACTTGAATTTTATGGCACTTTGTAGACCTGACGGTTGTTAATTCTTTCATAATATTCAAAGAAAGATCTGAGGAACGAACATTGGATCTGAAATATTTTCGTCTTTCTGTTGTAGGGTCAGGGACAGAACTTTCACGAAAGGGAAAACCCCGTGTTTCTGCTCCACTACATCCATTTAAACCTAATATTCCGTTAGAAAAAAGATGGGACAAAGCTGCTCATATGCCCATTCATACAACATCCAGGAGATGCGCACTTTGCAGCACCAGAGATAAACCACATATAACCAAATGGGCGAGAGCAACTTGCTCAGTTGGGCTATGTTTAAACGACAAGGAGAATTGTTTTATAAAATTTCATTCAAAAATTTAATTTTGTATTAACTGTTTATAAACTGATTAAAAAAAACTAAATAAATATTACTTTTACTTTTCTAATATTGCTGCTTTGTGGTATCTTGACAAAACCACATCATATTTCTTTTCCTAAAAAAAAATAAATATAAAATGTTATTTTTATATGTTCTGTAAACGTTATTTAATCTCTTTTATAGTGCTAAATGTAAATATAAAAAGAAACCGAAAAGCTGCCCTGAAAGGGTTAAAGAAAAAATAAATAAACAAAAATAATTGTAATCAACATATTTTTCATAATCATTGATTATTTTACAAATATAAAATTGTCTGGCTTTTTTTGTCTGAGTGTTTATATATATATATATATATATATATATATATATATATATATATATATATATATATATATATATATATATATATATATATATATATATATATATTATTATTGCAGGAGACTCTGGATACCCATGTTTGCCTTGACCATGTTAGTACCACTGTCAAATCCCAGAAGTGATCGGGAAATTCGTTTTAATAATGCATTTAAACGTGTGCGCTCAACTGTTGAGCGATGCATTGAGGGGTTGTGTTGAAGGGACGTTTTCGTTGCCTTCTGAAAGATCGTACATTGCACTATTCGCCTGCTGCTGCAGCACGGATAGTAATGGCATGTGCGATCTTACACAATATCGCTATCCATTACAATGTTGAAGAACCGGAACCCGTATGGGACGATATTGATAGGGAAGTATTACGTCATGTTAATCACCCCGAAGATGACGTAGCGGACCGGGAAATGGGCCAACAATGGCGCTAACAATACATAAATCACTATTTTTAAATTTCGGGCGTGTGACAACTTCAAAATGAGTTTGTAGGTATTTTTCTGTTATTTAATAATTTCTATATTTCAACTCAGATTCAAAAATGTCGTGCATTCTGTCTGAAATTATAAAATTGGCCAACACAATGATCGGCTGCTAAACAATTTGGAATAGATATGATATTAATTAATATATAATATAATGTAACAACAGTGCAAATAAACAACTAATTAATATAAATTTTGCGCACAAATTATTCAGTTAATTAGAATATACGAACATGTAAATTATAAATAGTAAAGATTATTTTGTTATATATACAGTTGAAACGTCTAGAGGTATTGAATAAAAATTAAACACGAAATACCTGTTTCAATGTTCAATTAAGTCATTTTAATATTAAATAATCTTTTTATTGATAATTGAAGTAAATTTTAATCGAAATGTGTCGTTTTTTTAATGCATTCATTTTATTAATTTATGTTCTGCTTTTTATCAATTATTTTATTTACAATTCAAAAAATGTTAAATATTTTTATTACTTTATAAATGCATAAGAATCGATCATATGTTAATTTTTATTATCATGTTATATACTTATAAATATATATAAGATAACAAGGAAAAGAAAAATGTATTTTTTAGTATATAATTATTTTTTATTTTCCAATGCGTTGGCAATTCTATCTAGTACATTGTAAATATTTACTTGTGTGTTATTTAATTTGTTTATATTTTCTGAAATATCTTGTAAGGATTCTATCACTTTATCCATTTTTTTTCCATTTTCTTCAGCCAATTTTTTGAACTCTTCTGCCGTTTGCAGAGTAATCGGTCTCCGTCTGGGAGAATCTATAGATACAAAAAGATAATTATTATAATTATAATTAAAAATAGTTTCATATTTAACTTACAGTGTGAATCAGACTGCGCAGAAGTAGACGGTGTCGGTGTTGGTGACACTGATGGTGGTATGCTAGGGGTTGTTGCTCGACTTGAACTCTAAATTATAAAATATAAGCTTCATTAAATTAAATATTGACTATATCAATATTTTCAATACATTTTTTAGATTTTATATACACTAATGTTTAAAAAGTTTTTTTATAATAATATTTTACCGTCGAAAATTTAAAATATAAAGTTATTATATTTAAATTAACTCACTTGTAATTTATTTAATTTAGTTATTTTAATACAATTATTTACCGTAGATGATAAAAATTCGTCAGGTTCCCAAGAAGATGGAATGGGCTGTGCCACAGTGGGTTTCCAAGAGGGTCCAGCAGTGGGCTGTGGTTCCCAGGAAGGTTCAGCATGCGGTTCTCGGGAAGGTTCTGTTATTTCTTCAAATTCAGGGTCTGCACTATCCAGTGGAATTCCCTCTGAACCAGTGATACCGTAAACCACGTCCGGACTTATAACATTGACAATTCTTTCTTCCAAATCAGTTAAAGTTTTTGTGGTTGGTGGTCCACCGCCAGTTTGGCTTCTCCACTTGCTTATTGCTGAAGCCTTCTTTTTGGTTGACATTTTCATGTCACTCCAAACCTATACAAATAAAATACATGTGTAATAATAATCAATTATAGTAATAAAATAAATATTATAAATAAAATTAAAATACTTACCCTTTGCCATTTTTCCACTTCTTTTTTGCGTTCTTGCAAATTCTACGTCTCTCCATAAAAGACACCAATATTTCCTTTTGTTTCTTCGCAATGCAAACATCTCTTTTTGCCTCTATATGACGCTCCATTATAAAAAAAGGAAATATCTAACTAAAATAAACCTACAATGATATTAAGAAAAAAAGGAAATAAAACTAAATCTACAGAATTAAACTAGAGTAAAACTATGGAACTAAATTAAATATAAAAGCTAATATTAAAACAAATAAAAAGAATTAAAAACTAACTAAAATTAAATATAAAAGCTAATATTAAAACAAATAACAAGAATTAAAAACTAACTACAAAATATTATAAAACTACAACTATTTTACTAAGTTTACACACAAAAAAGTAGCTTTAAAAAAAGCTGATTTATTTAAAAAACGCACTAAACTACACAAAAACTAAAAGAAACACAATAAAAACAAAATAATATCAAAAACAGAAACAAACAATATTCTAAACAAAAACTAAAGCGAGGTGGTGCTGTCACAAGGACAAGTATTCGAGAACAATAAATTTTCAAAGTTTTAAACTGCTATTACCAACTGAAACCTGGTAATACCAACTGTAAATCTTAAATTTACTAAAAAAAATACCAAACTTCTTCTTTATCTTTTCTTGGTTATGTCATAACATTTATCACAATGCGTCATCAATTTATCGTTATTTTACTGTGATACTTATCATAATCAGCATGCTGAAGTAGGAATGTTATGGTAAATGATTATCATTAGATAAATTCAGCTATAATAGTAACTAATAAATTCTCTATGCTAATATCAAAAATACTGTCGCACAACTGGCGCGAAATATGAAAAGTTACACGATGAAAACTTGATAATTCGAAGCCCTATATTATTTAAATAAACTTTAAATATAGTTATTTTTAATTGTATATTAAAAAAATATATTTAAAGCTTGGCATAAGTAGTTTCATTTATTGCAAATAGATATTTTATTTAAGGTTACTATATCCAAGTTAGAAAAAGATGAGATATCTAATAAATGAAATGAAAAAAATTTATGAAAATTACTTTTATATATATATTTAAAAAATAATAATTTATAAGTTCTTACTTTTAACAAATAAAAATTACATATTTACTTCTATTGCATGTTTACATATTACCTTTGTTATTTCATTTCTACTACAATGAAAATTTAACATTTATAGGCCTCCTGCATAGCTCAAGTAGTCCTAGTGGTCAAGTGGACAAGTAGCCCCAGTGGTCCCGCGCAGTAAATTTTGGGTTCGTCAGCTGATAGAATAAATTGATTTTTTGATTGACTTTGTTCGAAATGAGTATATGTTCAATTGTACTTATTTAAAATTTATTTTAAATGCTTAATCTAAGTTAAATATCTTAACTAAATATTTTGAGATTAGTTTATGACAGGTAATGAAAGTAATATCGAAGATAGTATTATGATGTTGTATTTGCACCTTCACTTACTTTAAAATACAATTTGTATTGATCTCAGTTAATTAGATTGTTTATTCTTATTATCGATTTTTATGGATCTACGTTGAAGAGTTATTGTTTTTATAGTATCGTATAATTTCACATAAGTCGCTTTCAGACAAATTTGACTTTGCGCCTATACTATTGAAAAAAGTTTTGTGTTTTACTATTGATATTTATAATGGTAAACAGTAAAATCAATGTAGGACTAATTTTCTATAGAAAAAATCAATAAATTGAAAAAAGAAATTTAAATATAAATAATTTGTTGTAGATGAAACATGAAACATTCTCGTTGTAGCGCGGCTGCAGATTCGAAGGGACAAATGAACAGAGAACGAAACATTTACACAGAGAAACATATTAACTAAACCTAGTCTGAAATTCGTACTCGTATAGCCCACTGTAGTCCGTACTGTAGTCCAAAACCCATGCTTGCTACACATACCCAAATGGAATTAAAAACGCGTTTGTCATTTTATTTGCCAAGCTGGCGGCTGTTTTTATGGAACAAATGTCGGGCGAGTGTGGTGCGGTGTAGCGCAGCGCGTTTATATAAAACGTCAAAAGCAATGTTAGGAATTAGCGAATTCAGTCGTCGACGAAACGACGAAACTCCGCTTAGCATATCATAGCATAGCGTGGCGGTAGCAGAGGGTAGAGTAATAGCAGTTTTCTAATCAACCATTTTGTGATTCAAGAAATACATCTTTGATTTTACATTTTACATTGAATTTAAAATTTAAAGATCCAATATCATTCAATCTTTTAAAATTATTGACATTTTTACCACTAATAATTTTAGTAATTTGTTTGATGACGTGTATAAACTAATTAGGTGAATATCCTACATTATTTTTTTGTGTACAGGAACCAGTGGCGTAGCGAGGGGGGGGCAAGGGTGTCTATCATGCCCCGGGCGCCACTCGCAGAGGGGCGCCAAATGGTCCCCAAGACAAAGAGGATTTTCCGGAAAATTAAAATTTAAAAAAAAATATTTTTCTTGTCATAATAAAATTATTTTGAATCGTTATGTAAAAATATCGTAAAATTTAACATTATTTTGTTATTCTTCGAGCAAACTTAAAAATGCAAAGGCAATTTTTTATCTTTGTCGTCATTCATTCGGTTCCACAACCCCGCTGCAAGGAGGCCAGACGCCAGACCCTATTTACTAGCGGTCGGCTCTCGGCCGGCTAGCTAGGTATCTGCTATTGTACGTCGCCAATAAAAGTAACATCTGGAAACAATTTCCTCTGTTTTGCGAATTTTATGTATATCTTTAACAACTATAGTTATCTACTTTTAGGGATCTTTATAAAAATTCTGTTTTAAATAGTAGTTGCAATTGCAAACAGAAGACTGCGTCAGATTCAATTATAAATATTCAAAAATATGCGTTTTGTCACGTACTGATTATACAATATAGCAGATATTCAACATTTGCGACAACATAAAATATAGTTTCTTTAAAATTTTTTAGTCCAAAGTTTTATTGCTTTGGGAAATGTTTATTTATTTCCGCTTGTTCTCTAGTACTCTTTAAGTCTGGGCACCCCACCCACCCTCTATGGAAAACTGACCAATTAGATTATCTTGCTGTAGTAATAATTTTTTTCTATCCAAAGATGATAGATTTTAGAAATTCATCACTTATCAGTCATCCTCTTGTTCGCCAAGTTGAGTTGAAACTAATTTTCTTAGTAATCCTCGTTTGCAAGTTTTAAGTTTTTATTTAATTGTGAGTGATTTAGTTTTATTTAGCAGCCGACAAGTTCAAAAGCAGGTGAATCAAGTCAATCAGTGCGATAGGGATGTTGGCACAAAACATCTACTAGACAATTCTATTATTCAGTAAACTGTGTATGAGTGAAATTATAAACATTGTTCAATAAAATAATTGAAGAAATAGACAATATTCAAATTTTATTAGTATATTGTTTGCAATTTGCAATAAAGTAAGTTCTTTTTTTTATATTTTCAGGGTTACCACTGGTTACCAAAATCTATTTTTCTCGTATTTTTCCTGTGTTATTATCACTTTTTCCTGTTTTAAATTTAGAATTTTATTATGACTTATACTCTTGCATTGGTAATATTTATTTTTATTTTCATAATAATTTCAACTAAATGGCTCGTTATATGTTAATATTTTTTATTGAAATATATATTATAAAATCTAAATAAGATAAACTACATTTTTTGTTGATCACATTTGTAAATAATCACAGTTCATTAATGATTTTATTAGGTATAGGTTTTGAGTTATTTTTCCATCAGTTTTTGTCAGAACGTCTGAATAAATTAATATAAAATTATTTTTTGTTGATAAATACTTGAATCAGTTCCTGTGTTTATAAGATATTATTATCAATGTGTTATTAAAAATTGAATATTTTTTAATTAATATAATATTAAAATTATCCAAATTAATGTATTAATCTTATTTTGAAGTTTACTTAGAATTTCAATAAAAGTTTATACAATACATATAAAAGAGTTATTTTGTAAAAAAAAAAAACGTATGTGATCAGATTTAAATAAATATGTATGCTTGAAAGAATTAAACAATTTAATTATTATGCAATGTTGCCAATTTTCCGTAAAAACTATTCAAAATTTATTTTAAGCATACTATTTGTAAGATTTAAAACAAATTTTTAAAATAGATTCTTTTTATGCAAAATAATTACAAAATTTAAACTTTGCAAAATGCTGGCTCTCTTGATGAAACAGTATAAATTGTTTATTCTCATTTCTTAGTATTTTTGTAATAATGTCAATGTATGGGTTTACCCATATGCTTCCTAGTCATGTTATTCTAATTTTTGAAATGCTTGAAGAAAAAATAGCATGTCACTCGGAGCAGAATACTGTTTTTATAGTAAACATTTTTTTCTTTTCTTTGTAACATGATAATCGTAGATACAAATAAACCTTTTTCCTATTTCATATAAAATTAAACTTAAATATTTTAAAAAAAATTTTATATATAAAATACATGTAAAATTATAAATTACTTTTTATTATTATTATGAAAAATTTGCTTTGAAAAATTATTTTAAGCGGTAAACCTTAGTTATATTCATCTATTGAATATATCCATTGTATTTTCTGACGTAGAATTTGTAATTAACTTAATTAAAAATAGTTATTTAAAGATGATTCTTATAATTAATAAATGTTGTATACATTGCTAGTCTGTAACTTTGAATAAATTCGGTAAACCATAGATATATTTTTATTTCGAAAAATGCTTGGGCACTTCGATTATTTTTGTTACTTTTTAGCCCGTTTTAAAAATGTACTATATTAAAAATATTTTTTTTTATTTAAATATTTTACTGCGTATTTTTAAAAAGCATATCAAATTATTCGTAACTGCCAAATTTCAAATTTTTATTTTTATTTTTGTATAAGAATCAATGAGTGTAGGTTTAATTTCCCCCGAAATAATTAGAAATGTTCAAAACGAGTTTCAATCCCGTTTAGGGAACTGTCAGATAGTGAATGGACAGCATTTTGACCATTTATTGAAATATGTAAACTATTAATGTGATAGATGTTTCTTATTATTTTCCAATTAAAATTAATTTTTTGTTTAATATTTTGTAAATGACAAGAAATAAAAATTTTAAATTTGGCAGTTACGAATAACTTGATATGTACTTTAAAAATACGCAATAAAAAACAAGGCTACATTTAAACAAATTAGTGATCACGTTGTATATCAAATTTGGGACACATTGAATACTACTTTTTTTTTATGAACAATGCCCTCAACTTAAAATACTAATCAACGTGTCCGAGCATTTTTTAAAATAAAAATAGATTTGTGATTTACTGAATTTATTCCAAGTTAGCACTGTGTGCATACATAAATTAATGCCGCCAATTCAGAATAATCGATAGCTCCAATACTACAAAAAAAAATTTAACGTGAAAATTTTTTTCTCTGTGTTTTGACTAAATATTTTCTACGATTCAAGTTCCCTGTATTTTTTCTGTTACCCTGAGTTTTCCAAAAAGTGGTCACCCTGATTTTATTTACAGTTGTTGTGTTGTTCAAAAGTAATATCTTAATTAATACAATAAAATTTTTTTTTTATTTAGACTATGTCAATGCCAGGAAAAAAACTTAGCGGTTCTCAGAATCGGAAAAGAAAACTAGAGCAAGAAAAAGAAGCTCAGAAATCCAGAACAATAATGGAATCATATTTAGTAAAAAAATCGAAAATGGAAAAACCAGAAGATAAGAAGGATGAAGAAGTAAAATCAAAGTCAGAATCATATTCAGGTTGTACTCCTACTGCTGCTAAACTTTTATGCGATAACACATCAAAACAAATACAAGAAAATGAAGATGATGAAGATGAGGGTCCAAGTACAGCAGAAGTTCTAAATCCATGTCCACATCTATTAAAAAGTACAGAAAATGCAACAGAAACCCTCACTGTAATTCCGGACGTTTTGGAGTTCAAAGATGTTGCTTATTTAAAATTTAGTAATAATCATCCAATAATATCGAACCAACTTCGCACAGAAATGATTATTCGTGGATTCCGCATATTTCAGAACAAATCCAGTCTAAATGCAGTAGCAACATCAGCTAATCGTCTAATGCCAAAATCTTGGTTTTCTCGACGGGTCGGTAATGAAGAAGAAGGAATAGAAATTACCCGATCTTGGTTATTATATTCACCAAAAAATAATGCAGCGTACTGCTTTTGTTGCTTACTGTTTATTACATCAGATTCCGATACACAATCATCTTTCGTAACAGCATCTGGTTTTAATAAATGGAAGAAAAAAGATAAATTGATTAGCCATGAAAAAAGTCCAAAACATCGGAAATCGTTTACAACGTGGAAAGAAACAGAAAGAAGATTAATTAATAAAACGGGAATCGATGCATCATTAGAAGCAAATATACAGTCCGAAAAAGAACGGTGGCGAAATATATTGCAACGAATATTAGCTTGTATGAAGTATCTGATTATACAAAATCTTCCTCTACGTGGTCATGTTGAAAATCTAGCGCTTCAAGATAGTACAAATATCGGAAACCTATTATCTTTACTTAAACTTGTAGCTCAGTTTGATCCTCTACTAGCAAATCATCTTAAAAATGCAATAGAAACGCCAAGAACTGTCTCATACCTGTCACCACAAATTCAAAATGAATTTATTCATCTTCTAGCTTCCACAGTTCGAAATCAACTAATAAATGATATCAAAATAAATAAATATTATGGACTTTTATTTGATTCGACTCCTGATATCGCTCATCGAGAACAAATGTCACAAGTTTTTAGGTATGTAGATATTGATTTTAAAAACAGAAAAGTTTCTATCAAAGAATCTTTTTTGGGATTTATAGAAATGCATGCTAAAGATGCAGCCTCAATTGAAAGTACAATTTTAAAAAAATTAAATTCCGATCAGATTTTATTAACAAACTGTAGATCACAATGTTATGATAATGCTGCCGTGATGTCAGGTCACATATCTGGCGTTCAACAAAGAATTATGACAAAAAATAATAAAGCATTATTTGTAAATTGTGATAACCATTCATTAAATTTAGTAGGAGTTACTGTAGCTAAGCAAGATCCAGTCGTTGTAACATGTTTTGGCATAGTTGAAAACATATATCTCTTTTTCTCACGGTCAACATTGCGATGGGAATTATTAAAAAATGCTTTAAAAAGAACTGTTAAACGTGAATCTGAAACACGATGGAGCGCCAGAGCACAAGCGGTTAGCGTTATTGTCGATGGGCTGGATGAATTAGTAGAACTGTTAGAAAAATTAGCAGAGGACAGTACTACCACAAGTGACACCAGAAGTGAAGCTACAATTTTGTTGCAAAATATATTGAATTTTAATTTTATAACTTTAATTCATTTCTGGCATGAAATCTTGAGGAGAATTGATCGTGTGCAGCTCAGATTACAAGATCCTAAAATGAATTTTAGAGAAGCGTTCCATGATCTTCAATCATTAGCGACTGAACTTGCAGAAATTCGAGACAAAATCTGTGAAGGAGCAATAGAAAATGCTAAGTCTTTTTGTGACAAATGGGGTATTGATAAAACAATCCGTATTAGAAAACGCCGAAAAATGCCCGGAGAATTGGCTAGAGATGTTGGCCTTTCCGCAGAAAGTGAAATTTCTCGCATTATGAAAAGCGTTCTTGATCGTCTGCAGCAAGAAATAAGTACAAGATTTTCACGACTGAGTGATCTTAATTCCAAATTTGGATTTTTACTAGACGTTGAAAATTTGTTAAACAACAATAATGTTGATAACGATCTTGAAAAGAATTGTAAAAATCTGGGTGAATTTTACAATACAGATTTTAATGGATCAGAACTCTATATCGAAATATGTGACTGCAAGATGTTACTCCGCAGTAGAAAAGAAACTAAACCTAAAACTCCGTTAGAGTTTCTTACTTTTATAATCTCGTATGGAGAAGATGTTTTTCCAAACTTAAGAGTCGCACTTCAAATACTCCTGACTATTTCAGTGTCAATTGCTAGCTGTGAACGTTCGTTCAGCAAATTAAAATTAATTTTGACATATCTACGATCGACTATGGGACAAGATCGCTTAAGTGACCTAGCATTTTTAAGTGTGGAAAGAGAAAAATTTGAAATGATTGACTTTGATGAAGTAATTGATAAATTTGCTGCATCGAAGGCAAGAAAAATGTATACCTAATAATTAATTGTATTATATTATATTATTATTATTAATAATAAATACATCTACTTATATATAATATACATTAACTTTTTTCATTGTTTAAAAATAAAATGCATAATATGTACTGAAATCCTGTTGAAAGCGTTAACGAAATTAAAATAAAATAGTTTTTTCTTCCTGCTGAAAAGTTTTGCAAAAATAAGTTGTCATGTTACTTTTTAGACGATGATATTCTAAATATTATATTACTATATGTTATTCGGGGGTGGGGGGGGGGCGCGAAAAAGGTATCGTGCCCCGGGCGCAAGTTATGCTCGCTACGCCACTGACAGGAACAAATCTTCATCTTCGGTTAATCTACTAAATAATTATTCGCCGAATAAGTAATACAATACCGAATTGGAATTTGACATTAATTTGATGCGACATTATCTTACTTATTTGGAGAATAAATATTTCGCATTTTATTCGAAGATTTTTTTCGAAATTACATTCATTAATATTTTATAGTGATTTAATTAAAAATATAATTTTCAATAACATTTTTAAATCGTGATAATACAGTTACGCTTTTGTTAATGTAATTATGTAATACAATAATTTCAATGAGTTACTAATTTTACGTGACATGACATTGCATAAGTGATTTTTGATATTTTAACATGATAATATTACAAATTAGGTATAAATACATTTATTATTATGTAAAATTAAAAATTGACACAAATGCAACATAACGATACATATTTTAATAGATTCTTTTTCAAGATATAGATTAGATAAGTATATTTTTATGTTTAAAAATGTTGAATAATCGCGGAGGTATAGTCATTCTCCGGGAGCGCCTTTCAGCAGAAGGGGGGGTGTGCGGTGGACAGGATAACTCGAAAACCGCTTATCCGAAACAAATGAAACCAATTGAACTCAATAATACATTGAATAAACTTGCCCTTGAACGAAGGAAATTAATTTATGTTTGCTTGTAAACAAAGCAGCGACCGTCTGAACTAAACGACTTTTTTTTGGCTCTTTCAATGTGCCTAAAAAATATTTATTTTGATCAGAAATAAAAATCCATTGTTCAAGGGCAAGACAATTTTATCAGCTACAATTTTCCAAAGTTTTATGGAAATTCGTCGAGAAATTTGTCTGCAATCGTCCACCGACTTGAAAATGTCTTTCGGAGAAAAACGGCTTTAAAGTTTTGGAATGAAATAAAATGTATTTAACATTCATATCGACTTGTAACTTTGACATCGTAAATTTTAACTTCTCTGTTAAATAATTATAAGATTTTCTGTGTATATTTTCTTGTAAACAATGCTCTTTTTAAAGTAGTAATGCTAAATTTTTGAAATCATATTGAATCTACCAAGAAGAAAAGTGTTCCAGCGCGGATGTTATCACAGACAATTTTAATCAGCTTGTTATACGTAAGTAACGAGATTTTACATAATAGATGATATTGTTAAAAAAGATATTTTAAATATTTATGAAGCCGCGTAACTCATGTGGCACTAGTCTGACTATTTTTAATTTAATCGTCGAATTAGTTAACTGTTATTGGTGTCTAAAATTCTAAATGAAATATTGACGCCATAGACCACACTTTATTGAACCAAATATTACTAAAAAAATAGTATTTTTAATGGACTGAATTACATAAAATATTAGGACTTTAGTGGAAAAGCTGCGAATCAACCATTTTATCAAAATATATCTAGCTAGTCTCATTTGAAATTTCCAATTTTGAAATGGATTTTCTTGAAACTTACAAAGTGCCGATTCGTCGCTTTTCCACTAAAAGACCTTAAATATAAAATAAATTTACGCTGCATTTACGTTAATTATATAAAATTGGTTAAAGTTCTATTTTGTGGTGCCAAACACGCACAGTTTAAAAAATGGTTCTAAATATTATTTTTCCCCCCTTAAAATGATGGCCTGAAATTTCGAACTATTTCGAGAAAAGAGTTTAAAAAATTGTGTGTGTGGGAAGCAGATGCCATCTATATCGAAGTTTAGATAAAAATAAATACATAATTTGTAAAGTAAGCGATATTTTTTGATCAAGTTGAAGTTTTAATTGTAAGATGATATTATATATGTACAAGTTTTAACTATTTCAACACTCAGTTTATGAATGTTACGTTATCTTTCTGTTAATTTTTAAACAATTATACTGCGTGTTTTTATAAATATCAATCAATTATTAACTTTTAAAATAGCATTATTTTAATTTTTATATCATCATTGATCTAAACTTTTCTATAAACATACCTAATTCAAAAAGTACTTGTGTTTACTTTTGAAAAATCTGCAGATATATTATTTTGATTCTTTCTATAATTAATTAATATTTTTTTTTATGTCGTACGATTAAAATTATTGTCTGTGATGTTTCGTTTTTATTTTTATGTTTTGTTTATATAGTTTACGTCATGAGACTGTAGCATTACGCAATAGTAAATGTACTTTTTTAATTGAAGATTGTCACAAAATTTGACAGTAAAACAAATAATTTTTATTATAATATCAGAGGCATGAAGTTGCTAAAAAAATTTGTAACTCCTTCTCTATCTTCAATTATTTTTTTATGTGATTTTTACTCTGATTTTACTATGACATAGATTTCAATTTTAAGTCTTTATTTTCTTATTTTCTAAATATTTATTAAAAAAAAAAAAAAAACTACAATGTACGTTTATAGTATAAAATATTTTTATTTCTTCTAGTGAAACGTAATTTTATTAACATTACGAAAATTATAGACAATCAATTTGAATTATTCGGTATATTTGTTATTTGTTTGTAATTAGTTGACATATAAAAATAATCAAGTATAAGATTTTTGATGGCATGAAATTTAAATATGTATATTTTTGAACAATGACACATGTTTTCTACTATATAATTATTTTCTGTTGATAATATATAATACATATAGTATTTAAAATGACCAATTATGTATATGATGCAAAAATTTCTATTAATGATTTTTGAAAAAATTCTTTAAGTCAATTTAAAAAAAAAAAACGAATTTGAATCAGTTTTGGAACCACATTTATCGCTTTCCTTGTGAACTGTAAAATGACCCCCCTTCTTCTATAAATACAGAGTCTGTATATTTTGTCATATTCTATTCTTCCTATAAATAAAAGAAAAAAATGCTATTCATAGAAATGTAATTAGTAAATAAACGTAATTTAAAAAAAAAAAAACAAAGAAAATGATGAAAAAACGTAACTTATTTAAGTGTCAAAATGTGTTGATGAATGTAATAATTAAAAAGAGACAAATGTAGATCTTAATGTAAAAAAAAATCAAATTAAGAATGGATCTATACAGACAACAATAATTTGTTTTTATGTAACCTTTAACCTTTTATAAATATAATATCGCTCGCAAGTAAAACAATATTTCGTGAAAATTAATGAGTCTATTTGGTTCACATCTAAAAGATTATTTTGTCTGTCCATTTACTAGAAAAAGATGTAACATTCTGAAACACTAAAGATCTTAACAGATGTTAACCGAAGAGACTGAAAACTTTATATAGTTTGTTTCTGTGTAATGTAAATTACTGTACATACAGCAATATTTCTTTAAATATTTCTATATTATTACTAGAAAGCTAGTTTGTAAAACCGAAAAACAGAAAAATAGTGTTTTCTTAAATAGGTTACAAGAATGGACCAAAAATTTTGGAAACTGACTGCACCAATAATTAGATTTGATAATTTATTGCTTTAATTAAAATTTTGCTAAATAAATACTATTAGTATTGTTACTATATCATGTACAGTGTGTACAAAATATTTAAATTTAAAATTATAGATAGTAAAGTATTGTATCTATTTCATCTCATGCCGTGATCAGTCATATGAATGTGAATGTATGTATTGTGACAGTAGTAGGCCGTGTGAAAAAAATGAAAAAAATAGTGAAGCGAGTAAACAAAATATTGTTTTGACAGATCGCGCGATGGACGAAGTCGAACGTAATACACCACGAGAACCATCCATTGAGAATGCGCAAGGATCGGGCGACGACACGTGCAAACCATCATTGGAATGTGAAGAAACTGCGCAAAATGGCGATGCCGGCGATATGACACTTGACAGCCGAAGTTTCGAAGGTGATTGTATCTATTTTTTTAATTTTGAAAAATGTCATTTGAAATATTTGATTATATTATTATGTGGAATATAAATCCAAAGTTTCGTTTGTTATAATTTAAATAAATAAAACAAATTAATTATATGAGAAATATTACTATATTGTGTTTTTCAAATACAAAATTATTTTTTGTGGAAAATCTTGAAAAACACAGCGCATGTCACAAGTGCTGCCTAGCAGCTATAACATTTTCAACCCCCAACTCCGTACAAGCCCATGGCTATTAATTATTAATGTTTGCAAAAAAAAATTTTTAATCGCGAATATCTCGAAAACGGCTGGGAATTTCGCAAAAATAACAGAATATTTCGCGTTTTACAAATACCAGTCAATTATGGCCGTACTACAACATATCCAAAAATCAACCCCTTACGACACCCTTTCATTAATTAAGTCAACCTCCAAAACTGTGATAACAAGTTAATCAAGAAAACGAAGTGTGTATTGTCAAAATGTTTCATTTTTTGACACAAATTTTGCATTTCTCGCTTTCCTGATACAAATTTCGTTAAAAACTCCTTAGCTTATACAATCCCGCAATGCACCGAGTTAAACTGGTTGCATGTAGGCTTTTCTAGCAAAGAATCACTGCATTTTTTGTGCTTTATTTAGGAAGAAAATTAAACCTTTTATAAACGATTTACTTAATAACAAATTAAGTTTTCTAACAATTTTTTAAAAAATATTAAACAAATTTGACAAGAATTTTGACAATTTTGAAAGATTTACTTAAATTTAATATTTGAAGAACTGGGAAAAAATCAAAAATATAGTTATTTGTTTAAGGACTTTGTTGAAAAATAGAAAAATACATTTATTAAATTGCATTGTCTCCCGATTTCATATCTTTGTGTACTACAATTGTCAATTGCGCTATTGTCCTATGTTCTTTTGGGCATCACCACCGCAAAATTACTCCGAACTGAAATTTAAACATTTTTGGAATTAACAAAAAATGTAATAACAGTAAAAAAATATCATACTACAGTTTTTTGTGAGTTATGTTACGGTTTGAATAAAATATTTAAATGATTTTTAGGTAATGTTGTCGAGGCTCACAGAAATGTTATAATATGAATATTAATTCTGTTTTACACATGATCTAAACATATATTTACCAATGTAAACTCTCAAAGCTTTACCATTAAAGTTGTTCATAATAACATTTCAGATCATTCGGCTCAACAAATTAGCTTACATAGTACTTCTCAAGTCAATTCAAAACCTATTAAATTTACTAAAAGATTGTTTTCCGAATCAAATTTAGAAAATCTTCAACAAAAATTATCAAATGAAAAGTGGGAGGACGTCCTTAATTCTACTGACACAAACATTAGCTTTAATAATTTTATGACAACATTTTCTTATCATTTTGAAACAACTCATCCAAAAATAGTTTTTAATAAAAAACTAGTATAAATAAAACCTGGGTTACCGACGAAATTAGATGTCACTCAATAAAAATAAAAGACCTGTACGATTTATATAAGTTGGGACTTGTCACTGAGATACAATTCAATACTCAAAGAAATTAATATCGTCAATTAATAACCAAAGCAAAATCTGACTTTAATTATAGTCAGGTAAAAAATTGTAATAATAATACACGTAAAATCTGGAAACTAATTGATAATAACTTGAATTTAAATAACTTAAATTATAATAAAATCGATAAATTAATACAAAACGAAAAAATTGCTGATAATGCTAGTGATATTGCAAATATGTTAAATAAATACTTTATAAATATACCGGAAAAACTTTTATCAGACTTACCGTCAGTCGACAACAAAATATTTGACTCCGACACAATTCATTGTTCAAAGTCAATGTATTTTTACCCAGCAACTGAAGCCGAAGTGCGTACAGCGATATTATCCTTAAGTAATTCTTTTTCTACTGGAACTGATGAAATATCTAGCATTCTACTAAAAAACTGTTGCGACTTTATAGTTTCGCCATTGACTCATTGTATTAATTTATCTTTAAATACTGGTATATTTCCTGATCTTTTGAAACATGTAAAAGTAATAGCTTTACATAAAAAAGGAGATAAGGAACTTATTGAGAATTATAGACCTATATCCTTGGTATCCGTATTTCACAAAGTTTTTGAAAAAGTAGTTCTGACTAGAATTTTATCATTTATGGAAAAAAATAAGATAATTATCGACGAGCAACACGGTTTCAGACGGGGTTATAGTACTTCCTCAGCTCTTGTTAATTTTTTGAATCATGTCTTTAACGCGATTGAAAGCAAATCGAATATTTACGGTTTATTCATAGATTTATCAAAGGCGTTCGACTGCGTAAATCATTCGAATTTAATTAAAATTTTGCAAAGTTACGGAATACGTGGTATATACTCCAATTGGTTAACCTCATATCTGCAAAACAGAAAACAAATGGTGACTCATGACAATCACACATCAGAAGCGTTACCTGTCACTTGTGGAGTGCCACAAGGCTCAATTCTTGGACCGGTACTGTTTGTACTATATATATAAATGGTATTAAAAACATCATCAGTCCAAATAACTTTGTTGCTTACGCTGACGACGTGTCCATTCTTTTATCAGGTAATACTGATGCAGATGAAGCCTCTAATATTATTTCTAATCTATCATCATGGTTTGCATCACTTAATTTAACTGTAAATACCGTTAAATCCGTGATGGTAAATTTTTCAAACACACAAAATGATAAAATATCTATATATTGTAATAATACATTATTAACTCAATTAAGCAATTATAAATTATTAGGCTTAAATTTACATGAAAATATAATTTGGGACGACCATGTTAATAGTGTATGCAATAGATTAACAAAACTGTGTTATCTTATTAAACGAATACGATTGCTTTCAGATGTAGCTACTGCAAAAACCTTTTACTTCGGTAAATTCTTTCCAATTTTGATATATGATGTTATTTTTTGGGGTTATGCTCCTTCTACAAAACGAGTATTTAAACTACAAAAAATGGCCGTTAGGAATATATTTTTACTTGGCAAACGACAATCTTGTGAAAACGTTTTTAAGAATGAATATATGCTAAATTTTCCATGTATTTATTTACATTTTGTTATTTTGTTTATTCATAATATAAGAAATAATTTATCAACTCAAAGCGATCTGCATCAATATAATACCAGAAATAAATCAAACTTCACTATCCCAATTACACATTTAAATAAAACTAAATTTAACCCAAATCACATTGGTCTAATCTTTTATAATCATTTACCAAAGCATATCAGTAGCATAAAATCAAAAATTAATTTCAAATTTTATTTAAAAAAATTTTTCATTGAAAAAAATTATTATAAGTTTGATGACTATCTCAGTGACAAGTTCTAATCTTCAAGTATAATACAAGATTTTACGCACTTTATTTTTTTATGTATTTCTTTTTTAAATTGACTTTTCCTATACCATGTGGTTTATATGGAAATGATAACTATATTATTATTATTATTGTATTAATATTATCATGTACACATATATACATATTTTCTTATTGACTTTTTCCTATACCATTTGTATCGGCCGCATTGGAACGGCTATGTGCGAAACGAAATTCATCTCATGCCGTG
Organism: Clivina fossor; assembly: GCA_963966155.1. Classification (NCBI taxonomy): domain Eukaryota; kingdom Metazoa; phylum Arthropoda; class Insecta; order Coleoptera; family Carabidae; genus Clivina; species Clivina fossor. The sequence goes on from OZ014550.1 coordinate 81,286,639, forward strand.
ATCAGTCATATGAATGTGAATGTGAATGTATGTATTGGGACAGTAGTAGGCCGTGTGAAAAAAATGAAAAAAATAGTGAAGCGAGTAAACAAAATATTGTTTTGACAGATCGCGCGATGGACGAAGTCGAACGTAATACACCACGAGAACCATCCATTGAGAATGCGCAAGGATCGGGCGACGACACGTGCAAACCATCATTGGAATGTGAAGAAACTGCGCAAGATGGCGATGCCGGCGATATGACACTTGACAGCCGAAGTTTCGAAGGTGATCAAAAATCAACCGACGAACAAATATCGCCGAATAATGGTAACCGATCAATTTTATCGCTAGTAGTTACTGCCTTATTGTGCTTGATCGTACTTGGCCCCAGATTAGGTGTGAGTGTTGCTCCCCCAGGAAGTCGGTATATGTCATGCACAATTAGCTACATGTTTTCCACACTCCTGCCAAATCCCACTACACAATTGGGTATTTATCGCTTGTGCCTTTACTGCTAGGACTGGCTACATACAAAACAACTTACATTATATTACGTGGTCTCCAACAAAATATTCAATTATATTAACATAGAAAAATACATACATACATTCTTCTCATGTATAGATATTTTATTATCAAACAGTTTCATACAAAAACATTCAATTATAATTTGTATCTATTTGATCTATTTTGTAAATGAATTATTTGTTTTAGTTTTCTCATTTAGTATCTAACTTAATGTACCTATTTATAGAAAATGTAACCTTATGTTCAACTACCTACTCTGGAAAATCTAGTTTAGTTTTCTTATTTCGGAAAACCTAATAATTTTGAAACTTGTACACTTCAAAGTTTATAAAATATTTTAGAATAAATGTTTAAGCAAAATTTTATTACACATTAAATATTAGGTTTTTCGAAAATTTCCATTGCTATACAAATACTATTTTCGAAATTATCGTAAATATTTTTATATTATTTATCTGCAATGTCATTGTGACTAAGTAATGTTTAAATGAAAATTCTATTACAATTGAAATATTGATTTAAAATGGAAACTGTAATAGTATTTGTATTTTAAAGAATTTTGAATATTATGTACTAATTAGAAGAAAACAAACAAAATAGATGATAAATTGTGAATGATTTTGTATGAAACTACTGCAGATACATTTTGACCTGCTTCTCTTAGCTGTCATCTTAAAACATACAGTGAATGTGTTTTTATCATATTTTTTTTATCAATATAACGGATTTAGTTTTTGTTTTTCAAGCACAACTGCTACTACCATATCTAAACCATAATAAATTGTAATATTCACAGATTCATCATAAAAAGATGAAAAAGCAAACAAAAAAATAAAATAAAAATGAAATCATGTCATGAATGTACCATAAACAATATTCGTTCTTCTTTGTCTCTGTCAATGTTCGATCTTATTATTGTTCATGATTTCATCCATAAGAAATAATGAGAAAGAGCATAATATACATATATAGTTTATCATATAACATGTATGTGAGTTGATTTTTAGGCCTCATTTGAGATGAATGAAGTATTTAGCTACAGTTTGTACATATATTTTATAACATGGAATAAAGAACTAAAGAGTAAAGTAAAATAAGAATTGTCATATTCTCATCATTGATCATGTATGATTGTGTACATGTGTGAAAAGTCATAGAAGCACACACTTGTACAAAATGTTCATATGTTGCGTGTTGAAATGTAATCATTGTGAACCATAGTATGTATTGCGTCCATTCAATTTAGGCATTTCAGTCATGTGCAATATTATTTTCAAGTTATTTATCTACGATGTATTAAAATTAAACCAAATAAAAAATTGTTACATGTTTTTTTATTTAGTTTTTCTTTCAAATTATTTACCTATCACTATCCCGTGTTTTCAGTAAAAAACACAATATTTTTTTATATTCTGATTAAGGGCAAAACTGTTATAAAACGGTAACTTTGTGTGTAAAAATTCAAAAACCAAAATTACGTGTATTTCGCAAACGGCTGCAAATTTCGCAAAAATAACGAAATCTTCCCGAAACACTTAGTGCTGCTATAACATATTTCAATCCCAACCCCGTACGAGCCCTCGGCTATTAATTATTAATGTTTGCAAAAAAAATATTTAATCGCAAATATCTCGAAAACGGCTGGGAATTTCGCAAAAATAACAAATACGCGTTTTACAAATACTAGTCAATTATGGCCATACTACAACATATCTAAAAATCAACCCCCTACGACACCCCCTTACTGATTAAGTTTTTGAATTTTTATACACAAATTTGTTAACTTTTTATCACAGTTTTGAGGGTTGACTTAAGGGGGTGTCGTAAGGGGTTGATTTTTGGATATGTTGCACAGTATAAGTTTTTATTTAGATGGTGTTAAACAGTTTTGATGTACACTTAATTTTAAGTACAAACACTACTTACTTATTCTAATTTTCTGTTCCTATTAAAAACACAAATCGAAAAAATATCGGTTCTTATTCATAGCCTCATTTAGAGCACTTTTAGTTAAAAACAGTTAAGATTTCAATATTAATTACTGCTTTTATTATGTATCAAATTATAAACTATATTTACAAATTAAATACTTTTTATTATACTTAAAATTTTAAAATATAAATAATGCTAAAAACAGTTTTAATATTTTTATAAATAAATATCTACACTTTTATCTAAAAGTACTCTAAAAGGGGCTATGAATACGGGGCATAATATTTCGATTATGGTTTTTAGTTGCAAATATTGACGAATCGGCCGCATTGGAACGGCTATGTGCGAAACGAAATTCATCTCATGCCGTGATCAGTCATATGAATGTGAATGTGAATGTATGTATTGGGACAGTAGTAGGCCGTGTAAAAAAAATGAAAAAAATAGTGAAGCGAGTAAACAAAATATTGTTTTGACAGATCGCGCGATGGACGAAGTCGAACGTAATACACCACGAGAACCATCCATTGAGAATGCGCAAGGATCGGGCGACGACACGTGCAAACCATCATTGGAATGTGAAGAAACTGCGCAAGATGGCGATGCCGGCGATATGACACTTGACAGCCGAAGTTTCGAAGGTGATCAAAAATCAACCGACGAACAAATATCGCCGAATAATGGTAACCGATCATTTTTATCGCGTCTGAAACGATTCACCGATCGTTTGGGGCTGAGTATCAACAAGGATTCGTTCAAATTCCGTAATCTGCTATCGTTGAACACCAAGAAGGACGAAACACCCGCCGCACCGTTTTGCAAAACTGATACAGATCTATCCGATGACGATAAACGTGCAAGTACACTGCCCGAGGTGTCGAAACTGGGCAGTGGCAACAAGAAAGGTTGGCTTCAAAGTCTCACAATGGGAAAATATCGCGCGGCGAACAGCTTGGACAGATTCCCCTCATCGTCACCGGTGAAGAATGCCAACTCGACTCGGGTAAATGTTGATACGTTGACAACTACAGCCGCCTCTACGTCCTACATCAGTTCGACGTCTAATCTGCCGGCACGTTGTGAGCATTTCGATGAGAGATTGAGCGCTTTAGAACTGAATCCACGTGTGCTGGATCTATCCGATGACGATAAACGTGCAAGTACACTGCCCAAGGTGTCGAAACTGGGCAGTGGCAACAAGAAAAGTTGGCTTCAACGCCTCACAATGGGAAAATATCGCGCGGCGAACAGCTTGGAGAGATTCCCCTCATCGTCACCGGTGAAGAATGCCAACTCTACTCGGGTAAATGTTGATACGTTGACAACTACAGCCGCCTCTACGTCCTACATCAGTTCGACGTCTAATCTGCCGGCACGTTGTGAGCATTTCGATGAGAGATTGAGCGCTTTAGAACTGAATCGACGTGTGCTGGATCTATCCGATGACGATAAACGTGCAAGTACACTGCCCAAGGTGTCGAAACTGGGCAGTAGCAACAAGAAAAGTTGGCTTCAACGCCTCACAATGGGAAAATATCGCGCGGCGAACAGCTTGGACAAATTCCCCTCATCGTCACCGGTGAAGAATGCCAACTCTACTCGGGTAAATGTTGGTACGTTGACAACTACAGCCGCCTCTACGTCCTACATCAGTTCGACGTCTAATCTGCCGGCACGTTGTGAGCATTTCGATGAGAGATTGAGCGTTTTCGAACCGGATTCACGTGTGGAGACGTGTGGAGACGAGCATTGAACTTGTGTGTTAACGGGAGCCAACATCTGCGCCGGATAAAGCCGGACTTGTCAGCTATATTTTCTGCAGGTGTTGTAACAAGAATTCGCGCAGAGATCATGTATAATTATTTTTTTTTGTCTTTCAAATTGTACGTATTGACTTTTGATTTTCACAAATAAATATCAAATTTTCTATTCAACATTGTTTCGTCTGCGTTTATAAATTTTCTAAGAGCATTCTTTACAACGATAAATTTATTTTAATAGTTTATTTTAATAGTTTAAGGGGTTACCGTTAGTCGGGATCATAGTTTTGAGGTTATTTTTGACAATTAATTTCTTCGAAAATATACATTCTATTAAAACAACAATTAGTACGTTTAGAAGCTTTATTCATGTACTTTATTTTCCAATTTTTATGTTTAAAAATGTTGAATAATCGCGGAGGTATAGTCATTCTCCGGGAGCGCCTTTCAGCAGAAGGGGGGTGTGCGGTGGACAGGATAACTCGAAAACCGCTTATCCGAAACAAATGAAACCAATTGAACTCAATAATACATTGAATAAACTTGCCCTTGAACGAAGGAAATTAATTTATGTTTGCTTGTAAACAAAGCAGCGACCGTCTGAACTAAACGACTTTTTTTTGGCTCTTTCAATGTGCCTAAAAAATATTTATTTTGATCAGAAATAAAAATCCATTGTTCAAGGGCAAGACAATTTTATCAGCTACAATTTTCCAAAGTTTTATGGAAATTCGTCGAGAAATTTGTCTGTAATCGTCCACCGACTTGAAAATGTCTTTCGGAGAAAAACGGCTTTAAAGTTTTGGAATGAAATAAAATGTATTTAACATTTATATCGACTTGTAACTTTGACATCGTAAATTTTAACTTCTCTGTTAAATAATTATAAGATTTTCTGTGTATATTTTCTTGTAAACAATGCTCTTTTTAAAGTAGTAATGCTAAATTTTTGAAATCATATTGAATCTACCAAGAAGAAAAGTGTTCCAGCGCGGATGTTATCACAGACAATTTTAATCAGCTTGTTATACGTAAGTAACGAGATTTTACATAATAGATGATATTGTTAAAAAAGATATTTTAAATATTTATGAAGCCGCGTAACTCATGTGGCACTAGTCTGACTATTTTTAATTTAATCGTCGAATTAGTTAACTGTTATTGGTGTCTAAAATTCTAAATGAAATATTGACGCCATAGACCACACTTTATTGAACCAAATATTACTAAAAAAATAGTATTTTTAATGGACTGAATTACATAAAATATTAGGACTTTAGTGGAAAAGCTGCGAATCAACCATTTTATCAAAATATATCTAGCTAGTCTCATTTGAAATTTCCAATTTTGAAATGGATTTTCTTGAAACTTACAAAGTGCCGATTCGTCGCTTTTCCACTAAAAGACCTTAAATATAAAATAAATTTACGCTGCATTTACGTTAATTATATAAAATTGGTTAAAGTTCTATTTTGTGGTGCCAAACACGCACAGTTTAAAAAATGGTTCTAAATATTATTTTTCCCCCCTTAAAATGATGGCCTGAAAGGAGGTAGCAGGATAAGCATAGGGAATCGGCCCCAGACGAATTTTGACTTGCCGTAGCTTTTGACCGCTTAAAAACTAGTAAAAAACAAGATTCGGATGGTTTTTAAATTTCTAATCCGTAACGGTAATTTCAAAACGGTAAAAATCGTTTTTTTTGCTATAATTGTAAAAAAAAATTTTTTTTATGTAGTTAATTTGTTTTAACCGAATTATTAGTAACAGTATAATATTCTACAGACTTTAGAGTATACATAAAAAATTTTTCAAGAGTTTTTTACCGGTTTTGACCGTTACAGAATTTTTTAAAACAAAAAAAAACTTTTAAAATACCATATTTTTCGTATAAATGTCGTGTTTTCTAAGGTTGTATTTGATGTAGAAAAAAGTCGCAAATACAAAATGTAGCCCTTTTCTTGGGAAACACGATTGTCTAAACCGCGGTTAAATATCTTGATCCTATAAGGCGATAAATGAATTTTAGTAAAGGATTGCATTTACAGAATAAACCAAAAGTCCTGGAACGGTCAAATATCTCTAAAAATATATTTCCGATCATCAAAATAAAAAACACGTGTTTAATCTTTTTCAAAAAGCTATCCACTGATATTCCACCTGATACCCTACACCCACCCCCAGGCGCAGGCGGGGTGGTCAACTTTGAAATTTTATTTAGAATTTTTAATAATTTTTCCTGCCAAACCAGCATGAGTTTGAGAAAAAAGTTACTTAGCTATTATGTAGCTAATTTTTTTCTCTATTTTACTGAATTTTTTCAGATTGTTTTCAGCAAATTTTGAAAAAAGTCTTATTTTGAAAAAATCCCAATGGTACCTACCCCCTTTAGAGATTTTCAAAAATTCAGTTTTTAATTTTTTTCTACTAAACGATGCATCCTAGAATAATGGTTTATTCACCAAATTATATTACTCATTATTCCGCATTTTTCCATATCATGCTTATTTTCCTACACTTCATAGTTTTTGAGAAAAAAAATAAAAACAAAAAAATCAAAAGAAAATTCTAGAGCCCACACGGCACATGCTAGCAAATTAAAACTAAAACCAAATTATAGAACTTATTATGCCCTATCGAAAAGTATTCTAAGTATTTCTTCGAATTTTACTCGAGAAAGTAGTATTTCGCAATTTATCGAAATTACATGTTAAAGTCCTATGTTCTGGGGTCGCGGTCAACACACTATATTTCTATTTCTATATTTTCTATATTTCTATTAATTACAGCGCTATCTATCATAAATAGAAAAAAATGTTTTAGACAAATAATACGTATTTTTAGCCATAGAATCCAAATCTGTAATAAAAAATAGGGGTTCCTATTTAAAATTTTAAAGTTGACCACCCCCCACCGCCTAGGGGTGGGTGTAGGGGGTCAGGTGGGATATCAGTAGATAGCTTTTTGAAAAAAATTAAACACGTGTTTTTTATTTTGTTGATCGGAAATATATTTTTAGAGATATTTGACCGTTCCAGGACTTTTGGTTCATTCTGTATATGCAATCCCTTACTAAAATTCATTTATCGCCTTATAGGATCAAGATATTTAACCGCGGTTTAGACAATCGTGTTCCCCAAGAAAAGGGCTACATTTTGTATTTGCGACTTTTTTCTACATCAAATACAACCTTAGAAAACACGACATTTATACGAAAAATATGGTATTTTAAAATTTTTTTTTCGTTTTAAAAAATTCTGTAACGGTCAAAACCGGTAAAAAACTCTTGAAAATAATTGTATGTATACTCTAAAGTCTGTAGAATATTATACTGTTACTAATAATTCGGTTAAAACAAATTAACTACATAAAAAAAAAATTATTTTACAATTATAGAAAAAAAAACGATTTTTACCGTTTTGAAATTACCGTTACGGATTAGAAATTTAAAAACCATCCGAATCTTGTTTTTTACTAGTTTTTAAGCGGTCAAAAGCTACGACAAGTCAAAATTCGTCTGGGGCCGTTTCCCTATGCTTATCCTGCTACCTCCTTTGTTTTAAACATATTTTATTACTTGTATGAAAATCTTAACAAGACTTTAAAATTATATTGCACAAATAGAAGACCAAAAACTCGACCGGAAGAAAATTTGAAACTACAAAAAGAGAAAATGTCTGACGAATCTATCAAACTATCTTTTTCGGAACTGAACCGTTGATACAAAATGATTCATTACATATTTGCTAAATATATAATAAATTAAAATATCAATAATTTATTTTTCTGATCTATATAAATAAAAATGAATGTATGTTTCTTTATTTCTTTCTTTCTTTCTATGTTCCGTATGCGTTCCTATACCACAATAACTCGTCAAAGTTTCAATTTTTCTAAAATTTTAATTTTAACAGCCAACTATAATAGGAACTACCGACCGTATGCAAATGAGACTGAGCACAGGGTGCATGCATATATAGATACAGACCGTTAGTCCAGTCAAAATAGGAAAAATAGAGGAACTAAAAATACTAGTTCCAATTTTTTCAGGAATGTGTAGGGGGGGATCCCCTGAACAAGAGAAAATAAAGTCCCTCCAAATCCCGGTGCCGCTGGGGGGCGGGGGGAGCTTTAAAGGTACCATTTTTCAGTTTTTCGCTTATAACTCGAAAACGGTGCGTTGCAGTAAAAAAGTTCTTCAGTACAAAATGAAAGCTTATTAAATTTGCTACAAGTTTGGTTATATACATTTTTACGAAAAACTAGACCGTTTTCGTGCTACCGGCTCCGGAAAAGTGTTAATTTTCAAAAAAATTGTTTTTCACTCATGTTTTTCGTATATTTTTGTCTTCTAATTCCTCACTCGTTCATTTTAAGAAAAATTGTTACAAAAAAACTTCTACAGCATTAAATTCCCTACAATAATATATAGCATATGTTAATTTATATTGAACATGTCGCAACTTACAGAACTTTTAAAATTTCAACAAAAATATCTTGAATTCAATTTTATTGTACAATGTTGAGATTGACACAAGTGAAATGTAATTATTATCATATTATATATATATATATATATATTGTGACGATTCGGATTCCTCTTCGGCACAAATATAGGACAATATAAACTATTATGATCAAATTTATTATAACGCGGGTATTATTTGTATTATTTTTCATGTACACAGCGTTCGTAAATTGTGACCGCATGGTTTTAACTCGTTACAAGTTTACGAACGCATCACGTGACTAGCGCACTGCTAGTGCTAGAGAAATTGCATAGATGGCGTTAGCAGTATTTATTAATTCTCCCGTTTAGTTCATGTATTGCTGGGTATAAGCACCAGCGATTTTTCAAACAGGAAGGCAAGTTTTTGATGCTTGGCGTTCCTCGCTCAAACTTGGTTAGTCTAGGCAAGTTTTGACGCTTGGAGTTTTCAGCTCAGACTTGTTTAAATTCCAGTAGACTTGGTAGCCCTCGTCCTGGAGTTCGTGTTTTTCAGCAACAGTACGTTTTGATTTTTTTGCTACGGTGAGTGAAATTTTTCTAAGTACAATTATTTATTTTTTTGACTTAGAATCTTTTTCGGTTTGATTTACGGTGAAATTTTTCTAAGTACAATTATTTATTTTTTTTGACTTAGAATCTTTTTCGGTTTGATTTACGGTGCAATTTTTCTAAGTACGATTATTTATTTTTTGACTTAGAATCTTTTTCGGTTTGATTTACGGTGCAATTTTTCTAAGTACGATTATTTATTTTGTTGACTTAGAATCTTTTTTTTTCGGTTTGATTTACTGTGCAACTTTTCTAAGTGCGATTATTTATTTTTCGACTTAGAAAAATTTTGGAATGTACCAAATCTTATGTTGGAGATTTGGTCTCAATTCTAGTTTTGATTTACTGTGAACGTCTTCTAAGTACGTTGTTGTCAACTTAGAACAATTTTGGTATTTATAACAAAATTTGTAATTTTCAAGTGTGTTAGTAATTTCCGTAATTAAAAATTCAGTGAATAACTGTTTACTTTAAACAGGTGCCGTCAGTTTAATTTGTGTGTGTTAAATTTGTGTACATAACCCGTATCCGAACCCTGGCGACACGACTGAGCTGTCAGGCAAAACCCCTCTCCTGTGCCTGAGTTGCAGGAAACGTGTCTGGCGCCCGAAACCAGAAAACACGGAAGCAGGAGCCGTTACAAGATGACGCTCACGAACAGGGACCAGCAATTAACGGCGGTCGAGGAACACGCGGAGGCGGGTCCGTCCAACATCCACACACAGCCATCTGCGACAACAGTAGGCTGGGTGTATGACCTTAAGAAAGACGAAATCATGAAACGGCTACGCGGAATCGGGCAGAGTGATGCTGGCACTGCAACCGAACTACGGAACCGGCTGGTGGATGTGGTGAGACGACTCAACAGAGAGCCGCCGAGCAAAACGGATGCTGAGACGGAAATCAGCGACGAAGGTGACAACAACCACACCGCACCGCAACACGCAACAGACGCAACGACACCGATGTGCGAAACGGTGCGTAAATGGAATACGTACTTCGACGGCAAGGCTGACCCGATATCGTTCCTGGAGCGGGTGGCCGAACTAAAAGCGTGCTACGGGGTCAACGACGGGCAACTGCTGCTGGCATTGCCCGAGTTGTTTCGCGGAACCCCATTACAATGGCTGCGCAACAACCGCGACACGTGGAGAACCTGGCGCGAATTCCTGGACGACTTCAAGTTGTACTACGTCGGCTCCGATTACCTGCTACGGATCGAAGAGGAAATCAGCCGACGGAAGCAGCGGCCAAGGGAAAGCGGACGCGACTTTATCACGGATATCCGCACTCTAATCCGACGTTACGGACAGATGTCGGAGGACCAAGAGCTGTTTCGCATTTACTCCAACATGCTGCCCGAGTACCGACTGTATATCCGCAGGCGCGACGTAAGCGACGTCAGAGGGCTGGTACGCGAGATTGAGGAGTACGAGCGCCTGCAACAGGAGCTGCATCACGCACGTGACCCGCCGCGACTACACGCAGTCGCCTCAGCCGCAACCGACAGCAATCAGGCGAAGCCGGCGAAAGCAACAGCACCCGACGACAACCGACCAAGTGCTACGCGGACCGCTACGGCAGCTGTACAATGCTATCGGTGTGGCCAACACGGGCACTTCCGGAGAGAGTGCCGGAACCAACCACGGCTCTTCTGTTGGGACTGCCATCGTCCCGGGGTCCTAACGCGTGACTGTGGATGCCACCGGAAGACGGAGGGACAAGCGACGAACTGGCGTACCACGGAGAGAAGCCAGCCCGTAGGCAGAGTTCCTGGCACCACGCAACTGACCGTCCTGGATGGAGGGAGCACCGCAGACAACCGTATGTTCCTGACCATCGGAATCAAGGGTCAGCGAGTACAGGCATTGCTGGACACCGGTGCAATGCATTCATACATCAACCACGAGCTAGCGACAAACCTGAGCGACGAGCGGACGTCCGTGGAACCAACCCACCGACAAACGATCCAGTTAGCGGACGGGACCAGCAGCGAGACGCAGGGCACCTTCACCGTAGGGTGCATCATCAACGACACCTGGAAAACAATCACATTTCACAGTCTGCCGGCGCTGAGCCATGAGGTGATTCTAGGCGTGGATATACTGGCAAAAATGGGGATGTGTATCGATTTTAATCGGCACCAGGTCCGCTTCAGGCCACCGACACATCCGACCACTTCGATAGCCACCATACACACGCCCACCGACGAGATACCACAGTTTGGGCGCACACGAGGCGTTAAGGTAAGTAACGTACCAAACCAAATTCTAAAACCAGGTTTACAGGAAGAGGCAATCACGGGAGAAGGCGACAGCAGCTCCCAGCCGACCCCAGCCGATCCTGGCGATGCGACCACCCGGCCCGCTGCCGACAACCCGGTCACACCTACACGTGCGGAGCAACGTGGTGGTATGAGTACGCTTGCCGCTACAGATGCACCTGGAATCGCCAGCGATAGCTCAGTTGCGGCGCCCCGCGCAGCTGACCGGTCAAGGCGGCACAACCAACCCCACTCCGAATCAGCTGGCAACACCCGACCGACTAATAACGTCCCGGACCCCGATGGTGAGCGCACCAGGATACAATACACGCGCGTCACCAACCGCTTGGACGACACTGCCAGCCCCGTACCCGCTTCGCACCCCCCAAACCCCACCCCTACCGTGCAGTCGGAGTCGCCACCTGGTTACAGGCGACGACGACGTAGACGTCACTAGTGTCAGTGTAGTGCCAGTGTCAGTGGAAAAATACGTGAATTACTCCACGTATTTTTCTCCCCGAAGTAAAGGGAGTGTGTGACGATTCGGATTCCTCTTCGGCACAAATATAGGACAATATAAACTATTATGATCAAATTTATTATAACGCGGGTATTATTTGTATTATTTTTCATGTACACAGCGTTCGTAAATTGTGACCGCATGGTTTTAACTCGTTACAAGTTTACGAACGCATCACGTGACTAGCGCACTGCTAGTGCTAGAGAAATTGCATAGATGGCGTTAGCAGTATTTATTAATTCTCCCGTTTAGTTCATGTATTGCTGGGTATAAGCACCAGCGATTTTTCAAACAGGAAGGCAAGTTTTTGATGCTTGGCGTTCCTCGCTCAAACTTGGTTAGTCTAGGCAAGTTTTGACGCTTGGAGTTTTCAGCTCAGACTTGTTTAAATTCCAGTAGACTTGGTAGCCCTCGTCCTGGAGTTCGTGTTTTTCAGCAACAGTACGTTTTGATTTTTTTGCTACGGTGAGTGAAATTTTTCTAAGTACAATTATTTATTTTTTTGACTTAGAATCTTTTTCGGTTTGATTTACGGTGAAATTTTTCTAAGTACAATTATTTATTTTTTTTGACTTAGAATCTTTTTCGGTTTGATTTACGGTGCAATTTTTCTAAGTACGATTATTTATTTTTTGACTTAGAATCTTTTTCGGTTTGATTTACGGTGCAATTTTTCTAAGTACGATTATTTATTTTGTTGACTTAGAATCTTTTTTTTTCGGTTTGATTTACTGTGCAACTTTTCTAAGTGCGATTATTTATTTTTCGACTTAGAAAAATTTTGGAATGTACCAAATCTTATGTTGGAGATTTGGTCTCAATTCTAGTTTTGATTTACTGTGAACGTCTTCTAAGTACGTTGTTGTCAACTTAGAACAATTTTGGTATTTATAACAAAATTTGTAATTTTCAAGTGTGTTAGTAATTTCCGTAATTAAAAATTCAGTGAATAACTGTTTACTTTAAACAGGTGCCGTCAGTTTAATTTGTGTGTGTTAAATTTGT
>OZ014550.1:81302190-81452190 GCA_963966155.1 Clivina fossor
TTGTATCAAATTTAATAAGCTTTCATTTTATACTGAAGAACTTTTTTACTGCAACGCACCGTTTTCGAGTTATAAGCGAAAAACTGAAAAATGGAACCTTTAAAGCTCCCCCCACCCCCCAGCGGCACCGGGATTTGGAGGGACTTTATTTTCTCTTGTTCAGGGGACCCCCCCCTACACATTCCTGAAAAAATTGGAACTAGTATTTTTAGTTCCTCTATTTGCTAACTTTTGGTCTAGATTGACTGGACTACGTCTCCACTTTCTTTCTTTGAGTGACATTGCAACGCATGCCGGGTACAGTTAGTATCTAATAAATATTACATCGCAACAGAGATCTAATTAATTATCACATTGTTTTAATAATATAGACTCTGTACTATAGAGTTTACTTACCTAATAGGCTTTTAACGGCATCCATTTTCAAAATTTGTTTATATTGTAGTTTACGAAGTTTTAATTTTCCATTTACCTATATATATATATATATATATATATATATATATATATATATATATATATATATATATATATATATATATATATATATATATATATATACCTATAGATAGGTATACTTGTATTAATATTTATGAAAAATATTTTTCGGGTAATTGTTGAATGTTGATGCATGTTGAAAGATTTATTTTAATATAACGAAATCAAATTATAGTACTTCCGGTACATGGAAAACTCAATATTTTTTAAAAATGGTTTTATTTTGTTAGAAATCAAAAAATGTTATTGAAACAAGATGAAAAACAACAAATGTAGACCAGTCTGACATCAGTTGGCAAAGCGGTATAACAATAAAATTATATAATTTTTGTGAATACTAAAAGAATATTTTGTAAAAATTTGACTAATTTTGGATAAATAAAGTAGTCATAATTGAATTTTAAAAAAATTAGTGTTTTTCGAAAAGTAAGCATCATTGTATTTTAGTAAAGTTATATAATTTATGTGGACACTATATATATATAAAATATTTTGTGAAAATTTGTGTAATCACTGAAAAATATTGTAGTATTTTAAATTTTAATATTTTTTCTCTCGCAAAGTTGGCAACACTGAAAATTTGAATAATTACGGATGCATAATGTAGCCATAATAAATTTTTACAATGTTTAGTATTTTTTTCTGGAAAAGTTGACAATATTGAACTTTAACAAAATTATATAATATTGGAAAAATCTTTTGTAAAAATCACGCAAAAATAATGTAGGATTATTCTCCACGACGACCACGACCACGACAATGTGAGCTCAAAAAGTCACTTGTTCGAGCTGACGCATGACGTGTGCCGTGAGAGCTCACATCGTCGTCGATTTGATGTGTCATCCGCCGCGCCGCGCCGTATAGTCCGCATTTGGCATTCAATGACTCCTTTTTATTCCGGCACATCAAAAATACATTGCGACATTGCGAGCTCAACGTTTTTCGACATCTGAAGAAGCGATTGATACGTTCAAAATGCATGTTTTGGAGGTACCTCAATCGGAATGGAAAAAGTGCTTCGAAAATTGGTTCAAACGCATGCAAAAGTGTATTGATCTTGATGGAAAATATTTTGAAAAGTAATAAATGTTTGTTTTTGTTCTCCTATCTCGAAATATAAAAGGCAACCCTCGTAAACCTACTTCAAATTACGTAAGCTGATGCCATTTTACTTACTTTTCCGAAAAAAATCTAGCACCCAAACGGTACATGCTATCAAATTAAAACTAGAACCAAATAATAAAACTTTTTATGCCCTATCGAAAAGTATTCTAAGCATTTCTTCGAATTTTACTCGAGAAAGAAGTATATCGCAAATCATCGAAAATGCATGTTAAACGCCCATACGAACTAAACGAACGAACACCCGGTATATTTAATTCACGTAAAATTTGTTACTGGTCCGGGTAACATTATCTGAAATTTTACCGTTCCGCAATGGCAAGAAAATTGAGAAACGCTGTCCTAGACCATTTATACAAAAAGCTGAATTTAATATTGAATTTATTCATCTAATTCAATATATTTACTAATTGATTACATCAAAAATTTATAAACATAAGTATAAAAATTATATAAATATTAAATTTTTTTAGTAACATGATTTTTAATTTAACGTGTTTTCTTGGCTTCAGCTACATTGCAGATTTTTATATTCATTCATGTGATAAATATTTTAACACTAAACTAAAAACTCATATCACTAGATTGAGATTTGAATCATCCATAACATTGCTTTTTTTAAAATAATATACATAGTCGAAATAATGCTCAATTAAATTTAATTTTTATTGCACATAAGAAAAAATATTCAAAAAATACAAACAGCTAGCAACGACATCTTATTTTTCTATATTGAAACTGTGATTATGATAGAAGAAAAGTTTGGTTAGAAGCAACAGGACGAAATATTTCAGATTATAGTCTTTCAAGTTCTATATTTGTTTGCGAAGATCATTTTAATGTAAATATATGTGTACTGCAAGCAATATTTTCTTTTAATTGATACCGTTATGAGAATACTATGCATAGCACGTGTTTCAACGATGACGTTGCGCTGACGTCAAACAACTCTATTGTACATGAAAGACGTCATAGAATGGCCGACGTCGATTTTTGGGAAGCGTTTGGCGGGCAAATCTTTTTGTTAATTACGGCTATAATAATGCGAAAAAAAATTGTTGTTGCTGTTTATGCCTAAAAATACATAAGATCTTTCGATTGAAGTAATAAAAAAAAAATGTGAAATGACCCTAACACCATAGTAAATTATAAACTAGCTACTTTACGAATAAATTTAATGAACAAGATATAATTAAAACAAATAACTGTTGCATGATTTACAGATTGAGAAATTTGACTTTTATCAAAATAACTTTCAATATATTAGATACCATTTTTAGTTATTAAAAAGCATTTAGAAATAGATAAAAATTGTGACAAACTACAAAAAATCTGAGAAATATAACTTATTATAAAAAAGTGATACTCGTATGCTGGATATAACACTAAAATAAAATATATATTACTTATTTACTTCTAGAGTAATATTTATTACCATATTTGACAAAGTAATTTACTCGGTTAATTTGTTCAACTAGTAAACTTACTAAGCGTTTACACTTACTTCAGTTACGATAGAAATAAATATATTTACTTTCCTACTAAATTTGCTCTGTTGTTTATGAAACTAATTATTACTACTTTAACTTGTTTGCTCGGTCGTCGGTCAAAATTTTGTGATCGCTACTCCTAAACGGTTCAACATATTTTAATGAAATTTTTAGGATATTTTTATTTAGTACCCAAGATGATCATGTGGCTTTATTTTTTTAAGTGATACCAGCTTTCCGAGAAAAGAATTAGTAAAGTTTTTAAAAATTTATTGTGACTACATTATTTATCCATATTTAATCAAATTTTTCCAAAAGATTTTTCTATTGCCCATATAAATTATATAATTTTAATAATGTTGCCAATTATCGAGAAAATTTTTGCAGGAGATATTCCAAACTTTCCAAGAAAAAAATTACTAATATTTTCAAAAATTCATTATTGTCACATTATTTAACCGATTTTATTAATCAAATTTTCACACAAATTTCTTCTAGTGCCCACATAAATTATATATTTTTAACAAAATACAGTGTCGTCAAATTTACGAGAAAAAAATTATTAAAGTTTCTGAAAATTTAGTATAACTATATAATTAACCAAATTTTTGCAACAGATTTTTCTAGTGCTCACAAGTATTATATAATTTTACTTTTGCACAAAGTTGCCAACTTCCCGAGAAAATATTACTAAAATTTTTAAAAATTTAATTTTGGTTTTACTATTTATTTATAAAGCCAACATTCGACGCGTTATTGCCGTATTACAGCCTGATGAAAACTGCGAAGTGTGTGTGAAAATTGGACCTCCAGATTACGCCATGTACGCGCCAGCTGCGGCGCGGCGGCCACATGCCCAAATTTATATTTAAACATAAATGTCAAAAAATTATCTTTAAAATAAAGCCAATTTCATGGATATTAAAAACATTTTTCTGTGTTTTATTTCAATTTAAAGTTCTCCGCCTTTAAAAAAAACCCTATATTATTATATTATACTTAGACGAAGATACCGTTGCAATTAGGCCAAAAAAATATATATTCTTACTTCAAATAAGGAAGTTCTGTCTCGATTGTGAGAAACAGTAAATGGAGCTTTGTTTTGTCTTATTTCTTATTAAAACAGCCGTATAATACGAATACCGTATAATACGAATAAAGAAAAATATGTTTTTACGTATAGTCTGTCATGAAAATATGGTATTGCGCAATAATTGTATATTTACATAATACTTTTTTTTATAAATTGAAATGTTATTTATTTACTGCTGTCTTACTTAACTCTAATATTGATTATTTAATTTATTTCTAAACATCTAAAAAAAATTCGAATTAAAAACACAAACTCAATTATTAATAAAAATGAAACAATGTAAACGTACTATGAGTGAACTGTGAAAATATTTTCTGGGAAAAGCTGAAATATACTTTATATTATACATGAGTTTGTTAGCTGATTGTTAACAAAAAGCAGAAAATAGTTAAGTATGTTGTATGGAAACGTAGACTTACTATCGTATAATGCCATATTTTCCTGGCGTAGACTATATCACCCTATTAGAAAATTTGTATTTCTGAACTTCATCTCTTAAAGAAATCGGTGCTTTCCCGCATAATGTGCGGAAAAGTAAAAACAAAAACTAGAAATAGAAGATATGTTTCCGGCAAAGTAAAGCTTGCCTCTGATAGTTTAAAAATTGTTTTTTTTTTTAAATTTTAACTTACACATGCAATTTGGACAATAGATTGTTTAGTTGTTAAAAGTAGATAAATAATTATTAGATTTTTTTTTTTTACTTCTCTAGAAAAAATATTGTATGCATCATGGGTGGCAGAGTTGGGCAAGCTACTCAATAAATATAGCTGAGCTACAGCTACAGCTACTTTTTCCTAAAAGTAGCTAAATTAATAAAAAAAAGTGTAAGCTACTAAAAGTAATTGTAAGGTACTACAAGTAGCTACAAACTACTAAAAGTAGTTATAAGCTAGTAAAAGTAGCTATAAACTACGAAAAGTAGGTATATGCTACTAAAAGTAGTTACAAATAGAAAATCTATATTTTAGCTATTATTTATAAGCTACTTGCGAAAAATCATGAAGCTATAAGCTACAGCTATTTTTATTTTTTGTAGCGCAGCTACAGTTACCAATAACAATAAATGTAGCTAAGTTACTAAAGTATAGCTAAGTAAAATTTTTGTTTTTACCATAGATACATACCTATATAGTTATTTCTTTATTGAAAACTCACCGTTTTATTTTTAATAAGCATATATTATGGATGGTATTACAAGTTCGTTTTTTGAATGTTTAGCTTATTGGTTTAGTCTTGATTTTATGACAGTAACAGTGTCTTAAACCAGTATTAGTTGAAACCAGGCAGAGGCCGGTTTTTAAATAGTTTTAAAAAATCAATTAATCGTTATTTTTAAAGAAAATTTCACTAAACAAAACTGAAAAAATATCTTTAATAAACCGGTACCTTTAACCGAAATATTTAAAAAAATCGATTAGATTTTTTTGTGTTTTAATTTTTAATGTAAATTTACGTTTTCACAATAAATAAAACAAATTAATGAGTTTTTATTTTTTTTTTGATAACTTAATTGAAAACCGTTTTTAAACTTTTTTTACAGTTAACCGAAATTTTAGAAAGCGATTTAACCGAAAACGTTTAATTTTTAAAAGAATATGTAACCGTTTAAATTTTAACTGAAATTAATTTTGGTTTCAGATCCCAGTTAAAAACCGATTTTAAAACCGAGCTCGTAAGTAACCAGCCTATAAGATTATATAGAATTTATACCTACAATCAGTTCTAATATCGCACATTGATTGAACCCTGCATGGTGCCACGATTGGGCCAAAAATCAGCAGTACCACATGATGCAGGATAACCTGCACCACCAGCATCCGTATATATTACAGATACAAATGCCGCATCTGTTGCCTCTAGATGGGGATAAATTTGGCTATTAAATACCGATCTTGCAGAATCCATTGCAGTTGCGAAAGGTATCTAAATGAATGATCACGGAACAAGTACTTCGTACTTGCGGTCAAGGCTCTCTTGGGGCTGTCGTACAAAATATGATGATAATGATGATTATATAAATGTATATATATGGTTCATTATTCACATCAATATATTCGCACGATATCAAAAATTAAAAACTAATAAATTCTCAAACATCATATTTACTGCCCTGTTTACATTATTAAAAATTGCAACGATTTAAATTATGTAAACTGTTTTCCAAATTTGAGATAGTAACACTAACAGTCCATATTATATTTATAACGAAATGTTAATGCATAATAAAATAATATTTAAAAATTTTAGAACACAAATTATAATAAAAAAATTTAAAAAATCAACATAAGAATATTGAACATTGCTGTAATTAAACTAGGTTTATATTACTTGCAACAAATAAATTACAACCAACTTTATTGTTCATAATAAAGTTATTAAATTATTCTCTAAAATATGACTTAAATTATCTGATATGACAATAATTATAATTTCATATTTCATAACTAGTTACTGTTGGAATTGTTATTGTATAAAATAATTATATTTCTTGATTGTGTATTGGTGCATTGTTTAAGCTGTCAATTTTGTATTATTTTCATCATGGAACAAACTCGTAAGTCTGTTCAAAAAGTACAAACATTTACTGTTCATACGAATTGTAAGTAAAGTTGCATATGTTACATACATACAATACAAATCGAATGTAAAGTTGATAAATTATTTCAGTCAAATGAGTCTCCACTGACTGAACCAAAAACTCCTGAAACAGTGACTAAAGCAACACCAATAAGAAAATATAAACCAGTTCTTCTAAAACACTGACTGTACCCAGTGGCGTAGCTGTCGTAGGGCAAAGTGGTGCAGTGCACCAGGGCCCTAGAGTTCAAGGGGCCCATGCCTATGTTCGACGTGATACCCGCGATTTTAATTTTACTTACAAATTCGTATAATATAAGTAACTATAAACAATTCAATAATTTTTTAATTTCGTGAGCCGAAGTTAATAGTTTACTTTCAAACGAAATATATTTAAACTTACAATCAATGATATATAGAGAGTAGAAATATAAATTTAGTTTTTAATAAAATATTACCTACAATTAAGGCGACCGTATATCCCAAATTTCCAGGCACAGTCCCGAATTTTCAGTGCCTGTCCCGATTGTTTACAATTTGTTTTTTGGTCCCGAATTTATAGCATTTGTTCCCTATTACCTCGTAAAATAATAGTGTGAGAAGTTTAGGTACATATATTTATTTAAGTACCTAGTGTATTATTAAAAATTATTTGAGAAACAGTATGGCACAAGATCGATTGCGATTTTTATTCCTGATAACAATTGAAAACAAAACTGAATCGAATTTGGACTTAAACGATCTAATTGACGATCTAAATAACTGTAATTATTACTTTATATTGTTACTAATGGTATTTTAAAATATGTTAAACTTAATTTCTCTCTTTTCTCTGCATTTTTTTTCTAACTATTCATGAATATCTTTGTCAGTATTTCAAAAACTATAAGTAACTTATTTTATATACCTTGATGTATTGCAACCTAGAAAACTATTTCTGCTCCCTTATTGTATTGTTTTTTTTTTTGTTTATTATCGTTTCTTTTATAAAAATATTTATTTTGTATACCCATAGATATTTTTAAGTTATGCTTTGTAAAAGTATATTGCAGTTATATTGCAAATTTTTTTTTTTCGATTATTTAGGTATTGAATAGACATACATTAAATAATAAAATATTTAGTTCATATATTTTGCTCCTCGGGACATAAATACAGAAGAGTTCCAACATGAGCGCGCACGTCTACGAGCGTTCGTAGTTGCAACAGATCCAGACTGTAAAAAAGAATTTATTAGGTCCGGCTCTCTGGGTTTATTAAAATACATAATTGAGTCCAAACTTGAAAATGGCTTACTAAACGTTGTCATAATGTTGAGGATTTTTTTAACATTTGCCGTTAGTAATGCCAGTTGCGAGAGAAGCTTCTCTAAACTATAGTTCATAAAAAATTATCTGAGATCCACTATGTCCACGTTGAGACTATCAAATTTAACTATTCTGGCAATTGAACATGATATACATTTTGATATTAACGATTGTGTAAAAGATTTTGCTTTGAAAATAACACGAAGTAAAGTACATTTTTAATCTAATTTTTTAAACTAATAGTGACAGAAATAATTAATAATACTAGGCACCCTGTAACATAAATATTTTATTCCATCCAAGTTGATATCAAGTGCTGTTGATTAAGAGAATCGTTGAAATTGGCCACTTTTAGCGGTAATCAACGAAATAATTAAAATAGGGGGGCGGCGAATTTCCGGTCGGCCCCGGGCGGCACAAACCCACGCTACGCCACTGGATATTATGTAATTCTTTGGCCCGACCCGGTCCGTAGGCTAGCCCGAAGCCCGAAGTTAGGCCCCAAGCCCATACAAATCTTTAGTAACTATGGAATCTATTTGATCTGACGACTGACGAATAAATTAATATGTATTTTAATATCAACATAATATATTATTATAGACAGTGTTTTTGAAAATATATTCGACAATAATGATAAATAAATTATTAATTATTAATGATTTTATACAACAAGAGTCAAACCAGATAATTTTAATAGTAAGAATGATGCAAAATTATTTATCCTGGAATGGATATCTGTGGAATAAAAACATTTTAAAAAAAATTATTTTATTTATTATAAACATTATTTTAGAAATAAATTTTTTCTTTATTTCTTATTCTTTATTAATAAAATTTTTCGATTCAAACTTTACATCCTTGGTGAAAAACCAAAATGCTTGGCACAGAACTAACAATATGTTACACTCCATGGGATATGTATTACATAGGAGTAATAGTTTATTATTTATATTTTAAAATCAAAATTACAAATTCAATATTGTTTTATGCTAAAATTCATAAATATTGTATTAAATATTCATATTAAATAATAAAATATTTTTATGTATATTTTCTTCATGAATATTGTCTCTTATTGTATTATAAAAACATAGTATATAATATACCATTTTCATTAATTTATTTATTAACAGTAATGTTTATATACAAAATTTTATAGTAAAAATTGATATAATAGTTTTTATCTTATTTAATATAGTTAGACTAGTGTAACACTTTTTAGATATAAATTGTTAAAATTTATTTTTTTTCAAAAGTACTAATAGTACATACATACAGTCAAAAACAAAATATTGCATTATTTCAGTTTTTCTATAATCAAAATATATAACACAATTTTTTTATTATTATTCCAAAAAAAGAAAACAAAAAAACAAATTATGAAACTAACATTTTTTACTTTATTTTCTTTGAAATTTTATCTACACTTATAATTATTTGACATTTGTATAAAAAATAAATAATTTCTACAAAGTCTAACTATCATATAATCTGTACAAAAATCTAATATTTAGGAGCTCTCAAATATTCATCCACATGATTGGGCTCTTCGATTTCCGGATTTTCCGCTGCTCTTTCAGCAGCAATTCTTGCATGATCTGCGGCAATTTTCTGAAACAAATCCGAATGTTTTGCTTTTGCAAAAGCTACAGAAGCTGAATCTGCAGGTAAAGCGGCTTGAGCTTGAACATCTTGGTCCTGATGAGATTGAGCAATTGCAGCATATTGCCGAAGATGTTTATTTTTTGCTGCAGCTACAGCGGCTGAGTCTTTCGGCAATGGTCTTTGAGGCGTATTTAGTACAGGATGGAATCCATATTTATCGGCTGTGTAGTCTACAGTTCGTACTTTGAAATGAGGATCCACGTACGAATATGAACCTAGAATAATACAAAAACTCTTTAAATTAATTTTCTTTCTAAAATTAGTAAAATTAGGTATTTTACTTTTATATTATACAAAAAATTCCATTCTTGAAATTTCTAGTAGGTAATGTGCTAAAACCGAAAGTAATACCTATTCGATTTTTCGTTATATAACATCTAAATTAAAAAAGGAAAATATATACATATAATGGCACGATAAAATTAGTATATTGAACGACAAATATGGCACTACAAAAATGGGAAAGTTCACGACCAAATTAGTATATTTATAGCACAACCATATAGTCAATACACCTGAAGATTATAGTACGATCCATTGCAGCATAGGTTCTGTATGAAGATTAATATTTTATCACTTAAAAAAAAATTTTGGTCAGACTCACTGCAAGATAACTCAAATAAAAAGCTTAATTTTATTAATTAATATTTTTTGCCGTTAGAGCACATACTTGGTCGTTTCCTTACGTTTTTATCGTATTTTGTAGAATACATATTTTGCCGTTATTTAAAATATTTATTGTGTATTATATTTTCTTGTCGTGAAGAATGCAAATTTTGTCGAGATATATCCTAATTTTGACAGGTTGGAAAATAACACCTATTTAAAAATAAAAAATGTATTTCACTTCTAAGACTTTTACTCAATAGCTGATATATACTATAATTTCGGTTTTGGTTTGCCCAATAGACTTTTTTCAAAAATAAGATTAAAAACATATGGGTAAATCCATATACAGACAACTTTGACATCATCTTATAAATACTAGAATAATAAAAATAAAATAATTGTTTTACTCAACACTGTGTTTTAGTAAAATTATACAATTTATGTATGTGGCCACTAAGAAAATCCTTTGTGCAAACTTGATTAAAATCGGATAAATATTTTTTTTGTAATTCCCCCCCTTCTTAAAGTTGACAACACTGTACTTTAGTAAAATTATGGTATAATTTATTTGGGCGCCAAACAAACTTTTGTGAAATTTCAGTTAATAAAGGATAAATAATACAGCTGTAATAATATATTTTAGTGAAATTATATAATTTAAGGGGGAACCAGGAGAATTATTTGTGAAAAAATTTAGTAATTTTTTTCTCGGAAAGTTGGCAACACTGCATTTTACTAAAATTGTGAAATTTGTGCCACTAAGAAAATCCTTTAAGAAAATTTGATTAAAATCAGACAAATAATGTAACCATAACAATTTTTCAAAATTTTAGTAATTTTTTCTCGGCAAATTGGCAACACTGAACTTATATAATTAGTAGTAAAATTATATAATTCATGTGAGCGCAAAAAAAAACTTTTATGAATTTTTGGCTAATTGAAATTGAAAGAAGAAATAATGCTGGTTGTAAGGTTTTGGCTGCTTTGAGTACTTGGTACTTTTGCTAAGAATGTAAATATTTCCAAAGAAACGCGTTTGAGTATATACAATGCTGTTTTGGTGCCTACGTTGCTAGTGAATGTTGGGTTTGGCTGTGTAACAGTCATGGATATTTGATATTTAAGAATTTAGGAAGTTAGTACGTTGACATATCCATGACTGTCGAGTGCATCGAACTTTGTCATTTTGTCAGCAATTTTAGTCGTCGTTCAAAGTTCGATTGTATTTGATTTTTGTTTAAGCTGCATTTTTATGAAACCACTTTAGTCGAAAATTAAATGAGTTTAATTTAGTTACGGATAGATATCCAAGAGAAGAACATCAAATTATTTAAGTTACGGATAGATATCCAAGAAAAGAACATTAAACAGTTACGTTACGGATAGATATCAAAGAGAAGAACATCAAATTATTTAAGTTACGAATGGACATCCAAGAGTAGAACGTTAAATTGTAAGCTACAGATACTGTCCATTATTTTTATAATTTTTAGTTATTTTGTAAAATCATTTGTTAATTAATTTTATTTATTATTTAATAAAATTATCTTTTAAATTGTTCTCGTTTTCTTTTTATTAAAAACTTCAAGAAATCAACCACGTATGTGCAATCTATATTTCCGCTCGGCTTGGCCGAAATCGTTTTAGTAAAACTTATAGGTTGTTACAGCTGCAACAGCATAAAAGAATAATGACTTCTGTGGAAATGAGATTTTTACGTGGAGTATGTGGTGTAACTAGGAGGAATCAGGTACAAAATAGATTAGTGTATAATGAGTGTAAAATTGAAAAAATGTTGTAGCAAAAGTTGGTGTTAGTTAAGATGGTTCGAACATCTTGAGCGAATGTATATGAATAAATTTGAAGCTATACGTTTGCGTGAACGTCCGATGAGTAGTTGGAGTGGTATCATTGAGAGTATGTTGCGTGAGCGACAGTTTCCAAGTAGTAGAAATAGAAGAGAGGAATTATGAATGTGGATGAAGCGAAAGTTGCTTGGTTGGATAAGGATGTTCGGAGGAAACTGATTTCGGGATAGTGGAAAGTGAGTTTGTGCCACATCCTTTTGGGTATATGGCGTGATTGTGTATGTATGTAAATAATATATCCATAATAAATTTTTTAAAGTTTTGATATTTTTTTTCTCGGAAATTGGCAATACTATATTTTACCAAAATTATTTAATTT
This sequence comes from Clivina fossor, assembly GCA_963966155.1. NCBI lineage: Eukaryota > Metazoa > Arthropoda > Insecta > Coleoptera > Carabidae > Clivina > Clivina fossor. The sequence goes on from OZ014550.1 coordinate 81,314,745, forward strand.
ATGTAGGAACGAACTAGAAAAATCTTTTGTGAAAATTTCATTAAAATCGGAAACATAATGTAGCCATTTTAATAATTTTTTTCTCGGAGAGGTGTCAACACGGTATTTTATTAAAATTACCTATGTAATTTTTTTATGCGGGTACTAGAAAAATCTTTTGTAAAAATTTGATTAAAATCGGAAAAATAATGTAGTCATAATACATTTTTAAAACTTTAGTAATTTTTTTCTGGGACAGTTGGTATCACTGGAAAACAGTAAAACTACATGACTATCTTGGATATCAAATAAACCTATCCTGAAAATTTGATTAAAATCGGTTGAACTGTCTGGGAGAAGTTGCGATCACAAAGTTTTGACTGACAACCGAGCGAGCGACCCTAAGCGAAACTAAGTTCAAATTCGTCGTCTGATGGCTTTATGAAGAATTTCTATATAATTTTTTAAAAAAATTTTGATAATGTTACAGACACCGTACCGAACACTATATCTCTTTTCCTTTCAGTCAAAGTAGTAAAAATAGATGGAAGATGAAGTAACATAGGCTGCATTCCTTTCGACGGCACGGAGCACTCTTCACGCTACACCGCGTAGGTTGCACTTGGCACGCTAACCCGCGTAAAAGTTACCAATGGAACACTCATTTGTCGCTTATTGCTTATGGATGTTTTAAGGGGTGCGGCGACAAGAAAAACTGGAAATTTCCTGGCATATTTTAATGCATTCGTATAAATAATAAATTTTAATATTTTCAATTTTAAAAGTATTGTTTATGTGTAACAATAAATATTTATTATAAATAAGTATTTTTATTACTTTAAATACTATCGTATTAATAATTATAAATAGTACAAAATACATTAAAATAAAATATAAAATTAATATTACAAATTTTTTAAAATTTATTTCGAATAATTCGCTAATTATTTTTTTATTGCTAATCTCATAAATCATAATTGTCAGAAAACTCCATTTCGACATCGGTGCGTATCGAACTACCCCAGCTCACGAATAGGTGCATTTGAAATAGCACGGTGCTGTTCAGTAAGTGCACGGTGCACAAAATTTTCCCAATGAAACACTCGACAGTTGCGGTATGGAATGTCAAAGTGCAACTTGTAGCGTGTTCGGTGCACGGTGCCGTCCAAAGAAATGCAGCCATATTTGTTCAGGGGTGCTGACAATTTTTTTCAAAGTGCTGCATCGGTGACGAAAGTAGTGAACAAAAAAATTATTGCACCAAAAAAATATTATACTATGTAGATAAAGTATCCATTCTTCATTGGACTTGATGATTTGTTGTTTAAATGTAAATTTATAAATAAAATAAAATTTTCATTATAGTACATACGTATTCTATTGTTTTCTTCTTTTTCCTAAATTTTTTTTTGCGCTAAGGGAAATGCAAATGCACTTCCCATTGTAGATGAATTAAGAGGAAATTCTTGCAAGTTATTGGTACAAATTAAATGATTGATTTTTTTGATATTGAAAATGTTGATTCTTATTTGTGTCTAATATTTTAGATGGCAAAAGGCAAATGTTAGTTAGAAATATGCATTAACATTATTGATTTGAATTGAATGATTATGGTTTTTTGATGTCGAAAATGTTGATTCTAATTTATCAAAATTCAAAAACAAAAACTGCGTATTAATAAAAACTATCTTCGAGCTTTTTCCCTCCTTGTAAAATTTTCTGTATAATTTTTTACTCGATTTTGGGGGGAAGCAAATGCCCGTTTGCCCACATCTGCGGATGCGGACAAACGGGCAAACGGATCTATATATATATATATATATATATATATATATATTAATTAGGATGTTATTGGGGTTGGAAGTCAAATACAGAATATGAAATTAACAAACTCAATTCATTGTATACGTTGCAAGCTTTCGGAGGTTTCTTGTCTCCTTCATCAGGCTACAATGGTAGAGAATTCTGTGTGATATTAATCATACAAGTATTTAGAAATTTTGTCCACAATGATAAACAATAAATACAATAATACAATGAAGGAGACAAGAAACCTCCGAAAGCTCGCACGTATACAATGAATTGAGTTTGTTAATTTCATATTCTGTATTTGACTTCCAACCCCAATAACATCCTAATTAACATATATATAAAGTCAACATTAAATATTATATATATATATATATATATATATATATATATATATATATATATATATATATATAGTGGTGAGCTATAGAGGGCTTCTATGATTTGCGAGCCCCTTGTTCTTCTTGCTAACCATTTTATCAAAAAGAAAATGTAATACCTTGAAATCATTTTCATTACATACGTTTGTAAAGCGACAAAGTTATGCCCATCATGCTCACAAGACGTGAAGCAGGAAGGAAATACAGTATGACAGCTTCCGGCATAAGTAATAAAAAATTTCTTGTAGTAGTTCTATGAGTGATTTATTACAAATGGCATATTTTTCTTCATTTTATTATATTGTATTGTTTGTTCTATTCCTTATTAATATTTTTATTGCTACAGTACTAGTTCACATGATCCTCCAAGAAAAAAAAGAGCGAGCCCCTTGTTAAAAATTTCATAGCTCACCACTGTATATATATATATATATATATATATATATATATATATATATATATATTTATATATATATATATATATATATATATATATATATTGTACTTATTTGATTTTAATCTTTTTTGTAATTACAAATAAATATATATATATATATATATATATATATATATATATATATATATATATATATATGAAAATGTTTACCTTTGACAACTTCACCATCGCTTATTTCAGTGTGTGTTCTGTCTATATGTCCTTGAAATCTACCTGCAGCATATCCAAAAGCATATGGTTTTGGAAGTGGAGGTGGTGTCGTTATCTCTTCTTCATAATGTATTAAGTGAGATACATCGCAGAGTACGAGCTGCACCAGTGCAGCTGTTACTACAAGCTGAAAATTTTATTTTATATGCATTATATTTTTACATCTTTATGCTAAAACAAAACAATACAAATAGTTTGACATACTATCAGAACTGAATTTACCAGGGTGTACTATGGCAAGCTAAAAAAGCAGTTTTGTAATGGCAAAACTGTACTTGCAATTTTTAAAATATTTTAACATATTTGGTATTTTTTGAAAAATAAAGAGTTACTCTAGAAAATCGTCAAATCAGTTTTTTTGAAATTAATTAATTAATTTATTATCAATAAACACTATACTATAAAGTTATTTTTACGAAATTTTGAGAAAAAAGTTTAAAAAGTACTTTTACACCTATTTACAACCTTCTTTATTAATAACATATTCCAAAAATGGTATCATTATTTTCAGTAATACGACCGTAGTTTTGTTATTACAAAACTTATTTTTACATGTATATTTGCCTACTTTACAGGAATAAGTAGTTGAATATTAAAAATGGGAAGAGATAATTTATTTTGAAAAGGAAAAAGCATGATATGTCTGTCGCTGTTGAATATTTTTATTGCTGTCAACTTATGCTATCGCTTGTATACAAACGAAAACTTATGTTAATATAAATACTGCCAAAGAAAATATAATATAGTATATAATAAACAACATCAAACAAAATTGTTCATGAATGTCACTTGGTGAAATTAATATAATAATAATATTCTAAAGTTGAGACATTTTCTCAAAATTTCACAAGTTACTCAGTCATTGAATCGGCTGTTAAGCTATGCATCAATGACTGGCCAGTTATAACCGTAGACACGTGTTTCGGTCTTTAGGACCTCATCAGTACGGTGCTTTGATCAATTGCTGAAAGGCAACTTGATACCGATGTTAATTCTGGCTGGCTATTTAAACCAAGTAATACAACAGATAAGCAAGAGAAATAATAAATACTTCTAACGCCATCTATACAATAATGCAGTAAGCATCAATATAATAAACAACATCGAACAAAATTGTTCATGAATGTCACTTGATCAAAGCACCGTACTGATGAGGTCCTAAAGACCGAAACACGTGTCTACGGTTATAACTGGCCAGTCATTGATGCATAGCTTAACAGCCGATTCAATGACTGAGTAACTTGTGAAATTTTGAGAAAATGTCTCAACTTTAGTATATAATAATATTATATTCTCTTTGATACTGCTGTTTTTTCACTCTTTGTGATCATTAGTTTAGACATTTTTTCTGTTACCTACTTATTAATATCACTTTCCAAAAAATACAGTTTTGATAGAATAAAAGTGAATGTTGAAAATAAAATAATATTTTTGAAATTGTAGTTTTTTATTTGATGGAATATAATGCGTAGAATAGACAAAAGACAAAATGCTTAATACTTAAAAAAAAGAATTATGAGTATACATCATGTATCAATTCCCGTAATTCCTAAGTGGAATAACATAGGGAGCAACAAAACGTGCTTGAGCTGTAGCGCTTTTTGCCAATTTTCTGCACAAGATTTTCGTGTCTCGATTTATGTGTGGCCAATAAAAATGATCGCGTAAACGTTCAAAATTTTTACTTGCCCCCAAATGTGCGCCATCCGTGGATTTATTGTGATATTCTTTCAATATATCTTCTATTAAAGTTTTAGGGATGACGACCCGAATTTGTTTTTATGACATGTCCATCGACGGAACACAGAGAACTCACTCCAGCAAACGGCACGTCCACACTATACCCGATCGCATAGCTGTTCCAACGGCGCGGCGCGGCGGTTGGCGTTAAAAATTTTACATTCTTCATTTTGAATTCTTCTAGTTATATCACATATCCTATGTAAAAATCTCATTTCCGCCCTAGTCACCCTTTTATACTTCTGCAGCCAAACCTAACACTCACTACTATATTTCAACTGGGCAATAAAACAGCATTGTATAATTTACAACTAACGATAATGTTGATTAAATTTACATAAATTTACTGATAAAATGAATATTATAAAAGTATTGTGACTCCCTCCCTAAAACTATTTTATTTAGCCTATCTAGCTATGTAAGTCCGACCAAAACCTTCTCTAAAATAAAAATTAACCGCTTGAGAACCCATTTAGTATAAATCAATAAAAATTAAATCTTCTTATTCGATCTATCTAACAATGACTTGTCGTGCAAAATCCGATTCTGTCGTTTATTTTATTTTCTGTTGTGAAATGTTTACTGCACTAATAAATTAGTGAAACAGTAATAAAAATGCTTGTAATTTTAATATCATTAAGAAAACATGAAGTATATTGGCTAAATTATCGTTTAATTTGTTAAAAAGTAATTTAATTTTAACATTTTTAACTTATCACCTTAAAAACAAACAATGTAAACAATAAAATATCACATTTAAGTAATGTTACATTAATGGGGGGGAGTCAACTTTGATTATAGTTTCTACAAGTTTCTATGACAGCCTGACACATTTTAGGAAAACTTTTAATTAACTTTGAATGTTCTCTTCAGGTATGTTCACTCGTTCTTTTTAAAGAGCTTTTAAATATGTTGAACAGTTTCTAAAGCTACAGGTCAGTTTCTAATCATCCGATCGAGCTAATACCATAAATGCTCGATCAAATTTAAATCTGGGCTAAGTTCGTTCTGGCCAGTCTATAACTGGATTTTGCTGTTTCTTTAAAGAACGACCTTTTTTGACCTACTCCGAGTGATCGTACATTATCATGTTGAAACAGATATCTAATCCCTATCAGATCTCCAATCTCAGATCTCTTAATCTCAGAATGTTTTCTCGCAATCTTTTTCTTATAGATTCTTTACAAACTTGAATTCCAATTGCTCTTCTGAGATCACTTTGCAAATCTCTAGCAATAGACGTGCTTTATCTAAGTGCGCTGAAAAGATTGCAATTTATCTCTAACTTTATCTTAAGGATGTTTCAGAAATGTATTGCTTTTATTAAAATAATAAAACACAAATTAAATCAAATTATTTTTAACAAAATAAACAATAAACTAACCAATCTACTGCAGTTCAAAGATTATTTAAGGCTACAAAAGAAATTACAAGTATTTTTATTAGTGTTCCACTAATAAATTTTCAATAAAATTTTTGTCGTGCTATGATCTATTTTTGTTATTTATTTAACTAATTTCGTCGTACAACCATTTGTTTTTCAAAAAGCATATTCTATCATGCATAACTGATAAATTTTTCTTTTTATTTAATAATAAAATAATATGTAGAAAATCTCAGACTATTTATTTTTATACATTACTAGCATAGTGCCCGCGCTTCGCTATGGAATTCACTACTTCAAACCCATTTTAATTTAATTGCAGTTTTGGTCAATTTTTATCGTTTACAGCGTTCGCCTGCGACTCACGCTGCATTGCCTCATAGTACAATCATTCTCGAAAAACGAATCAACTATTAATAAAGCTCTCGCGCAAGAACGAGACAAGACACAAAAAATATATACGAGAACGAGAGCGAGATCGAGATTACACAACATGTGAAAACGAGACAAAATCGACATTTTACATTTCTCGTCCCGTCCCGTCTCGTCTCACTAGCCATTTGGTCTATTCTATATACAGTCGGCTTGAATCATGTTTGCAGTCTTTTCGTTTGGTTATTAATTAATTAGTTAGTATTCCGCTTTCTTTTGTTAACTAATCGAATTTTAATAGATCTTACTACGAGATGATGGTCGCTGACGCTGACTATATTCGCTCCATGCTTTACACGAACATCACCATTTACTTGAGATCATTAGGTACCTATGTGGTCTATTTGATTTTTAGTATTTTGATCGGATGATGTCTAAGATGACTAGGTTATTTTGCGAGCAGAAAACAAAATGCTGTTTATGAATGGGACTTAGCAATATAAGCGTTTTCTATATACCAAAACCATAAACAATTGGAATGATTACAAAAGTAAACGTAATTGTGTTAATACCATAATATAAAATGAAAAGCAATCATTTCACACTAATAACATACATAGATAAATAATTTAAAGTTAATCTGTAAAACACTAAAATCTTCACTTCAGATAAATCTAATGATAACAGGTATATAGGGCTGGGAGAAAATGTCGATATACCGATAATTTATCGATATATCAATAATTGATATTAAAAATAAAAATTATCGACATATCAATATTATCGATATTTCGATATATCAATAATTTTTATTTTTAATATCAATTATTGATATTTAAAAAAATATCGATTGATCTATCGATATTTAAGATTGATGATATCCATTTTGTAATCTACAAATATTTGATCTCGCATACGGATGAGACATATAAAAATGGTTGGTTTTAATTGAAATATATAGCGGTTTACAATAACGATATTTAATATACAAGATCAATCATTTTTATTTGCTTTTGATAATAAAGTGTGTTTTAAAAACAAATAAAATCGAAATTATCTATCGATAAATTTTTGTTATAATTAGTTCACAAGTACGAGTATGAAATAACAATGCAATTATGAAATGTTATATTTATTTTTTAAATTAAATGTTCCAAGATGTTGATAATCATTTTTATTTTTAAATAAAATTTTTATTCATTCACTTTATTTAAAAATAAATAACAAAATATATATCGACACGATGTAAACAAAGCACAGTGCTATCAATAAATATCTTCAGCAACTTATGAATTAAGTACTCGGCTAGCTAAGGATAGATCAATGTTATCGATATAATGATATTTTAAAAAAAAATTAATTGTCGATATACCTACCGACATATCGATATATCAATATATCGATGTTATTGATATTATCGATATATCGATAAATTGATATATATCGATAATATCCATATTTTTTGAATATCAAATATCGATAATGAAATTCCAATATTGCCTAGCCCTAATAATATATTACTTGTTTCTTATAATAATATAGAATATAATAAAGCAAACGAAATAGCAGATATTTTCAATAATTAATTTATAAACAGTATTAATAATGTTAGTAAATTTATTTGTAGGAATGCAGATTTTAATATAATTACTAATGTCAACAAAATTAAAAATAATGATTTAAGTAATTTTGAACTAATAACTATTGAACAGCTTCAACAAATTATTTTTTGAAATCGTAGATGAAATCGATATGATATAAACAGTTAAACAGTAGGTATTTTAATGTATTAGGCTATCCGGTACTCGAATTTGTAAATATATCTCTAAATTCAGATGTACTAATTCCAAATCGCTTAAGAATGTCTGTAATAAATTCAGTACCAAAGATTAAAGGCACACTATATGTAGAGGAATACAGACCAATTAATATGCTTCTATTTTATGGAAAAAAAAATAGAAATTGCGATCTAGAAGCAGTTAGAGATGTATTTAAAGAAAAATATTATTTAGTACCATCGCAATCGGGTTTCAGAAAAATATCATTCATGCAAAATTGCATTAAATTGACTTTTGAATGATAGGAAAATGATCTTAGACAACAATAGAATTATTTGTTCAGTATTCTTAGATTTAAAACAACCTTATATTAACACAACAAGATTAGCAGTATATGGGTAAACCCATATATAGACCACTTTGACATTATCATATAAATAATAATAAATAGGAATACAATTTTATATATTAAAAACTAATAAGGCTTCAACAAGTCAGTCTATATTTGTTGGTGGTTTACAATTTTACATAATTATGTATAGTTTATCTGTTTTTCATAAACCCATTGTATTTTATTAGGTTTCAAGGGAATTTGTACCTAAAATATTGCGTAAACACATTACATTTAAAAACAATTTCGCATAACTTTTAAGTTATATTGAATGGGTATAATGGTTTTACGTTCTGTGGATACACTTTACAATAATCTATCAACAGATTTAAAAAATGCTGACTCATTAACATCTTTCAAATGGAAGTTGTAAGAACTTATTTATTGTATATTCGTATTCTATTTATTTTATATACCATTAGTAGCATATGCTAAATAATATTATTACGTATAGTATCAAATTATATATATATATATATATATATATATAATAATACTCAAGAATATTGAGATTTTATATTTTTCCCAAAATTTCACAAGATACTCAGTCAATGAATCGGCACCGTACTGATGAGGTCCTAAAGACCGAAACACGTGTCTACGGTTAAACTGGCCAGTCATTGATGCATAGCTTAACAGCCGATTCATTGACTGAGTATCTTGTGAAATTTTGGGAAAAATATAAAATCTCAATATTCTTGAGTATTATTATATTAAATTTCACAATGACAATACGAACATTTATTTGTTCAAGGTCTATTACTATAATTGCTTATCGCATTATTGTATAGATGGCGTTGGTGGTATTTATTTACTTCTCATCGTTATCGCATTGAAGTACTTGCTATAAAAGGCAGCCAGAATTAACATCGGTTATCAGTTGCCTCACAGCAATTGATCACAGCACCGTACTGATGAGGTCCTAAAGACCGAAACACGTGTCTACGGTTAATCTGGCCAGTCATTGATGCATAGCTTAACAGCCGATTCATTGACTGAGTATCTTGTGAAATTTTGGGAAAAATATAAAATCTCAATATTCTTGAGTATTATTATATTAAATTTCACAATGACAATACGAACATTTATTTGTTCAAGGTCTATTAATATATATATAGGGTGTAACAGAATAACTATTCCTAATTTTAACTGGAGTATCCTGGGCTCAGAATATGAAGATTTAATGCAAATCACTGAGATAAAATGTGGCTCCTTACTGAGCTACAGGGTGTTTTATATAAAAATTTAAAAACGATTTTTGCCCAGTACTTTAAAACTATTTGACTTATCCTTATCATACTTGGCAGGAAATGTAGGTACCGTACACCATACTAAATTATGTTAAATAAAAGTTTCTGGCTACTGCCAGTGGCGTACAACAAGGACAAGTGAGAGGTTGATCCTTCCTAAATTCTACGCCACTGGCGGAATTGTCATTTTAGCACAATTTTTCGATTCTCCAATTCTTGCTGTGTAAAAAACATACTCTTCCTTTGTAATGATAAAGTCACTGTTTTTCGAGATATTTAAAGTTAAACATAAGCTGCACCCTTGGGATTTTTTCAAAATTTGCTCAAAAAAATCTGAAAAAATTCAGTAAAATAGAGAAAAAAATTAGCTACATAATAACTAAGTAACTTTTTTCTCTAATATATATATATATATATATATATATATATATATATATATATGTATATATGTATATATATATATATATATGTATATATATATATATGTATATATATATATATGTATATATATATATATGTATATATATATATATATATATATATATATATATATGTATATATGTATATATATATATATATGTATATATATATATATATATATATGTGTGTATATATATATATATATATGTATATATATATATATATATATATATATATATATATATATATATATATATGCACTGCACACCCTGCAAAAATTAAAATTGAGAGAGACAATAATTTTCTGCACCTGTGTATTTTTATATAACCAAATTTTTTATAATTTAACACATTCAGATATTGTGCCAATTCGTTTGCTGTATTCCGGCAGTTTACAGTTTACATAATTTAAATCGTTTCACTTTTCAATAATGTAAACGCAGTAAATATGAATAATATGATGTTTGAGAATTCATTAATTTTTAATTTTTGATGGCGTGCAAATATATTGATGTGAATAATGAACCATATATATATATATATATATATATATATATATATATATATATATATACATTTATATAATCATCATTATCATCATATTTTGTACGACAGCCCCAAGAGAGCCTTGTTCCGTAATCATTCATTTAGATACCTTTCGCAACTGCAAGCCGTACGGTCGCATAGAACAACGACGAGTTTTATATATATATATATATATACATATACTGGATGTCCCAAAAGTTTGGAAACGGTCAAATATTTCGAGAAATACACATCAGATCGAAAAAACAAAAACTACGTCTTCAATATTTTTAAACGTTTTTTTTTATAGAGAATAGAACATTGCATGCAAAATAATTTTTGCTAAAAAAAACTAAAACTAACCCTTTTTCCACCCCCAAAGGGTGTGACGGGTTGGGGTGATTTGCAAATCCATAAACAGTTTTTTTTTTTTATAGAGAATGCAACAGTGCAATAAAAAGTATAGCGGCTACCAACAAAGTTGCATATGCTACATACAATACAAATCGAATGTAAAGTTAATAAATTATTTCAGTCAAATGAGTCTCCTTTGTCTTCGAAAGCTAACGAAAATAAGGAAAACATTAATCTTCAATGCAGCAACAGTCACATTACATATTTAAAGCGCGGCCTGCTACTGTTCTGAAAAAGCAGCCATTCAGTCTGAAAAAATCAAACCGGCTACCCACTGAATTTGTTGAATTTAATTTGAGCTCATCTCCAGGGCCGGATTATGGCCTAGACAAAAAAGACAAATGTCTAGGGCCCGCATACAAAGGGCCCGGCCTGCAGTCGTTCAAATTTCAATTTTATGTATTTTTACGCAATGAAGTCCTATTATTTTTTTTGTTAATTAGTGAAAGTTTAATTCTAATTATCCTCAGCCCCGTGGGGGCCCGGAGAAAAAAAATGTCTAGGGCCCCACAAAAGGTTAATCCGGCCCTGCTCATCTCAAAGAGCAAAAGTACGGAAAAATTTTGATAATAGACGAAAGGAATGGAATGGAATGGAATGAGTATCTTGAATCGAAGAAACAACAAGCCGAGGAAAGAAATAAAAAATTGGAGGAAATGGAAATTTTGCGAATACGAAATGAAACAACAGTGATGAAAGCAACACCAATAAGAAAATATAAACCACTCGAAATTCGACCATTTTCTAAACCACAGACTGTACCAAAAAGTCCTTTTTCTGATAGAAAAAAATAAGTTACGAAAACCCCTTAAATCTACATTTATATTCTATTATATTGGTAACCTAAAATTTGTACTTATTTAATTTATTTCAGTCTTTATTTAAATAATATTTTTTAATTCTAATTTTGAAATGTTGTAATTTTAAATTTTTATAATAAATTATCGGGTAACTTATTGTATATTTGTATATCTCTAAATAGCAATGTATATTCTGTCTTTGTTTAGTTGTGTTTTTTTGCGTAATACAAAATTTTTTTTCGATTAGTGTCAGATGATAATGCACATATTTCAATTTTTACTAGTTTATTTATAAAATAGTCTGGTTGAAATCCTAATTTTATTTTATGTACTTATCAATATAATTAATTGCATTTATGTTAAATTTTTTATACTGTACAATTTTAATTCTTCTATAGCATTGTTTGTATATTTGTGTATACTGCAAAAAATCAGTGTAAATGTACATACCGACAATAGTAATTTTAATATATTCTTGGTTTTAATTTTATATATATATTTTTTTTTTGTAAATTCACCAACACTTTCTAAAATTACATTAAAAAAATAGTAAAATTACTATGATTGTTATGTAAATTTACATTGCTTTTTTATACTGTACCTATTGCATTTTAATATTGTTCCCATTGCTTTATTGGCACGATTTTGATTTCGCAATTTTCTTTTGCACAATGTATCAATAGCGCAACTTGTTTATTGCACATTCAATCATATGCGAAATGTTTGATAACACACGATAACATACGATTGTGCACTTATTCATTTACACAATGTACGATTGCGCAACGTAGCTCATGTATGTACAAGTTATTTTTGACGGAACGTATGTATTGGTAAACATTTACATTTACAAACGTACGACTGCTCATCTGAGCAATCGTACGTTTGGTATGCTGAAAGATACGTGCGCAAACGTACAATGTGCAGAAGATATGAGCAATCGTACGTTTGCTAACCGAACATTGAGCAAAAGATATAATAAATTGCGTAAATAACCGGTTGCTGAACGATACGTTGCGCAAACGTACAATGTGCAGAAGATATGTTGTACAAACGATAACTTCTGCATCAGCTGCGTTGCACAATCGTACGTTGTGTAAAGAATACGTGCACAATCGTATGTTGTGTTCAAACATTTCGCATTAGATTGAATGTGCAATAAACAAGTTGCGCTATTGATACATTGTGCAAAAGAAAATTGCGCAATCAAAATCGTGCCGCTTTTATTTTGTAATAATTACAAATTATCTATATAATTTTGATTAGCTAGATATATTACTGAACCTGCAAAATATATCCTAATTTTGTCGTGAAATTTCCCATTTTTGTCGTGTTATACTTGTTAATTTCTTCGTGAATTTTACCATATTTTCATCGTGCCGTTGAAATACCAATCTTGTCGTTGCAATTATATTTTTCTCTTTCTTAACTGCGTGAAATATTTTTTATCGAAATAAATACAATAATTAGATTGATAATATATTAGACAGGTAATTAGTCAGTCTTATATTTTTGATTTGATTATTCATATGAGTGAGCAACTGAGATAAACCGAAAACTATAATTTCGTCGAAAACAATTTAATATATTACAGCAGAAACAACGACAGCAGAGCGCAGCTCATCCCGGCCATCATATTAGGATATGAGAAGCCGTCAAGATATCTCGTGTAAGCCGGGCGACGCGACGGCGACGCTTCTCTTAGTACAAATAGCTCGCTCTTTGTCACACTCGGTTGCCGTGACATCGGCCCGTCTCTGTCATGTGAATCTGTATCCATTTGCTTGTAAATAATTTAGCAATATTATAATTTAAAGAAAAATGTGATTTTCTTCAAATATGTAATAATCAGTGGCGCAACTAAGGGGGGGGGGCCGACGGGCCTCGGCCCTCCCCAAGGCTAGTAGAATTAGCACAATTTTTATCCATTTAGTCATATATTCAGCAGTCACTTTTAACGCTACAATTATTTACCCCAAAATATTGAGCCAACATTCATTATTTTAAACTATTAATTATTTGATTCATGTAAGATAAAGTGGAAATCTGGTTAGTATTTGCTTTTTTTTGCCTCTCCAAGATAAAATCCTTGCCCCCCCCCAAGACAAAATCCTGGCTGCGTCACTGTTTATAGTACAATTATAAGTAAGATACTTTACTTGCACACGGAGCTCGGATGTATTTGATAAAAATAAAATAATTGTTATTGATTAGAAATATGTAAAAATATGTAAAATATGTAGAAATATATTAAAATTGAACGTAACGTTCTTTTAATAAAATGTGAAAATAAATATGTAAATATTTTACGTATATACGCACAGAAAAAAAATTTGTGGACTTCATATGGACTACAAGATATTTATTTGAAAAATTACGATATTGTAACAGAACAGAAAATTGTTATTTATTTACAGTATTGAAGTAATTAATATTTACTGTTTATTAATTTTTACACAGAAAAAAGTTTGTAAATAATATTACAAGATATTTTATTTTAAAAATTACAACAATGTTGCAAGAAGTTGGTTTTTGTACAATTGCAGTAAAAAAATTAATTAGCAGTAGATATTAATAACTTTAATTTTGTAAAAAAGCAACGATTTTTTGTTTTATTACAATATTGTTGTAAATTTTAGAATAATATCTTGTAGTCCATGTAATGTCCACAAATTTTTTTATGTGCGTATTTATTTACGAACATAAAATTAAAATATGTTTTCTATTTGAAATAAAAAATTGATATTTCTGTGAAATTAATATTATATTGTGGCTTCTTATATTTAGTTTTTTTTTTGACAGAATGTTATTACATTATATTTGTAAATAAATTTTTTAAGCTAAACAAAAATTTAACCAGTAATTTTATCTAAATATTTTAATAAGATATTTAAGTAGAAAACAAAATATTATAACAATCTAGTGTTTTAATAAAATTAAAAACAAAGTTACATATGATAAAAAGAAATGTTCAGTTATTTTTAGCATTTCATTTATTGTTTATTATATTAGAAATTCAATATGTTAGACGTGTAAATATTTTATTAAATTTTTCCATCTACATGTTTAATTTATGTATTCTATGGTGTTGGTTATAATTTTTATTTATTTTATTTCATCAAAATAGCTGTCTGTATATTGTACAGATAAAAATGGCTACTCCACCACCATTTGACAGACATAGTTCATCATCCAGGTATTTTACAATTTCAAAATTTTTACTATATAGTAGCAATAATAATTATGATTTCATTTTCAGATCATATGCAACTGCCAGCCGTACATTTTCACATGCAAGGTAATCAATATATATATATATATATATATATATATATATATATATATATATATATATATATTAAATTTATAATGCAACATATTCTATAACTAATAATTTGTTACAGTAAATTTTCTAATAAAAATAAGTCTGCTTATTCAAATAAATCTTCTTGTGTTTCATCATCTTCAAATGTCAAACCGTTGAACAATTTTTTTTGTGGTATGCTGAACTATGTCGTCGTCAACGTACAAATCCTATCTGTCTTGTACGATCACAAAATCAAAAAAATGATCAAATTCTCGAATTTGTTGCTGATCGCATCAAAATTGAAGATTGGCAGCCAGTCATAAATGCTTTAGAGCTTGACACTTCACTCCATGTTATATCAATTCAGATCAGGTTAGCAACTCAAAAAGTTATTGAAAATTCTGATACCGAAGAAAAAGTCAAACGCATTAAAACATGTTTTGGAGTTATTTGTACAAAATATATTCTGCAAAATCTGTTAAAAGCTATTGGAAACTGTTTAAAATTATCAACAGTTTTAACGTGTTTAGAATTAGATGGATTACAAATTATGGGAGAATATTTGCAAATGGTATTAGAATCGTTAATGACAAATAAAAGCTTAAAGTATCTTTCTTTCAAATCTTGTCCAGTTGAAGATGATGGCTGTCTCAAAATAACGTCAGTCAAGTTAGCACCCCCCATTCTCCAAAAATTAAAACAAATTAGCTCACATTTATGAGCTATTTATGAGCTATTTTTGAGCCACATTAAAAATTTTTGAGCTGCAAAACTATGCACGAAAAAAATGTTTTTCGATGGGGGGTGCTAACTTGATTTCAAGTTAGCACCCACGCTGTCAAAAACTTTTTAAAAATCAAAACAAATTAGCTCACATTTATGAGCTATTTATGAGCTATTTTTGAGCCACATTCAAAATTTTTGAGCTGCAAAACTATGCATGAAAAAACTGTTTTTCGGTGGGGGGTGCTAACTTGATTTCAAGTTAGCACCCACGCTATCAAAAAAATTTTAAAAATTAAATCGAATTAGCTCACATTTATGAGCTATTTATGAGCTATTTTTGAGCCACATTCAAAATTTTTGAGCTGCAAAACTATGCATGAAAAAAATTTTTTTCGCTATCAAAATTTTTGAATGCATACATGAATAATACAAAATAATAATATAAAAATACTAATATATAAATGTAAATCATATATAAATATTTTTTAAATCTATTATAAACATAAAAATACTTTATTTAAATAATAATCCTTAAGGCTAATTTTGAATATTTTTATATGTAATTTCTTAAAACTATCAGGTAACTTATTATATATTTGCACTCTTTTAAACAGTAATGTATTTTGTCCTTGTTTAGTATTTTTTTGAGTAATGTAAAATTTATTTTTTTGCCGAGTATTCTAATTATGTTGTATATATTCAGTTTTAGCTAATTTATCTTTAAAATAATCAGATTGAGGACCTAATTTTATTTTATGGATTAATATAATTATATGTATTTCCATTAATTCTTTTATATCGCACTGTACCACTGTAATTCTTTTAACATTTTTTGTATATTGGTATATCTATAGCATTTTAAAATTATTCTCATTGATCTGTTTTGAAGTAACTCTAATTTATTTATATAATTTTGACTAGTTAGATACATTACTAAGCCTGCAAAATAAAAATGCGGACAAATTATTGTATAAGAGTTGATTTATGAGTTACTTGAGAAATACAAAAACTACTTTCGTGCTGCATATTCAAAATAGAAAAAAATTATTATTCAATAATGTGCTAATAAATTTAGGTCATGTTAGCACCCCCACTTTTAATTATAAATAATATGGGAAATATTTGACATGAGATTTATGGACTCTTTATGAAGTAGTTATGAGTGTCGAAATTTATGTTTGTGCACCACTTTGGACACTCGAAAATTTACACTATTCTGCCCGTGCGAAAAATGAATTTTTAAATTTTAAAATAGAGCTCAAAAATAAATTTTGTCGCTCACAAGTAGCTTATAAAGTGATCATAAATCTCATGTTAGATATTGTACATTTTATTTAAAATTACGGGCGGGAGGGTGCAGGCGGTTTATCATGACGTCAAGATAGTACCTTCCTCCAATTAAAAAAAAATATATAATGTAGAATAATTAGCCCCAGAGTAATGACCTATTTATGAGCTCGTTTTGCGTAACTTTTGTAAAATAGATTTACAGTGACAAAAACGTACTTTTAAAACTTACACGCGCGGTGTCAGCTAAGATGGCAATTCTGATGACGGCGATGTAAAATGAATGAAACTGTATTGGGATAAGGCAAAAAGTGCTCGAGTTATAATTACTTTCTAAAAAGCATAAAATCGAACACTTTTTAAGAGAATGAATTGGTTTCAACCAATATCCAAATAATAATAACAATAAATAACAATAACAACAATGCATAGTTTTGCAGCTCAAAAATTTTGAATGTGGCTCAAAAATAGCTCATAATTGTGAGTTAATTCGTTTTAATTTTTGGAGAATTTTTGATAGCGTGGGTGCTAACTTGAAGTCAAGCTAGCAACCCCATCGAAAAACATTTTTTTCATGCATAGTTTTGCAGCTCAAAAATTTTGAATGTGGCTCAAAAATAGCTCATAAATATCTCATAAATGTGAGCTAATTTGTTTTGATTTTTAAAAAGTTTTTGACAGCGTGGGTGCTAACTTGAAATCAAGTTAGCACCCCCCATCGAAAAACATTTTTTTCGTGCATAGTTTTGTAGCTCAAAATTTTTTAATGTGGCTCAAAAATAGCTCATAAATAGCTCATAAATGTGAGCTAATTTATTTTAATTTTTGGAGAATGGGGGGTGCTAACTTGACTGACGTCTCAAAATATGCGATACATTGCATTCCTTGCGCAATATAGAAGTGCTTAATTTGTCAGATTGTAAACTCGGACCGAAAAGCGGAGAACATTTAGCAAAGTTAATAAAATATCAGCAAATTCATAGATACAGCGACAGTTGGCAGACTTCTCTTCGCTATGAGGATCCGATTGTAAACAATCTGGCTGGATTAAAAAGAATTACCATTCATAATAATCCTAATATGAGTGACGAAGGTTTAGAATACATTTTAAATGAACTTGAAGATGATCTATGGATTAAAGCCATTGATATGCAGCGATGTAATATCTCAGAAGCTATAGGAGGAAAAATCCTTGACGTTATAGAGTATAATAAATCTTTAGAAATTGCAGATTTTCGAAGTAACAACCTTGATCCAAGCACTATTGAACGTATTTTAGATATTCTGAAAAGCAAGCAAAGTGATGAAACTAACACACAATACCAATGGTGCTACTCTTCGACAACTTTAAATACGTCAACATATGGTACTTACACGTCATTACTCAACTGCAAACTTGTACCAAAATCGAAAAAAATCTTAAAAAATAACAAAATTACAAATAAACGACAAACTGTATTACCACAGATTCAAAACAAAATCGCGAATAATCACCAAAAAGTAAAAAAAATTACAACAAAAGTTAGCAAAATGGCTGAATCAGATAATACATCTAACATTAAAACAAAAGATCTGTTATTGCAACTTTACGAAGGACTGAAAGAGGAAATAGCTAAACGTGAAGAAACAGAGAAAAAATGTGAGGAATTAAAAAAACAAATTGATGAATTAAATAATCAACAGAATAATCAAATGATTTTGTCAGAATATGGAAATATGAAACAATATCTATGTAAATTGATTTCTTTAGCAACAGCAAACTCTAATGCTGGAGAATACCCAACATTAATTATAGAATGGCTGGAAAGAATTGAAGATATTAATTTATCAAAACGCAACTTCGAATCTCTCACTCATAATACACCAAAAGAACTAATAGAAAAGCTTTGTAGTATTATTAGACTATCAGATGATGAATGCACTGAAAACGTGCCAGATTCTGCCTTAGAGTTGAATTTGGCTTCTCCGGATTGTAATCAAGAACTTATATTGGTTGAAAATATTTCTGATCCATCAACTGAATCAGATAGTGATTTCTTTCCCATTACACTGTAAAAAGTCAATGAAAATTTAAATTGATAGTAATTTTACCATATGTTTTATTGTAATTTTATAATAAAAATAAAAAATTCACAGATATTTTTTAAAATAAATTATTTATTCTTAATGTAAAAATTGAAACATTATTAAAATTTCAGTTTTCAATTTTAATTAAGTTATTAATGTAAAGATACATTATTTAATTTACTTATTGATTGATATAAATTAAATTTTTTATTGAATACATAAATATTTAAATTGTATCTGTATATATCGAAATATCGATATATAAATATTAAAATCAATTATCGATATATCGAATTCGATATATCAATCTCAAAGATTTTTTACTATGTTTGAAAACTAATTTTGTCATGCAATTATTGGCTTGGTGCATAATTATCAGGCATTTTTGTAGGCGGATTATTTGTTAATAAAAATTGATGTTTTGTTTACTTTTTTATTAAAAGAATCGTCACTTCTTTACAAGTGGAATCGATCGTTTTCCAAGCAAATGGGGGAAGCAGTTATGCAAGTAGATGGTGGCTGCGCTCCGAAATAATCATTTAAAAATCCTATTGTTTTTATGTTTGTTTTTTTATAATAAATATTGTTTAAAAAACGCCTGATAATTATGCACCATCTCTATACTTATTCACAGTGGCGCAACCAAGGGAGGGGCGACGGGGCTCGTCCCCCCCCAAGGCTAGCAGAATTAGCACAATTTTTATTCGTTTACTCATATATTCAGCAGTCACTTCTAACGCTACAATTATTTACCCTAAAATATTGAGCCAAAATTCATTATTTTAAACTATTCATTATTTTAAACTATTAATTATTCGATTCATGTAAGATAAAGTGAAAATCTGGTTAGTATTTGCTTTTTTTTGTTTCTCCAAGATAAAATCTTTGGGCCCCCCCCCCCCCCCCAAGACAAAATCCTGGCTGCGCTACTGGTAATATATATATAATATAATATAATAAGTGAGAATTAATGGTTGTAATGAAACAATATCAGAGTATATATATATATATATATATATATATATATATATATATATATATATATATATATATATATATATATATACTAACTACTACTTTTAAATAGAAAAATACAAAATATTAAATTTTGCTCTAAAATGCCAGGATTATCAAACAAAACGTGAAAATATAAAATATAAAGTACCATAAAATACTGGATTCAAATATACAGTAATATTTATTTCTTAGTGATGTGGTTCAAGAATCTCTTATATTTTCATTTTTTCAACTGCAAGATTATTTTTGAAAAAAGTATAATTGCCGAAAATATTAAAAATATGTATGCTATATTTCCAAATAAAAAAATTTGAAACTCTGTATTTCGTAAAACCTCAGAGTTTCTTAAAACAAAGTAATATTCTTGCAATATACTTTACCTATGATCAGTCATAATCAATTTTAATATTGTGTTAACGTTAAGGAGCCCAGATCTAATGATCTAATGCAGACACGAGCACGAATACAAAAAAAGCTGAATTTTATAATGAATTTATTCATTTAATTTACTGTAACTGAAAGAGCGCAGTCGAGACATTAGAATGTATTATTTTTATGGAAATTTTTATAATCATAAATATTTTTGTGATTTACGCCATGTATATGTATTATCTACATAACTTTCATGAATGTAATTTAAAAAAATAATAATAATTTCACACAGACAATATTTGTTACATATATTATATATACAAACAGAAAAACAGGAAATTGGTTGTTAGAAAGTGTTTCGTAGAATTTAATTATTAAAAAAAAATCCATAGATCGTTAAATTTAAAGACCACTAAATTATACAAATAAAATTTTAATAAATATTAAAAAAAATGTATAGCTTTAAAATTATAGATGATGCAAAAATAGTTAGAGCAACAAATTTGTAACTATCTTTAATTAACAATATATATACATATATATATAGTAAGAATTAATATATATATATATATATATATATATATATATATATATATATAATAATAATAATAATAATGTTATTAAATTCCCTATCAAGTTCGTTATAGTTTTTAGAAATTGCAATTGCTAAAAACAATATCTGAAGGGAATTTAATAAATTATAATTAATCATAACGCAAGTTCAGGATCGAAGAACAAAAGTTTATCGTTTGACATTAATATATATATATATATATATATATATATATATATATATATATATATATATAAAAACCAATAATAATAAACAGATAATTTATATACAAGAAATAGTGAAATAAAGTACTTAGAGTTTTTTTCTTTTTTTAATAGCAAAAAGAAAACCTTATTTTAATTTTTATAAAGATGAATATAACTTTTTGTTACTTTCCTGTATATAATATGATTAATTTAAATATGAAAAACAATATATTAAAAAAAAAAACTTTTTATTTGCAAAAAATTCTTTTACTTAAAAATTAACAAAAAACGAAATAATTAATAATCTTAAAAATAATTTTATTTTCACTATTTAATATTAATTATATTACATAAACATACTATACAAAACATCAGTTTTCAATAATTCAATTTTATCAATTTTTTTTAATCTATACAAAAATTTTCCAAATAAATAATTCGAAAAATTCAAACCAAAATTGCATTACAAACTTTAAAATTGTTATTTCATAAAATATGTCTGGCAGTTTTTATAACTTAAATTACATATTCTGTTTTAACATTTTGTAATATCCGTTTAATAGAAAGGAAACAAGACTAACAGCAGGTAAGACATTTTTGACTTGCTAACAACAATATAATTATAACATAAAAGTACAATCGATTCAAAATCAACAAATATATAAATCAAATATGTTACTTTAAATATAAATAAATTGAACTTACATATTTCATTTTAATTCGACACTTATATTAACTTCTGTTCACAGTAAGCACTTATTGAATACTGAACACAAAAATTCAGTACAGAGAAAGTGTCTGTATAGCATAATTCATGTGGCACAATCAACAAAACAAATCGTGAATGTGACATATAGAATTATTATAAACGTTGTTTCTATATATTTTATTCAAATTTAGCATACCAAATTGCAAGGTAAACAAGACCCAGTATGGAGTGATGTAACTTTTCTTAGGAAAAAAAAAATGATGATACTTTTGTAGGTGAAAGGTCACAGGTTTTCAATGTCAACTAGATACGTCGAAAATTATTTAACAGGAACTAAATATTTCTATTGTAGTTCTTGCATAATTTCAATAATATTTAATCCCTAAAGAATATACATATACAATGTAATACGTACATATTCTTCGAATTACCAAACAAATCAAGTTATCCATATCTCATCTATCAATATCAATAATTTATGCATTATTACTAACTTATTAATTATTATTTAAATAACTAATAATATATCTAATATTTATTTTACTGCAACGATGTAAACATAATATAGAAAGTGAAAGCAGGGAGAACGAATCGAAGACTATTATTACGACAAAATGAAAATGTTAAATAAACTAAACGTGACTAGTGAAGATGCTATCTTACACATTATTCGTGGGATTGATAATTTGGTATTAAGAATTCAATTAAAAGGGCAAAAACTTCGAACACCTGAAGAGCTGCTCGAAAATATGAAATCGTACGCTGATGAATTACCTCCAAGTACAAGTACTTCTCACTTAAATAGGCGTGAAAATAAACAGTTCCAGAGTGGAAACAACCGTCCGAAGAATACCAATAAACCAAACATACATTGTTTTAACTGCAAAAAAACGGGGCATTACGCGTCAACATGTCCGGAAGCTAAACGTGGCAACAATTGCTTCAAATGCGGCGACATTGATCATCTAGTAAAAGATTGTCCGAAGAGAAACGCAAGTATAAATTTAACTCAACCAATATCAAAACATATGTCTAATATCCAAATAAAGTTAAGTGGTAATACTTATAATGCACTCGTAGACAGCGGAAGCATTACGAATGTGATGCGAGAAGAGATTGCTGAAGATTGTCGATTAAAATACGAAGAAAGTAATCAAATTTACACCGGTTTTGGAATGACCGACGTTCAAAGCAAGGGAAAAGTATAAACACAAATAAAAATAGGAAACGATAAATACGACATCAACTTTATCGTTATACCCAATTACGCAATATCACAAGACATTATGTTGAGTAAACCATTCTTTAATGATGCAAGTGTTACATTCGGTCCAAGTGGAATAAATATTTCTAAAGTCAAATCCGAAACACCATCGGAAGTAAACGAGATTCTGCAAATCGAAGTACAGCAAACTAGCCCAGACTATAATGTAAACCCGAACTTCAGTATGGCGCAGAAACATCAACTGGAACATATGGTAAGCCAGTACCAACAAAATTTATTAATTAAACCTGTTCTAGACAACGAGGACGTGGAGATGAAGATTCGACTGAGGAGCGAGACACCGATCGTTCATCGACCGAGACGTTTGGCCCAGAACGAGTTGAAGCAAGTGCAACAAATCGTCGATGATCTCCAGCAACGAGGTATAATTCGTCCAAGCAAGTCAGAATACTGTAGTCCAATTGTCTTAACAAGAAAGAAAAATGGTGAAGTTATAATGTGTGTGGACTACCGTGCTTTAAATGCTATTACGGTAAAAGATCAATTTCCATTACCATTAATAGACGACTTTATAGATAAACTAAGAGATAAAAAGTTTTTTACTTTATTAGATTTAAAAAATGGTTTTAATCATATACGCATAGCAGAAAACTCTATAAAATTTACATCTTTTGTAACACCTTTTGGTCAGTTTGAATATTTATATATGCCATATGGTTTGAGCAATGGTCCAGGAACATTCCAAAGATACATAAATAACGTATTTTCAGAATTTATAAGAAACAACGATATTCAAATTTATATTAATGATATAATGATAGCAACAAAAAGCGTAAAAGAAAATTTTGAAATCTTGGAAAGTGTCCTTGATACTTGCAGAAGTAATTGTTTAAAATTAAGACTTGATAAATGTCAATTTGGTGTGACACGTATAGAATATTTAGATTATGATATTAGTTTTAATTGCATACAACCAAATATAGGCAAAATCAAATCTGTAATTAAATATCCAGAGCCAAAAACAATACATGATGTACATAGCTTTCTAGGATTGAGCGGGTATTTTCGTAGATTTATTAAAGATTACGCAAGAGTTGCAAAACCTCTTAGCGATTTGTTACGTAAAACGTAAAAGTACGGAATTTAAATTCCGAAAGATGGAACGAGACTGTTTCGAATTGTTAAAACTGAAGTTAAGTACTAAACCGATTCTTTCTATTTATAATCCAATCGCTAAAACGCAATTAAGGTAAATGTACCAAATTCTGACACTATAAGGGCTAAAACTACTTGAATGTACGACAAAATATATATAATAACGTAAAAATGTGATAATTTTTTAAATACGTTGAAATTGAAGGTTTTACTTTCATTTTGTAAAGTTTTACCCATATTAAATATATTATATTACGCAAAAATTAATTAAATGCAACACATATTTTTGTACCAAATTCTGACATGAAAATTTTCGGTTGGTCCTAATTCTGACAATAGTGGTTCCTAATTCTGACATACCATGTTATGTTAGTTTGTTATTATTAAAAAGCATGAGTAATTGTTTAAATGTTAATTTATTGTAACTGATATAATATGTACATATTTAAATATTTATTCTAGACACATTTCCCTTACTTTAAAAATGCCCCTTTTATTTATAGGGATGGGTGCAGAAATTTTTTTTGTGATATCCGAAAACTCGTACGGTAGGGAATCCTTTTCTTTTGGCCATCTCCATCCAAATTGCCCACATTTTTCCATAACACTTACTATCGCACTATCTTCATACATTTCTTCCACAATTCCGGGGTACAGATCTTCTAAGTATTTGACAAGTACGTAGTCATTTACATTTATTTGTGGATTTTCATTATCTGAACCACTTTCTTCTTTGTCTTCTATTAAGGAGTCTTTATTTAATTTTTGTGTTTTTTTCTCATCCCTGATTCTTTTCCTCTCTTGCTTTTCTTCTTCTTTCTTCAATTTTTCATTTTCTTTCTTTAAATGGTAATTTCTCCATTCAGTGGATGTGGCTACCGACGGAATTTTTTCTTTCTTGATCCTGTTTTTATTATTTACAGGCGTTTGAGGCCAAAAAAGGCAACGTTTAAAAGGTGAAGGTACCAGGTTGTCAATTGGGGTTGTAAAAGGATTTTTAACTATATTGTCGTCCGTTTCGCATATTTTTGTGGGTGGTGTTGTCTCACTGGGAATATTTGTGCTTGTAGATGCTGCTTCAGGTTCGTTTTTGGTGTGTGTTGTATTTTCAATATTCGAGGCTTCTTGTTGAAGATTTTCTTCATTAATCTTGTCGTCGTGAAGGTTAAATGTAATACCGTCCTCAAATTGAATAACGACATCATCTTCAATTAAATTCAGAGGTTCCATTAAAGATTCATCATTTAGTGAAGTAGATGGATTTCCATTTTTTATTCTTCTCCAGAGATAGAAGAGCGAAGTATCTTCAATGTCACCCTTCCATAATCCGGGACTGTTGTTAAATAAATTTAACTTTGTCTCACCTATGTCTGCTTCCAATTGCTTTAAATATTTTTGCATACCATTTTCTGGGGGTACATTTTCTTTAGTTTCTTCCAAATTTGTGGGTTTTAAGAACTTGCTATAATCTATGGCATTACTATCAAACGGACATAGTCCGCATGCCCTAAATCCGTTCGTTAATATGGCTGGATTAATTGTTTCATCCATAACGTTCTTAAGTAACGGCGCAAAATTTTCTTTTTTAATTTTCAAGCCCCCTGTTTGACTTCTCCATTTGCTAACTCCTTTTAACCAACCATTTTTTAGAGGCCTGAAGACTGCCACATCCATAGGTTGGAGGATATGCGTAGCATTTGGATACAACG
The DNA here is from genome assembly GCA_963966155.1 of Clivina fossor. Classification (NCBI taxonomy): domain Eukaryota; kingdom Metazoa; phylum Arthropoda; class Insecta; order Coleoptera; family Carabidae; genus Clivina; species Clivina fossor. Next base: position 81,340,987 of record OZ014550.1, read on the forward strand.
CGATTAGCACAATTTGTTTTTCATTGCAAAAATCGCTTACGGGCATCGTTAAATGGGACGAATGCCCATCAACAAAAAAAATGATCGGCAATTTAATTTCCATTTTAATAAGCCACGGATAAAATATGTTTGTGACAAATTCGTAAAATGTTTGTCCGGTCATCCAACCCGATTCGCTTTTGCCAATTCCAAAATTTTCCGGCATTAAATTTATTATACTCACAGGTATTCTTTCGTATTTAAAAACTACCATCGGTGGTGCTAATACTCCACTTGCATTGCCTGTCACTAGCGTGGTAAGACATTCCTTATCGTCATTCGATGAGTATGTATATACCGATTTTGACCCTTTTCTTACGAGTACCCGGGATCCTTTGGGCGAAAGAAAAAAAGCAGTCTCATCAGCATTAAATACGCGCATGGGATCTTTCATCACGTCTATCAAATTATTATTTTGTAAATAAAGTTCAATTTCCGAAAACCACCCTTTTATTTTATTCTCCGTAACTGAAGCTCTACTGGATGTTAAGTTTTGTGCAACTCTTTCGCTTAGTTCTGGATGTCGTCGTAAAAAGAGTTCGTACCATTTTCTTCCAGGTCTGTCCTCCTTAAATGAATTTTCTCTCTTCATCGTTTTTAATATAAGTTGGACACTATCCATTAACTGCTCTTTTGTTAATGGAAACCCAGTATCTCCCAAGTGCATTGCCCACTTGGTTAAAGCAGTTTCTTCAACACTTGTTAAAACCGTGGGAGCGCCACTCCGTTTTCCAACTTCATATTTTCCGGTTTTCTTGTACAGTAATGTGACCCGCGGAATATTATATTTTTTGGCCACTGCTGCAACTGGTAATCCGAGATTCACTTCTTCAAGAGCTCTCTTAATGTCGTCTTCTGTATAATTTTTATATTTTTTCGGCATGATGAATGATTCTAGAATAGTAGTGTCAGAATTAGGATCACGGCATATTTATTCATGATTGGAAATCTGACAGGCATGTCAGAATTTGGCCCAGAGTATATTCTCATGTACCAAAATCTGACACCCTAATATTTCGAAAATAAACATATTTTCTAACATAAACTAACTAAATTGTGTATTAAATATATATATATCTTACCAGCAAAACAATATTGTCAGCAAAAAAATGATTTTTGAAGAGTTATTCCCTATTTTGGTAGTGCACTTTTTTAAGGTTAAACTGTGGACACAAACAAAGTCACGACGAAAGTAGCAGCTGCCGGAAAAGGAATTCAGCCATATGCATTTTGGTTGGTAAAGAAGAATTAGTTTTTAGTCGACGACAAAATAGATAGATGGACCTACCTATTCATATATTTATTTATTCAACCAAAATTCCGCATTTCTTAATAATGTTATTTCAAGTTGAAAGTGTCAGAATTTGGGACAGTGTCAGAATTTGGTACATTTACCTTATTTACAGACGCGAGTAGTAAAGGTTTCTGAGCGATTTTAATACAAACGGATGAAACTGATAAATACCATCTGGTATATTATTTCAGCGCGAAAACGTCGGAAGACAAAGCCAAATATCATAGTTTCAAACTCAAAACTCTCGCAATAGTAAAAGCACTTCATATTTTTCGTACATATTTGCTAGGTATTGATTTTACAATCATCACTGACTGTAATGCATTAAAACAGACACTTTCAAAGCGAGAAATATGTCCGCGTATTAATCGTTGGTCATTAGTTCTCCAAGAATTTAGTTATACGTTAGAACACAGAAAGTCCGAATTGATGAAACATGTAGATGCTCTTAGTCGGTATCCGGTTCAATCAATTCAATATGATTTGCTTGAATCACTTAAAAGAGAACAAGGTAATGATCCTGATATTCAAAATATTATTAATAAAGTTAACGCAGACAAATTACCTGAAAGAAACGATTATGACATTTTAAACGGTTTACTGTTTCGTAAAGTTTCGCGAAATCTACTAGTAGTTCCGCGAAATATGCGCAGGAATATAGTAAACGAATACCATGATAACAACACGCATGTAGGTCATGAGAAAACGTTGGCAGCAATTCGCGATTATTATTGGTTCAGAGGTATAAATAAATACGTTAAACAATACAAAAAAAATTGTTTGATCTGCATTCAATATAACAATAAATTGAAAAAAGATGGTTATATGAACATACCAGATCACGGTGATCGACCATTTAAAATTTTACACATCGATCATAGAAAAGAATAAAAATATTTAACTGCCTGAATTCCGTCTGTATTTTTAATGTTTACAGAAAAAAAAAGAAATAAAATCTTTAAAAATATTAGTAATTTTGGATATTTATTTCAGATTTGCCAACAACTAATAACACAATGGATCCAGCAAATGCTTTTCAAAATTTAAAATTCATCAAATTAAAAATTGCTAAATAACTAGAGAATTAAAGCTAATGAAACAAAATCAACATTTCATTAGTGGTTTTAGATAGTCAAGCGCTAACATAGTTGTTAAATAGTTAGGTATGCATCTGGATAGAAGGCTTGTATGGTAAAATATATATTCACAAAAAAAAACAACTTGGTTTAAAATTTATGCAATACTATTGGTTAATTGATAGAAATTCACAGCTATCAATAGACAATAAATTATTGATTTATAAAGTTTTATTAATTAAAACCAATCTGGACGAATTACATACAAATCTGCGGGATAGCAAATAACTTCAAGTACAAAATTTTCCAGTAATTTCCAAGTGTCTTAAAAATATGGTACGTCCAATACAATAATACACAGTAATTTTATGATATGTTCAGTGCAAGTAGTGATAAAACAATATAATGAGAAATATTTAAATAGATTAAAAGTACATTTAAACGCAAGTGCAGTTAATTTATTACACAATAGTTTACATGCAAGGAGATTAAAATGATTTCAGTAACTTGATCTACCGCTTAGATTTAGTAATTAAGTATATTATTAAGTTACAGTAACAAGAGAGTTAAACTAATATATTAATAATAATAATTTATTGCCCAACAAATACAAATCCTATTACAGGACAATTTAAATTAATAATGAAAGTAATATAATACACATACAAACAACTATAAGCAAATAATAATAATACAAAAAAATACATGATTGAAAATAAATATAAATTTAAATTTAAAATTGAAATACGTCTTCAAAATATTGGTCAGCATTTTAGCACACATCACATAGACTGGTGAGCGTTGCAGGACATCTGTTCTCAGTGCTTGAAGGTAAAACATAAAATGGTACACAGAATAATAAATACGATGCATCAATTTTATTATGTATGAGCATTTTGAAAAATTTTCCAGCAAATATCTCCCTCCTCTGCAATAATGATACCATAGAATGACTTATTGTTCTTTAGAGAATAGATTTTATATATTTATCACATGAGAAGTAAAACAAGCAATATATATTATAAATAATCAGTGGCGCAACCAAGGGGGGGGGGCCGACGGGCCTCGGCCCCCCCCAAGGCTAGAAGAATTAGCACAATTTTTATTCATTTAGTCATATATTCAGTAGTCACTTCTAACGCTACAATTATTTACCCCAAAATATTGGGCTAACATTCATTATTTTAAACTATTAATTATTCGATTCATGTAAGATAAAGTGAAAATCTGGTTAGTATTTGCTTTTTTTTGCTTCTCCAAGATAAAATTCTTGGGCCCCCCCCAAGACAAAATCCTGGCTGCGCTACTGTAAATAATTATAATCTTATATATATATATATATATATATATCAAAAATGCTGTTAATTATGCTTCTTCTGAAAGAAGCTATGTATACAAGTCATTATATAGTTAAATAATTCATTATTTATATAAAATTGTTTAAATATAAATTACCAAATTAAAATAAGTAATTTTTTGGAAATTATTTGAAAATAATTTTTAAATTTAAATTTGCAAAATTATATAATAATTCAACATTTTAATTTTTCTTTTAAGTATTAGAGAACAAAAGTAATTTAATTCAATTATTATAATAAAGCATTTTTAAAAATATGTACGCCCACAGATATATAACCCGCAATACACATAAGTATTGCAAAATTTAAATCATTTTTCTCTTCGAAAGTTAGAAACACTTCGAAAAAATAAAACCAAAACATTACTATTTCACAATTAGACACCAACAAAATATTGACATCCGAAATTGCCGATGGCGGCGTTGTGATCGTTTTACGAAACTGTTTACGAAGTAGTACCATTGAATATTTTTTATCACATTATTGTCTAGTTTGCACTTTAACTGAACATATTTAGGTATAACTTTATTTATGAGACACTGTTTATTAAACCACAAATGATTATTAACTCGTTGAATTTTGAGAAGTATTCGTCTATATAGTACAGCCAATTTAGCTTCACTTGCTTCTTTAATAATTTGGATGGACACGGCTGTAGGCACTTGTTGAAACATAATTAAAATTAAAATAAAAATAAACACACGACTCTTGGTTTTTTGTTTCAAAATTATTATTTTATTAATACGATGTACATTTCGGCTTATTAGGCCATCATCAGGTGACGAAAATACAATACAAAAAATTATACAAATTCTAACTATATACCGGGTGATTCATTTAACCTGGAATGTGTTATATTTCAAAAAATACGCATCGGACAGAAAATTTGCCGAATCCAAACTTTAATATCTCAAAGGGGGGCATTCGTTAGTACTAAATTCCCGCCACCCCCCATTCCTCTGTAGGCGGGCCGGGGGGCAACTTTGAAATTTTAAATAGGAACCCCTATTTTTTATTACAGAGTCAAATTCTACGATAAAAACTACGTACATTTCGTCCGAAAAAAAATTTTGATTCTTGACAGATGGCGCTGTAATCGCAAAAAAAGGATTTAACCTGGAATTTGTTATATTTCGAAAAATACGCATCGGACAGAAAAATTTGCCGAATCCAAACTTTAATATCTCAAAGGGGGACATCCGCTAGTACTGAATTCTCGCCACCCCCCACCCCCTGTAGGCGCGGCGGTGGGCAACTTTGAAATCTTAAAAATTTCTTGCGATTACAGCGCCATCTGTCAAGAATCGAAAATTTTTTTTCGGACAAAATGTACGTAGTTTTTATCATAAAATCCGAATCTGTGATAAAAAATAAGGGTCCCTATTTAAAAATTGAAAGTTGCTCCCCGCCCCGCCCACAGGGGGTGAGAGGGTGGCGGGAATTCAGCATTAACGGATGCCCCCCTTTGAGATATTAAAGTTTGGATTCGGCAAATTTTTCTGTCCGATGCGTATTTTTCGAAATATAACAAATTCCAGGTTAAATCTATTTTTGGCGATTACAGCGCCATCTGTCGAAAATAGAAATTTTTTTTTGAACGAAATGTACGTAGTTTTTATCGTAGAATCCGAATCTGTAATATAAAATAGGGGTTCCTATTTAAAATTTCAAAGTTGCCCCCCGCCCCGCCCACAGGGAGCGGAGGGTTGGCGGGAATTTAGTAATAGCGGATGCCCCCCTTTGAGATATTAAAGTTTAGATTCGACAAATTTTCTGTTCGATGCGTATTTTTCCAAATATAACAAATTCCAGGTTAAATGAATCACCCGGTATACCAATACTTAAACTAAAACAAAACTGTACAAGGGACCTAAAATGGTTTTAGCAGTAGGGATGAAAATAACTCAGTTAATAAACAGTGTCTCATAAATAAAGTTATACCTAAATATGTTCAGTTAAAGTGCAAACTAGACAATAATGTGATAAAAAAAAGTGTTAAAAAAAGCCAAAGTCATGTGGATAGAAGAAGAAATGAAAAACCAGTACTCTATCCGTTACAACCTAAAATTACATTTAAAACTTATCCATTGTGAACTAGCTTATAAATTTCATTCAGTTGTGTTTGATATGATTGACAATAACATTAGATCAGAAATACAAGAATTATCACACAACCATTATGTTAATTTAAATAAAAAGTTAAACAAGTTAATTACAGATCAAAAATCAAAGAACAATAATTCAAGACAAGATCAACCACATAATTTCTACCCAAGAATTTGTAACCTATCATCATCAACTTTAACAACAAATGATGAATATCTTCTTAAAAAAGGTTTAATGTATGCAGCACCTAAAAAACTCACAAAATTAGATTTTAAAAACTTGGCAATAGATACTGAAGTCGCTTTATACAAGGTAACTGATTCCATAGATTTAAAATATAAATTTTCAAAAATTATTAAAAATGATTTTAATAAAGGGATTATAAAAAAACGAACAAAAGAACAAATATTTATCAAAAAACTTAAAACTAAAGTCAAAGACCAAAACTTAATTATTTGTAAAGCAGATAAAGGAAATACAGTTACCATTTTACATAAATTTGATTATATTAAAAAAGTTAATGATTTTATCAATAATAATAATCTTAAAATCTTGAATTCGGATCCAACACCTATGTTTCAAAAACAAGTAAAAACAGCTATCAGTTAGTAATGAATTAATTAATGAAAATAAAAAATATAGTTTAATTACAATGAACCCGTCTGCACCCATTCTTTATGGTTTGCCGAAATTACACAAAAATAACATTCCCATTAGGCCAGTGGTTAGTTTTATTGGTGCACCTACATATAAATTATGTAAATGGCTCAATTCTATATTACCGGAGTATTTAGATTTTAAACCACAATATACAATAAAAAATAGCTTAGAATTAGTTGGTAAAATTAAAGATATTACATTACCTAACAATTGTAAATTAGTGTCTTTTGATGTTACAAGCTTATTTACATCGGTGCCTTTAAATTCATTAAAACACATTTTAAACAATAATATATCAAGTAGCGCACATAAAACAGAATTAATTAATTTATTACAATTATGTCTTAATCAAAATTATTTTAATTTTAATGATAATTTTTATCAACAAAATGATGGGCTCCCAATGGGTTCTCCCCTTTCTCCTTTGTTAGCGGATATTTTTATAGATAATTTAGAAAAATTGTTATTTTCCTCCAATCAACCTCTAACTAAATGTGTTTTAAAATGGTTCAGATACGTAGATGATATTTTGTGTCTATGGACTGGAACAGAGAGACAACTCAATCAATTTTTACTAATTATTAATTCCTTAGATAGATAATAACATAAATTTTACAATTGAAAAAGAAGATAATGCATCTATAAATTTTTTAGACTTAAATATCAGACGTGAAAATAATACTTTAAAATTTAAAATCTACCGTAAACCAACACAAACAGATACAGTAATACCATTTGATTCTAGCCATCCTCTAAATATAAAATTGTCAGTGTTCCATAGTTTGATACATAGATTAATAAATATTCCATTAGATAAAATAGATTTTAAAAATGAATTGAATATTATAAAATTAATTGCAAAAAATAACGGTAGTGTATCTATAGTAGATAACATGTTAAAGCGAAAGTTAAAAAATAAAAATGTACACTCATTATACAATGGTAAAACAGAAACAAAAGAAGAAATAAATTATAGAAAAATTGCATATGTCGGTAGTACAAGTTTGAAAATTGCAAACCAATTAAAATCAAAAAATATTGTCTCCGCATTTTATAACAAAAACAAACTAAAAAATTCAATAGTAAATAATAAAATAACTAATAACCTCGGTCAGACAGGAAGGGCCTTTCAGACACGTTTTAACGAACACATAAGCGGGTCTATTCTGTAAAAGTTAACACCACTGTTAATATCAAGGTCGCAGTTAAAATTTTAACGAACGCTTAAAATTTTGAATTCGTATTCTGTAACGTAAAAACGTTAATTTTTACGTTAAAATTGAACGTTAAAACGCTAATTTTTAACATCAACAGGAGACCTAGTGTTAAAAATTAGCGTACATGTTAAAATGTGAAAAATGGCTGACATTATGTTCATTATTTTGTTAAATGAAGTTGAAAGAATGAATCGGAGATATGTATACTATATATATATATATATATATATATATATATATATATATATATATATATATATATATATATATATATATATATATATATATATATATATATACAAGTATATAGTGCATATTAATATTAATTAAAATATTTACACGTTTATTTAAAATTTAAAATTCAGACGTTTGTTAAGAAATTTACGTGATTCCAGTGATCCATTTTCGCTAAATGATGGAGAATTTATTAAAAATTGCAGACTATCAAAATATTGTGTATTGATGTTATATGAAGAACTTATTTCACATTTACAAAATAATAAAACTACAGGCATACCACCAAATAATGCCATCCAAAATCTACAATTACAAGCTCCTCGTAAAAAATATTAATTAACAAAATATTCTTTCACTTGTTTATACCGCTATTTTTCAGTTCCTAATAATCAAGACAGACAATGGTACATGCGTGGATTGAGAGTCACAAATAATCTAATAGAATCAATAAATTAAATTTTTATTATTAATAACAAATAAAAAAATAAACATATTCGTAAAGTAAAAAAAATATATATATTCGACGTACAAAACAGTACATTTAAAATTATTTAGTAAGTGCAATTTTTTCTATCTCTAGATTCTCAGTATTAGTATCAGCAACAACCTTGTATTGAAAATAATGTTGATAATATTTTTGGTTATGTATAATATTTTATTAATATTGTGATATTTTACCTCTTCTATACCTAATTCTGGTATGGATTCAACGCCATCAATTATAATTGGTGTCATTATATTTAAAAGTTTTTCTTCTATTTCACTTAAATTTTTTATTGTAGACGGCCCACCACCTGTTGCATGTTGTTGTTCTCTTATTTCGCGTGCGTGTTTTTTGTGTTTGTTTTTAATTCGTTGAATGCCTAATAAAATATAGAAATTAATAATAAATAAATACTTTTATATAAGAAAAAATACCTTTTTCCAATCTTTGGATTCTTTTTGTGGTCCGTGGCCACAGGTATTTAACAGTAATGTTAGTTCTTCCCATTTTTTTATTAACACTTTTTGTAGCGTTTTTATTTGATTTTGTGCCCTCTAATATAATTCTATTTTCATCAATATAATTGATCATTATGTCAATTTGTGTTTTGGTGATCCTGGGGCCTCTTGATTTTTTAATTTCTGTAATCATTTTTAAACGTATTTTATATACTTATTTATAGTTATTATAAATAATATAACTTACTAGTTTCTTCCATTTTTGCTATTTTTGCTTTTTCCACTGTTTTTTCCCTTTAACTTTAGATATAAAGCTCTAACCTCTAAATTTACGCGCTAATACAGCTGTCAGTTTACTAATGAATCAAGTTTCGACATGCGCATTTACTGTTTTAGACTCCAATGATAACTAACTTCGCGCGGTAGATTAACGTACACGTTAATATTATAATTTTTAACGTTTCAGTTAAAAAACATTTTACAGAATATGAATATGTTAACTCATACGTTAAAATTTAAGTTTTAACGTGTGATTTTAACGTGTTTGTTTTTAACGTTCGTTTTACAGAATAGGCCTGAAGGTCGGTTAGACTGGTAAAAACCGACTCAAATGCACTGAACTATATATATAACGGGAAAGATTATACTAAAATAAATATTACCCCCACATGGAGATTAAGTTGGTATCATTGCGAAACACATTTCTATACTATTAGCGCGTAAATTTGAAAATAATATTTTATTTATTTTAAATTATAATAAATATTTTAAGAATTTAAAATGTAAAACATAAACAATAGCAAATTGATTAAACTAAAGCAAAAAAAATTTTTATTTTAAATTATTACATTCGTATTTTAATGAAACAAATCTTAATTTTATTTATGGTTAACCAGTTTAAAAACCAGGATCGCAATTAATTTTTGAATACCAGCTTCTTATTACTGACTGATGTGGCAATGCGTGATTAAACGTTGTTCTTACATATTCATAAGCTTTCGGCGAATAAAACTGAAGTGTCATTGCAAAACTTCTTAATTCAGCTGGATATTTAGTTCGTACAGTACTATGTTTTGTGCACAGAATCAATCTTTTCATTAATGCTAAAGGTATTCCAGATACAGTTTGCTCTAATATAGAAAAGCCTGAATACGACAAAGACTGTTTTTTCTTCAAATCCTTTAAAATATCATGTAAGGAATTTACTTTCCTCTTTAACACCTTATTTCTCTTCTTGGCATATTTTAATTTGTTCTTGATGATAACGTTTTTATTTTTTTGAATAGTCACTTGTTTATGAGCATAAGTAGGAGAATGGCTAAAAATTTCCAAAATATTATCAACAATACACAATATAAAATAGCTAAAATAAAATATATGCATAATAATAAAAGTTACCTGTATGAATGAAACAACTTCGTTAATTTTCGTTTTCTTTCAACAGAAGAAGAACTACTTTTTGTTGGAGATTTTTCAAATAATTCAGGAGTTTTAAACGTTTTGCTTCGGCTACTTGAACTATCAGTTGAAACCGAATCGATTTCTTTCACTTTTGATCTCTTGCTAAAATGATGTAAATGTAAATAACAATATAATTTTTATTTTTTTATACTACGTACCAGTACGTATGAAATTTATAATTTACATTAGTATCTGTAAATGTGACACTGGAATTGGAACTAGAACTTTCTGCTCTAGTTGCAATCCTAAAATCAAAAAAAGTAAATTATAATATTATTTTATGATTTAAATAAAAATAAAATACCGTTTACGTAGACGTTCATCTTTTAATATATATTCACAACCACTTTCTTCAGGCTCACTTGAAAGAGGAATAAGTATAGGTAAGGGAAATTTACTAGTGCTTGGCTGTGAGTCTGCAGATAATTCAGCATCATCAAAGATTAATTTTTTATTACAATGTTTTGATATGTTCATAGTAGGAATTGCTCCTTTTCTTAATCTTTTAGCAGATCCTCGATATTCGTAATCACTTTCTGTGAAATGTAACGAGCAAATCACACTAAATTCAGGAATATTTTCATCCGAATTTTCACCAATAGCTTCCAACCACGTTTCTATCATGTTTGCTGGAAATCTAAAATATCAAATTTATATTTTGTAATGCAATTAAAATAAAACATAACCTACTTACTTATGAAATTTTACATGTTTCGGTTTTTTTCTCTGAGTTGTTGTACAAGAACGCACAAAGCACTGAGGCATTTTTTGTTTTTATTGTTATTAAACTTCAATATTGATTAATTAAAGTATAACACAAAACAAAAATAGAAATTTAAAGCAACAAAAGTTGAACAATAAAATGTATACCAAAATCATAAACAAGAATAAATGACAGATTAATACCAACAAATCAATTGTAATATCACTAGAATTGTGTTTCGCAAGCTTGCCAACTCATCAAAATGGCGGACTCCATGTAGGGACACATAATGCAAGGTGATTTTATATGTGATCGTCATTCCCGTTATATATATAGTTCAGTGCTCAAATGTAGCAAAACATTGTTTAGATTTAGGACACAAATGTTTTATTGAGGACATGGAAGTACTGCATATTTGCGACAAGGGTCTTAAGAGGGTTCACTTGCAATCTCGAAGTTTCTCAGGGGTTTGTAGGTGAGAGGCGAGGTAGACTGGGGGCTGCACTATATCGAGTAACCTCCACTACAAAATTTACTAAATGTGTTTGAAATAGGCGTATCTATCAGAAGTATAACAGTTGTATAACAGTTGTATATATATATTACTTATTCTATGTATAACAGTATCGCACTGACTGTCGTGTTGATATTGTCGTTTTTGAGATTTATTTACAGTATATCAAGCAGTTATATTTATTTAATTCAATAAATACAGTAAATGTTTGTTTGTTTTTAATATATTTAATTTAAACTTTATTTAAATATTAACAATAAATAAATATAAAAAATTACAAAATATTTTACATAAAAACAGAAATTTCAATTTTGAGATTCGAAAATATTACAAAAATGTTTACACAAATAATTCTGAAATTTCTATAAATATCTTATTTGTTTTTGCAAAATATTTATATTTTTTTATGAAGATCTATAAATTGCAATTATTATCAAGTATATATAATGTTCCAAATTAACACAGCATTTTTAAATTAAATGATATAAATTTTAATTTAAGTAATTATAAAGTTAAATTAATAACATAGATTAAAAATAAAAAGAAAAATTATTTTTGTCATAGTGTAAAAAATCTGCTGTGGCCACCACAGAAGTGACCGTCATCGTAAAATAAATTTATTATTATTATTTATTATTTAAAAGATATAACAACTGCTGTAATCTTGGTAACTAATATAAAACTGTCTTGACATAAATATACATATAAAAATATTATAAATTATAAAAGAAATATTTAGCCATATCAAAAAAGGTTTAGCAATTTTTGTTAAATATATTTTTTCGAAATATACTCGTATCTCTGTTGCGAAATATTCATAAAACCTTGAAATGTGACATTACTAAATTACCACTTCCGGTTGGCAGATCTTTAAGAAATGTTGATGAAATTGAAATATTCACATGTAAAACTTAAATATGAAATTTTATAACAATCTGTTCAGCCGAATTTGCTCTACACGCGACCACAGACAGACCAATAAAATAAAAATGTTGAGTATTCGACAACTGTCTATCACAATTTTATTTAAGTATTTTTTATTTTAATTTTACACTAATTGTTTTTTAAAATTAATGTACTGTTAAAGTTATACAATTATAACTTCATATAATTTATGATAAATAATAAAATAAATAATAATAATAATAATAATAATAATAATAATAATAATAATAATAATAATAATAATATCACAGGACACGAGACTACGAGAAAACGAAAATACAATATACAAATATTTATTAAAACATATAAATGCAATGTAATTTACAAAAATTATATAAGTATTATATATATTTGCCCAAAAGGCCATATGTATAAAAATTGTAAAACCCAATAATAGAGAAAATAAATCATAATAATAATAATAATATTAGCCGCAAATGACCTGAGATGTTGCGCGGCTATATCAAAAAAAAAATATATATATATATATAAATTTATTTGTTTGAATTTTAATTAATTATATATACTAGTTCGTCAATTGTTTCTATAATCGGGATTTCTTATATCTAAGTGTCGTGTATGCCTTGGATCAATTATCTCTGGCAGGATGCAATCAAAATAAAAAAAATTTAGTTGCTGTTGCATTTTTTCACTCCAGAATTTGTCATCTCTATCAATCTGAAATAATAATTATTTTATATATTTAAAATAATACAAATATATTACAACTACTTACTTTTTCTACTAACATTCCTAAAGGAGTCCAAAATACAAAATAACAATAATCCCTTTTAGTAATGTGAAGTTGTCCCTGGACTTGAAAATAATAATTGTGATTTTTTTTTAAATGAAATTCATTTGAAGTATAAGTTGCAAAAGCAATTTTTTTTTGAATGATTGCGTCAAAGGGCGTTATTTTTTATGCAACTGCAGGACATTTGACTTCAATGAGACCGGTATCATTGATTAACCCATCCGGGCTTGCAGCCAGATATTGTTCATTTTCATCTATAAAAAGTCCACACCGTTCAACTTTTATATTAAAATTTTCTTCAAATGCAGCAACAGCTAATGGTTCTTTTTCGATACCATATCTTGTATAAATATTGCCATGAAATTTATTATACAATAAAGATTTGACTGTTGCTGCACAGTTTGTTGAAAATTTCATTTTACAAATTCGGCCAAAATTAGATGCTGTTATTCTCTTGGCTCTTTCGGAATACCAAATTTGATTGAAATTTTGACCTCTCGTGTCTTTTTCTATTTCAAAAATTTCATTGGTGGTTTTATTTAGTTTTTTTAAGAATAAGTTTTTTTCTTTATCAAATTCTTCTGGCGTCATATCTAATGCAACATCAGCAGCATGTGGCCCGTAATGTTCATCTGGGCCAGAAAACGTTAAGGATTTTTTTTTGTTTTTAACAACAAATAATTTTTTTTGGCTTTGTACGTGTAACATTATGTCGTGTGTGGTTTCTTTAGGAGCGTGTTGTACTTATTATTTAAACACTGTTTATTATTTATTTATATATATTTATTATTTACACACAACATTACATTACTAGTGTCGGTAATGGCTGTCTTTCCATTACTGAATGTCTGGCCGCGTCCCTGCGTTGCCAACCTTCTCGCGTTGCCAACCTTATCATACCACATCCCCCTTCTTTTATTTTTAAACAATAATATTCTAATCTACTTAAACAATGACCTATCAGAGTACAATGCTAAACAAACGATATATAAAATACAGTACTACATATATAATTATACACAATCTAATTATTATTTATGTTTTACAATTATTTTTAATATTCTTATATCTATAATTCCTTGGTATCCACCTAGATTTATCCTGATTTTGAACTCTAACCTTTTCTCCTGGTTTAAATTCAATTTTCCTCTCTCTCACATTTTTATCATGATTTATTTTTAGTTTTAACTGTCTAGTTTTAAGATTTTGTTTTATAATATTGGTTTTATTATTGTTAGATTGTTTAAAAGTTAAACACGTATCACATTTGTTTATGTATTCCTCAATATCTGAGTTTATGTTCGGCCAATAGAGACCTTGTCGTGCTCTTAATTGACATTTGACAATCCCTAAATGATTATAGTGAATTTTCTCTAACATTTCTTCCCTGAGTGATTTGGGTACTATAGCTTTATTACCTTTAAATAATACATCGTTGATGCTAACTATCTCATCTCTATAATTCCAATACTTTTTTACTTCATCATTTAGATTTTTATTATCTGCTGGCCAGTCGCCTTTTACTAATTTTAATACTTGTACAAGTACCGGATCTTGTTTTGTTTCAGATTGAAAAATTTTAAACTTTGATTCTGATATTGGTAGTATATTTTGTACTAAGTTTACTTGCGCTTCAATATCATTTAAATTAGATTCGTTTTCATTTATATATCCTTCAATATAACTTCTGGACAAACAGTCTGCAATTAGAAGTTGTGTACCGGGTTTATATTGAATATTTAAATCATATAATTGTAACTTAATCAACATACGCTGCAGTCTCAACGGACTATTTATTAATGGTTTTCTAGAAATGGTTACCAACGGCTTATGGTCAGTTTCCACCACTATTTGTTTTCCGTATATATATTGATGGAACCTCAAGCATCCGAACAAAATAGCTGCCATTTCTTTTTCAATTTGGGCATAATTTTGTTCCGTACTTGTCAGTGCCCTTGATGCATAAATCACAGGTAAATTATTTTGTAGCAGAACTGCCCCTAAGCCATTTTTTGATGCGTCCACCGAAACAACTACAGGTAGTTTTGGATTGTAAAATTGTAATACTGGACTCGTTGTGAGTAATTGTTTAATATCATTAATCGCTTTAGTATGATTTTCATGCCATACAAAAACTGAACTTTTCTTTATTAACTGTCTTAATTCATTTGTTTTATTTGACAAGTTTGGTATGAACTTAGACACGTATGTAACCATTCCTAAAAATTTTTCAACTTCGTTTTTATTGGTTGGTACCGGCATTTCTATAATACTTTTAATTTTGTCTTTATCAGGTTTAATTCCTGATTTACTAACAATATGTCCTACAAATTTAATTTCATCTTTATTAAATTTACATTTTTCTCGATTAAATTTTACATTTTTTACCCTAGCCCTCTCTAGAATATTTTTTAAATTTTTATCGTGATCGTTTTGATCTTTACCGTAGACCAAAATATCATCTATATATGATATGTGACCTGGCAAGTCTTCAAAAATTTGTCTGAATTTTTTCTGAAAAACTTCTGGTGCTGACGAAACACCAAATGGCAGCCTAGTGAACATGTATCTACCAAAAGGTGTCGCGAAGCAACATAATTTCTGACTTGGTTCGTCCAGTGGTATCTGGTAAAACCCTTGATTAGCATCAAGTATGCTAAATACTTTTGCGTTAGATAGTTCCGTTAGAATATTTTCGATTGTTGGAATTTGGAAAAATTCCCTTTTAATAACTTTATTTAATTCAACCGGATCTAGACAAATTCTGATTTTCCCGTTGGGCTTTTTGACTATTACCAGTGGATGAACCCAGTCAGTAGGCTCACTAACTTTTACAATGATTTTATTTTTCTCTAATCTATCTAATTCTTTTTTCAGATCCTCTGTAACAGACATCGGTATTTTCCTAGCGTTAAATACTTTAGGTATTGCATTTTCTACAATCTTAATTTTATGTGTTTCATTTAAACATCCAATACCTTCAAAAACATCATGATATTTGTCTATTACATTTCGATTAGCACAATTTTTATTAATTTCATTTACTTTTGTTATAAGTTTTAATTTTTTACATTCTCTTAATCCTAAAATAGGAGAAACATTTTCTATATCTACAACGAAAAAATCTAAATTAAATGTTTCTGATTTATCTTTTACATTACAAAACAAATTAATTTTGCCTAATGTATTAATTTTTGTACCACCAAAAGTAATTAATTTTACTGTTGATTTTAGTAACTTGATATTTCCAAGCTTATTACATAGATTTTTCGGTACTATACTAGCCTGCGCCCCAGTGTCTAATTTGAACTTGACGAACATTTTCTTATTTAACTCTATGGTTTCTGTCCAATCTTCTTCTACTTTTGTTTGATCTTCTACCGCACCTACAAACACTTCCTCTTCATTTTCATCTATTTCTTCTTTTACTTCTTTTATTTGTTTCACTCGGCACATTTTTTTAAAATGATTTGGCTTGTTGCACTTAAAACACATTTGTCCATATGCTGGGCACTCTCTCACTTTGTGTGTTTTTCCGCACCGTGTACAGTTCTTAATTGTATTTTTGTAACTGTTGTTTTTTCTTTCTTCCACTTGTTTTTGTGTTACATACTTTTGTTTACTTAATTTACTTACTTGGTATTTGTTAATTTTATCAACTTTTATTGTTTCATTATTTATTTCTTTCACTGTTTCTTTTGTAGCTACCGTTGCTCTGCAGATATCTATGCACTTGTTTAAGGTTAAACTAGTTTCACTTAATAATTTTTCACGTAACTGGTTATTCTCAATGCCACAAACTATTCTGTCTTTTATTAGTGATTCACGTAATCTTCCAAAGTCACAAGATGTAGATAGTGTCTTTAATTCCGTAATGTATGCCTCCATACTTTCGCCTGAGAGTTGATTTCTCATGAAAAATTTGTGTCTTTCATACGTGATGTTTAATTTTGGTATGAAATATGCATCAAATTTATCAAGTAATATACCGAAATTATTAATTTCATTTGCTTTTAGTTCAAAAGTGTTGTACAGTTCAATTGCTTCTGAACCCATACAATGCAGCAGTAAATTGCACTTTCTTTTTTCATTTGCTTCTATACCTGTTGCATTTATGTATATTTCAAACTGTTGCTTGAATTTGCACCATGTGCTTGCAGCATTTTTTTCATTTAACTTGAAATACGGTGGCTTCAAATCCATGACTGCGCCATGTAACATTATGTCGTGTGTGGTTTCTTTAGGAGCGTGTTGTACTTATTATTTAAACACTGTTTATTATTTATTTATATATATTTATTATTTACACACAACATTACATTACTAGTGTCGGTAATGGCTGTCTTTCCATTACTGAATGTCTGGCCGCGTCCCTGCGTTGCCAACCTTCTCGCGTTGCCAACCTTATCATACCACAGTACGTTTTTTCTTTTCTAAATTGAAACAATTTTGTGTATTTTCCTGGACTTTTTTTTGTTATTTTTTTATGAATTGAGCTGTGTAATTTGCTTTTAACATTATATGATAACGCAGCAGCTGTACAGCGCAATTCGTACGATAATCGTTTAGAAAAATTAATCCTTTTACCTCCTACAAACTTTGCAATAACAGAATTATAATGCTCAGCTACATTGTTATTCATGTTTAAAATAAGACTGTTAGCATTGTGGGTAAGACGATTGACACACGCCATTATATCACCATAAAGACCACAGTTTTTCATTTCAGGAATAAAATTTTTTTCACTTTTATCACCTTTACAAAAATAAGCAATTTTGCTGCAATCTTTATGTTCGCCAAATACATGGCTCGGACCATTTATCAAATCAGTTTTTAATAAATATATAATATCTGATTCTAAGTGTTCTCGTCTATATTTTGCTGCATATTCAGCTGCCGTTCTAAGTCTTCTAATGTTTAAAGATAAAACTTGTCGCAAATACACAGGAACTGCTGCACCTGTAGAACTATATCGTTTTTGCGATAACTCTTTTAATTTTAAACAATAGTTTCTAAGTAAATGATTCGAGCATTCAATTTTTTCTACAACTGTATTATGTCCATATGGTTTTGTGTCAAGAAGTTTTCTGTAAACACTGCTGTCACCGTCTCCAACCAGTTTTGTGTATTTTAATCCGTGCATTTCAATACTACGTAAAAATCCTTCAACAATTACATCGCTTTCAATCGCAGTAGAGGGACCGTCAAAATTTTTGTAACAAATATGTGATGGCGGTTCTAAATCTAAAGATTGCGATCTTGCGCAAATGCAGCAATATTTATTGCGAATGCCAATAAATAGTATTTTCCCGGTTCTTTGTCCAATTATACACGCCTACAATAAAAACAAATTAAACATTGTAAATTTCAATACTGTAATATTTAAAAACTTGATCCGTACCGTTCCAGATAAAGCATTATACTTTGATCGATATGATCTCTTAGACCAAGCGCCATCAGCTACAACTGTTATATGAGGTATACCATTTTCGTCTACCTCATTTTTATCTCTAGCTAATTTTGCTTCTTCTTGTCCGGCTTGTAACATAGATTCCCAAGCAGATTCTTTTATCGCATGATATAGCTTTGTTTGGCATTTATTAAACAAATCGTTACTCATTGGCGGAATATTCATTGACACAGCAATTTCAGATAGCTGAGATAAGCCACCACCACTACAAATAATTCCGGACACTGCGGCCATATTTACATCTAGATGGTCTTTTTCCGGATCATCCGTTTCCAGTAATAATTCTTCCTTGCAAATTTCACATTTTAAATAAAATTTTGAATGAAACCCATTCCGTATTTCTTTTATAATTTTCATATTCAGAAATGAACATTTAAAAAGTGGACTATGTTCATATGATAATAGTGTTTTGAACCAGTACCCAACATCAACAATTCGTCGGCCAGTTGGAAAGAAAGAAACGGAACTAAAAATGTAAAAATATGTTTTTTAAATGTAAAATAACAAACAATATTTATTAAAGTTATTGCAAACATAAACTTTAGTTATATATTTTCATAACTTGATCAAGATATATAATTTATGGTATTCAATATTCACATAGTTTTTAATAAATTAATATATTTTTTACATTTCATTTTAATAAAGATAAGCAAATTTAACTTCAATTCAATAATAAGTTATTGATTCAATTTTACCGTGAGGTGTAGGGCGATTAATCTATTTAAAAATTGAAATATTTATTAACTGAAGTCTATTGCAGCAAAGATCAAAAGTTGATACTTTTATATAATTATAAAAAATAAAACATTTATAAAAGTTAACTGTTTATAAATAATTAAAATAATAATTTAATTTTTGTTTACCTTTGAGTATCGTTAAATGTAGGAATATTTTCATTTAATAAATAGCTGCAACTTGCTTCTTCTAAATCTTTCTGAGAAATACTGTAAAAATAAATTTATATATTTACTAAAACAATAAATTGTTTAAAGTAATTAAAATTATAATCCAATTTTTTATTTACTTTTGAACATCGGTAACCGTAGAAATATCTTCATTTAATAAATAGCTGCAACCTGCTTCTTCTAAATCTGAATCTAATGAATTTCTTAGAAGCGATGGAAATACAAACAGCCTTGGCTGATAATAAAATCTTAATAAATGAACAAACTGAGTTATTTTCATCCCCACTGCTAAAACCATTTTAGGTCCCTTGTACAGTTATGTTTTAGTTTAAGTATTGGTATATATAGTTAGAATTTGTATAATTTTTTGTATTGTATTTTCGTCACCTGATGATGGCCTAATAAGCCGAAATGTACATCGTATTAATAAAATAATAATTTTGAAACAAAAAACCAAGAGTCGTGTGTTTATTTTTATTTAAATTATGTTTCAACAAGTGCCTACAGCCGTGTCCATCCAAATTATAAATATTAGAATAAGTTGAATAGAGTAGAATAAGTAATATTATCATCATTTTGACATTTTAATATTATTTCGATTATGTTACCAGAAGCTTTTTTAAATTTAATTAAAGGGTAATAAAATTAAACAAAATAAATTTTTATTGGTAGATACTTAAATTTTTATTTCAATCAAATAAAAATAAAGAACAAAGTGACAAAACAAATATTTTTGTCAAACAAAAAAAAAACAAGAACATACAAAAAACACAGATATTTTTATTGAAACGAATTGTTTTATTAACGAACATATTAATATTTTATTATGCAAATTTTATATACTGATTTATCTAAAATTTATTGAAAAAGAAACTTGTTATACTTATAGCTAATTTCTTGGTGCTAAAACACTACTAGATCCAGAAGCAACGTTCATTTCTCCACCCTGTCCACTGCTATCTCGTTGTGGACTCTGAAACAAAATAAATCGTAGTTATTTGAATGTTAACAGATTATTTTAAGTTATCTAACTACAATTTTCAGTCAATTTTTCAGTAAATACGCATTATTATTATAGACTTAATTTCGAATTCACACTACTATTCCGATTTTTTTTAAAATTTAATTGAAACCATTCTTTGAGTTGAGATTATAAATATATATATATATATATATATATATATATATATATATATATATATATATATATATATATATATATATATATATATATAAATATATATATTTATATATATATATATATATATATATTTATATATATATATATATATATATATATATATATATATATAAATTAATTTTCGATTGTTAGCTATGAAACAATTCACAAAGAGTATAACCTAGAACTATAAACGTAAAACATCATTCATTCTATATAACTAGTTTAATTTTAGGATTAAGTAATTAAAAATAGATTTACTTTAACATGTATTTGATTTTTGAGCACAGCAGCACGTAGAGTGAGCATACGGGTTCTTCGTTGATATTCTTTACCCATTTGTAAACTTTTCTCGAAAGTAGTGCTTCTCTGATCGACATCTTTCGCGTACAAAATTTTATTATGTGAATCAATTCGAGCCTGGATTTGTCCATCCAAAATCAGCTGCATCAATTCATCTTCAAGTGCGAGAACAGTGCGATTAAAAGCCATTGCCATTTTGCGCATATCAGCCGATAGGTACGGACTAAAGTATTGAATTAAAGCCCTATTTCTAATTTGAGTATATAAGGTATTAACATGGGGCGCTATGTACATATCCAATAGTAAGTTATCTTTGATTTCATCCAATAATTTTAGGCAGGACGCATATTTCGATTCATAAAATTTGAATATAATATCACGTAGTTGTGGTTCCAATTCTAGGAATAATTTAAATGAACTGCTAAATATAACGTTCTTTTGTAATTCGTGACGATCGAATGTTGCAAGAGCACATAAACCGCCATACATTGCCACATTACTGCACGAAAGCATTTCGGGAAAATCACAATGATCTAAGTTTGCTTGCAGAAAATGCTTAGCAGCCGATTTGTATTTCTTCGTGGCTAGTTCAGCTAAACCGGCAGCGCATTTTAGTCTTGTAACAATCAGTTGATTTGTGTCTTTACCCTGTGTTTCGCTAAAGTCTGGTGTTGCCTCCGCTTTCGAAACGTAACTGAGAACATGCGACCAGTTTTGAAGATAAACAGAAACTTTAATCACGTTTAAACACATATTTACGACATGTTTACCACTCGTGCAGTAATCTCTAGCTCGCGAATAACATTTTAATGCGTTTGAAAGATCGCCACAGTCTAAATAATGGTCACCCAAATCATCATGTCCGCGACGTATACTTTCTTTAATAGAATTTGACTTATAGTTCTTAAGATCAGTGTCAAGTTTTTCAAGTTTTAAAGCAGCTTTTTTCGATCGTGTTTCAATCCATAATGAGTCAATTGATGGTGTGTCCTGTGATGTAGTCGCAGCAATATCAGGAAGTGTTGTATTGCCCAAAGTTTCTGCTAACTTCTGATGTAATTGTTGATATAAATTTACATTGTAAGTAGTCATCACATATGAAACTGCCATTTTTAAAGCTTCTAATCTAAGTGATGGACAATGATCCGCAATATACATTAACCTATACAGTCTTGCAAGTCCTGTGTAACTACTTCCGTATACTTCTAAATCCATGGAGGGGTTCTCCACAACGTAAGATTCCTCTTCATTGTTATCATTATCTTCGGGAGGTGCATCAACTTGCATTGGTTCTACTGCATTCTAAAAAAAATACAAATTTATTAACAAAAATACGAGTTGATAATATATAAATATTTACATCTTCCATTATAATTTACTGTTATAACCTACAAGGCCAATAAACACCGCTACTGTTTTGACAAAGCAAACGAGAATTTCGAAACTGAAGCCGTACAACACACACAGAACGAATAGTGATCGATAATTTGTCATACAGAACTGCTAGCAATTTTACATTATATCAATATTGTGCAACAGTAAATGTTACCTGAAATAAAACAGCTTGCATCGGAAACGGCATTTTGATTCATCTACTTTCTTACTTTATCCGTCATCTTGAATTGTCTTGAATACAATCCGTTATAAATTATTCGTAAATTATATTGCCAACTTTACAGTGAACCTGAACAACCAGTCCAGTCAGTGTAATAAGCTAGACTAAGAAGAAGAAGAACTATGCTAACTTAACCAAACTACTACGCGTTAGTTCACTGGTATTAGTACGCGCCGCAAAACGAAAACTAAACGTAAACTATAAACACGTGCTTTCAAATTGCGCCTCAGTGAAGCAATTGCGGAGAGGTTGCATTGAGAAAAATAAATAAATAAATATTTCATTTCGATAAAATAATTATATCCATTGCGTAAATATGGTAAGATTGATTTGTAAAATTTATAATTAAATACTAATAAATAACCTATTAGATATAAATTCTTATGAATATTGTGTTAAAGTTTAATATTACTATTACTAGTTATTTATGGGTTATATTTCAACTTTTATATGTAAAATTTTTTAATTGTAGGCTGAAGAAGTAAACCCAAAAGCATATCCGCTTGCTGACAACACATTAACATCGAAAATACTAAATTTAGTACATCAAGCAATGAATTACAAACAAATTCGGAAAGGTGCTAATGAAGTTACAAAGACTTTAAATCGAGGTATCGCCGAATTTATTGTGATGGCTGCGGATGCAGAACCATTGGAAATCTTGTTGCATTTACCATTATTGTGTGAAGATAAAAATGTGCCGTATGTGTTTGTGAGATCTAAACAAGCTTTAGGTCGTGCATGTGGTGTGTCTCGGTCAGTTATTGCATGCTCTGTCACTGTAAACGAGGGCTCTCAACTTAAACCGCAAATTCAAAGCATTCAACAAGAAATTGAACGTTTACTTGTATAACTTTTAAGTTAATTTTTATATTAAAAAGGGATACGAAGCAATTTGTATTTCAAGATTTATTTTGCAACAAATAAAATTTATATAGTAAATTAAAAATATTGTTGTCTTCGTCATTTATATAATTTCCTATCTTCAATAATAAATAAAATATTTAATTTAAAGAATAAGTTATGCACATGTTGAAAAATTATTTTAAGGTTAATGTACGCTCCAAAATTATATATATATATATATACAGGGGCGTAGCAAGACCTTTGTGGGCCGGTGTGCCACTGGGAATAAGGGGCCCCCTTTACTCCTTGTATTGTTTAAAATTTTAATGTTCTTTTGGCTCATTTTAAGTACTAAATGTCATTTTTATTTTATGTCAGTTTGTGCCTTATTCGAAAAAAATTTTCAAATAAAAGTTGTTTTATTTTTATGATAATCAAAATTAATTAAAATTACTTTTTTTTAAATGCAATCTGTATTTTCAAAATTAATAAATTAAAGTGAAATTCTTAAAGAAACAACTTGCCAAGAAATATACAGGGTGATTTATTAGTAATTGGAAATATTTTAACTGGAGTATCCTGGGCTCAGAATATGACGATTTCATGCAAATCACTTAGATAAAATGTGGCTCCTTACTGAGCTACAGGGTGTTTTATTTAAAAATTTAAAAACGATTTTTGCCCAGTACTTAAAAACTATTTGACGTATCCTTATCATACTTGGCAGGAAGTGTAGGTACCATACACCATATTAAATTATGTTAAATTAAAGTTTTTGGCTTCTGCCAGTGGCGTACAACAGGGGCAAGTAAGAGGTTGATCCTTCCTAAATTCTACGCCACTGGCGGAATTGTTATTTTAGTACAATTTTTCAATTCTACAATACTTTCTGTGTAAAAAACATATTCTTTCTTCGTAACGATAAAGTCACTATTTTTCGAGATATTTAAAGTTAAACATAAGCTGCACCCTTGGAATTTTTTCAAAATTTGCTCAAAAAAATTTGAAAAAATTCAGTAAAATAGAGAAGAAAATTAGCAAATTTTAAAAATAATTAAAATTGAATATTTAAAAATAAATAAATAATAACTTAGAATAAATTATACAATTACTAATTATCTTACATTTTTTTATCTATATTCTATAAATAAAAAATCTTATTTGAATTTTATTTTATTATTTAACAACACAACAATTTATAACAAAAACTCTTTTACAAATAATAAATATAACATTTAAGCAGAACAAATATTTCTAGATACTAATATTATTTAAACAAAAGAACAAGAACAGAAATTTTTTAAAGATAATGTTACAAAAAATGAAAATTTTTAGTATTAACCCTATTTTTAAATAAACATTTCAATTTATGTTCAATTTTAAACAATAAACTTTTAAACAATAACTCATGAAAATTATAATATTACAGAAAACAAATATTTTTTTAAGTATTTAAGTATTAACATTTCTTTTGTAAATAACAAAAAATAAACTTAAATACTTGAAAATGATTTAAAAGACCTTTCTTCGCCCACCACGCTTAGCCTTTTTTGCTGGTTTTGGAAGTGACGGAGCGTCTTCATCAAAAAGTGAAAAGAAGATTTGATCAAAACTCTGTTTTAAAAGATTATTAATTTAATTTAAGATTAATAATAGGGCATAAAAACCTTAACGGTAACTCTAGATATATCAATAACTATTTCAACTTACAGTTAGTAAAAAATGTTTCCGAACTAATTATATTAAAATAAAACGGGTTTAGGTTGTAGTTCTGTATTAATATTTATTAATAATCGGTGTATTCGGCGTACATCTTCATCAGGAACAAAAAATACAAATAATATTTACAATAAATAAAAAGAAAAGAAATAAGTTACTAGTTAACAAAATAAGTTATTAGATCATAAAATTTATAAATTTGGCTTCCTTTAACTAAAAATTTATAGTTACTTATTTCTGTGTTCTGTTTATATACTGTAAATATCATTCGTATCCTTTTTCCGATGAAAACGTACGTTTAGTTCGTCGAAACATTGATTATTAATAAATATTAAAACAGAACTAGAACCTAAACCTAAAGCCTTTTTATTTTAATAACTATTTTGTTAGTAAAACAATGTATTAAGAAAACATATTAACGAATTTATAACTCAAAAACTTAGCATAAAATAAAAATATTACCTGTTGAGTTGGTACTGGCGGAAAGGGAGAAAGATTAGAAAGGTTAGATTTTTTCGAATTTAATGCTTGATGCTAAAACAAAATATAGATACAAAAAATTACAATTATTTTGACTTGACCTAGACCAAATCTTGACAATTTTAAATCATTTATTTTTTTTTAAACAACAAGAACAACAAGATATTTTTCTCACAACAAATAATGTTTATTAAACAAATACATAAAATAATAGTTGAGAACTTGAGAATAGTTTCAGAACTTATTACATTAAAATAAAACTGCTGTAGGTTTAAGTTCTGTATTAATATTTATTTAAAATCGACATTTCGACCAAACTCAACAAATGATAGCATTTATCCTGATGAAGACGATTTTAAATATCGATTTTAAATAAACTAACCTAAAACAGTTTCATTTTGTCGACGGTTGTAAATAAAATATTTTAATAATAAACTTACGTATTTATTGCGCGGTTCCAACATTTGTTTCCGTTTCAATAAATATTCTTTGCGTGTTTGTAGCAGAGCTCTCTTATCAATGCTGCTATCACTTTCGATACTCGATGACGAATATTTCGAAGCTGGAATCTTATTTTCGGGCAATTTAAACTCCGATTTCTTGTTGTTGCTCGCTTCCAATTTTTGTTTTTCCAGTTGTTGTTGTTGTATCTTTAATTCGCGCAAAATATTATCGATACTGCTTTGCAGTTCGGAATTTCGTAGTTCTTCTGTCGTATTTTCATTCGCTAACTTCTTCAGCGCTTCATCGTTTTGTTTCTTTTTAATGTTTCTCTCAGTTTCTAGTATCTTTATTTCTTCCTCGAGTTCTTTAGCCTTTTCCTCGAGAGTAGTTTTTTGTTTTTTTAACGCAGCTTCTTTCTTCTTTTTCGATTCGGTTTCAATCTTTTTCAACGCTTTCTTATTCGCGGTTAGTTGCGATTTTAGCAATTGTTTCTCGTGTTTTAATTTATCCAAAACTAGATTCATTTCGATTTCTCCATCGGTGAACTCTCTTTCGAGTGTATTATAGTTCGTTTCAAGTGTGCCGATTTCTTTTTCAAACGCTTCCATATCGGATTTTAATTTACTTTGTTGTTCCATAATTTCATTTTGAAGCATTTCTTCTTCTTGTAGCTTGGTTTTTAATTCGTTTATTGTCGTTTCAAATTTAATAACGTCGTCTTGCCTATTTTCACGCATTTTATTCAGTTCAGATTCGAATTCTTCGTAATAAGATTTATCTTTTTCGAGTAGATTTTTTGAATCCTCGATCATAATTTCCCACGCAGCAATATTCTATAATAAGTTAATGAATCATGTAACCAAATAATTATTTATTATTATAAAACTGAATGTTACCTTTATATAACTTTGGACATCTTCTGTAAGAACAACATTTTCTTCCTCTAAACTTTGGCAATTATTTTCTTCAATTTCATTCTTAAAGTTTTCGTTTTCGTTTTGAATCTGTATTTCCAATTTCTCTATATCAATTTTTCTGTTATTTATATTAATATCCAAATTATCGGATGTTTCTTTAAGTTTGATATTTTCCATTTCAATACTTTTTAGAAGTGCATTATGTTCTTCTAATCCAGTTTTAAGTGTTTCTTTTTCTGCTTTAAGTTTATTGAACCTATTTTACAAAAAAACAAAAATATATTAATGTTGATTACAATTTCATATATTAATAAATTATAAAAACAGGACATACAACTTTATGAATTTTTTTCTTCGAAACTGTAAAAGATATCTAACCGCGATTTTTTGGGAGTGAAAGAATAGATTTTGAACTTCTTTCAGAAATTTTTATTTTTATTTTTGTTGGAAATCGTCCAAGTTCTAACCCTTCCTTCGAAGCTCTGCAAAACAGAACGACTGATAACTCCTTCCCTATTTATCTGAAACAAAAATCAAAAGGCACCACTGAAGTATGATATATTATCTGGTTTTTGACCGATTTTTTTCCACAAATATTTATTCGGGACAAAAACCAGATAATATATCATATTTTAAGAGTGCATTTTGATTTATGTTTCAGATAAACAGGGCAGGAGTTTTCATTGTGCAGCCGTCAGTTTTTTTGGAGCTTTGAAGAAAGGTTTAGAACTCGAGACGATTTCCAACAAAAATAAAAATGCTTGAAAGAAGTTCTCAAAGTCTATACTTTCATCCACAGAAAACCGCGGTTTGATATTTTTTATAGTTTCACAGAAAAAAATCCCTAAATTTAGTCGAGAAAGGGGTGATATCTTTGGAAACATTTATCTTCTAGATTATGCATTACCCAAATACACAAATTCATCTACCTGCTTTAAACGTGCACCATCATTACATTCATTCGTCAAGTCATCCTTCTCAAAAACTAATACTATTTCCAACACAAGATTCATATCCTTACCAATAACATAACTACGTCATCAGCATACGCTAAGGCAGATATATTAAAAAGAAAGAATAAAAATATATTTACAAATGTTTGTTGTTTCTATCTGTGACAGTCAAAGCCGACAGTTCGATATTTAATTCGGTTAAATCATTCTCGTTGTTTGCAAACATTTCTTTAGAGTTAATTTCTAGTTGCAAAAGTTCGGAAACCAATGATTCTTTTTCTTTAAAAATTGCATCTCTCTTCTCCGTAAGCGATTTAGTTATATTTTCCTCATCTCGTAATATATCCTTTAGTTCATTTATGTGTTTTACTTTTGCATCGATTTTATCTCTTTTCTCTTTCAAAGTTTCCTCAAATCGTTTCGCGTTATCTTCCGATTCTTGTTTCAAACTTTCTATTTCTTTCATACAATAATCGATCTGACGCATATTTTCCATTCGTTCAAGTTCAGTTTCATTGTTATACTTGATCAGATTTTCTTCAAGTTCCTTGTTTATCGATTCTAAATCTTTTAAGCTACTTAAACGCAGTTGCATAATGGCGCTTGTATCATTGAAAACTTTAGTTAGTTTTTGAACAGTGCCATATGTTTTTTGGGTCCGATTAAATATTTTCGTATTAGCAGTGGTACTTTGTTCGTGTAGACGCATTAGAGACGCATTTTCAGCTTGCAGATTATACAATTTCAAACGTTGTTCCTCATACAATTGCATTGTTTCAGCTAATTGTTGTTGTGAGGTTTTTACAGATTCTTCTATCTTGATCTACACAAAAATATAAACACACGTATATATATAAATTTTAAATGATATAATAAAATAAAGATTGGTACTATAAGCTCGGTTTTTGGGTGTTTTAGTTCATTTGTTTAGTACTGTCCTTATAACAGTTACGTTGTTTTAAAACTGGAATTAATTAAAACCGATTTTAACAAATAGAGCTTATAATACCGGTCAAAGAATTTAATTTAATGATAAACGGAATAATAAATTATAGTTTTAATTCTGAATATAATTGGTTTGAAAACTATTATGCATACGGAATCTAATGTTACTAGATTAAAACATTTGCTATATGTATTTATAAACAAAACTAAAACTTTTGATAACTATTTTTGTTTGGTTACCAATTAAATTACTTTAATCGTAACATAATTAATCAAATTGACCACCTAGTATTGGATATTATAGTTACCGGCAAATATAATAAAGTTACATATGTAATATATATATATTCAAAATATTAATTAAGAGATATGATAATTATTCATAATAACCGGTTATTATGTATAGTAATCAAATATTTGCATTAATTTCGATATTTTTTATAATAAACATGAATTTAGTTATTTAATTTGACAATAAATATCACAAAATATAAATTTCCATAATGGCGGAAAAAAATTACCCAAGAGAAATATACTTTAGGTATATGTTTTGTATTATAATATTGTATACCTTTTCAACCTCCAATTCCTGTATCTGGCTGGTTAAGGGTTCAAACATTTCTTTTATATTTTCCATTTTGATTTTATAGAACTTTTCGCAAAATAATTAAACTTTTAAACTTTCCGTACAGCGTGTGCAAAAATTTCACAAAAACATATGAATAACGCGCGTTTTGTTTGAAGATAGACTAAAGTGCGCTACCGTCTACAATTTATTGAAAATAAAATTTATCGATTATATTCATGAAAAAAATATATTTATATTAAAATAATAATAATTTATATTTCTGTATAATTATAAATTAATAAATTTTCCGATTGGTATCTATAAAATTATAGAAACATGATAGGAACTAGCAGCTAACTTCACACTTCTCCGTGACAGGCAATTATCAGTCAATCTGTCAACTATAGCCATACTATAGCTATTGCTATTGTTATTATTTTTAGTTCTATTTAGATATTATAAAATATTAATTTAAATGTCGAATAGTGATAGTGAAATAGAAACCGTGTCCGAAAATACTAGATTGATGGACGCGCACGTAGCAAGAAATAGTGGTATGTTCGATCCCAGTAATGATTCCCAACAATCGAGACGACGAAAACCCAGAAACGAGACAACTAATCATGTAAATTACGGAACAGTAGGGTTACATTTCGATAGTAATAAACTTTACACAATCAAATTTCGGTTTATGTGTTTTTCAGGCGAATGTAACCGTTCCCGAAGTGTCAATTCGTGCTCCGCCTACAATACCACCAAATCCCCAACCACAACAACAGATTAACGAGTCCGGATTAGCTGACGAAGAGGAAGAATTAAAATACGGAGCTAAGCATGTTATTAAACTATTTGTTCCTGTGTCATTATGTATGTTGGTAGTTGTTGCAACGATCAGTTCGATTAATTTCTACACCACCAAAGATGTTTACCTGTAAGTTGTTATTCGGCAGCTATTCCACCTATCAATAAATATGATTTTAAATTTCCAGTATTTATACTCCATTTCACGAGAAAAGTCACGAAACTAGCACGAAAGCATGGCAGGCAGTTGCAAATTCACTTATTCTGATGACCGTTATTATTGTGATGACAATATTTTTGATAGTTTTGTACAAATATCGCTGTTACAAGGTTTGTAATTAATAAATTTATTAACTTATTTAAGTGGTTTGGAAAGAGTAATTTGATATTTGGATAGTTTTTTGTCTAAGGATGGTTGGTTTAAATAGAATATATTTATAGTTTCATAAAATATGACACGGTTTTTAAATTGGTTAACGAATGAATTACATTTTACTTGGAATAAAAAGGCTTTCGGAATAAGTCCTGTGCATAAATTTCAATTAAAAATCGACGTTTCAACGTACTCTACGTACATTATGATCAGGTAAAATGTACAATAAATAAATAGAACATAGAAACAAGTTAGTAGGTAACAAAATAAATAACTAGATTATAAAATTTATCAATTATTAACATAGTAAAAAAATCTTTCAGAACTCATATTAAAATAAAACTGCTTTAGATTAAAGTTTTACATTTATAATCGACATTTAGACGAACTCAACGTCGATTATAAATAAATATTAATACAGAACTAGAACCGAAAGCAGTTTTATTTTATAATTTATTTTTAATAGTATATTAGTTACTTACCGCGGTAATTTACCGAAACCAATTAAATATTTTATTTCCCAGGTAATTCACGGATGGTTAATTGTCTCATCGCTAATGTTACTATTCATATTTTCGTATCTATATTTAGAGTAAGTAAAATTTTCAATTTTATTCGATAATTTTATAAGAAAACAAAATAAAATTGTAATTTTTTAAGGGAGGTATTACGAGCTTACAATGTACCAATGGACTTTATAACAGTCGTATTAATGATGTGGAATTTTGGCGTAATGGGTATGATTAGTATCCACTGGCACGGCCCTTTACGTCTTCAGCAAGCTTATTTAATATTTGTATCGGCAGGTATGGCACTATAGTGTTCATTAAATATCTGCCCGAATGAACTACGTGGGTCGTATTGGCTATTATTTCAATTTGGGGTAATCTAAGTGTATTAAAACGAAAATAACTAGATGTAATATTTTTGTTTTGGTTTTGTTATATTAGATCTTGTCGCTGTATTAATGCCAAAAGGTCCTCTACGAATTTTAGTTGAAACAGCTCAAGAAAGAAACGAACAAATCTTTCCTGTTTTAATTTATTCATGTAAGTTGCATCGACTGGTCGAAAAATACGCAATTTTGCCTACTAAATTAAAATATTTACACAATCAAACATTTCTAAATGATTTGATCGTCACAATGAACTGATTTTAAATTAGTTACAAATTGAAAAAATTGTATTAACTTCACCGGAATGCAAATACATTTTTTTCATTTTGCAACTAATTTAAAATCAGTTCATTGTGACGATCAAATCATTTAGAAATGTTTGATTGTTAATTGTGTGTAATTATTTATGTCGTCACCGAGTGCAAAACTTAACACTAAATTTATGTTGGATAAAATCAAATATCATTAAAAACTTATATGTCATTTTATGTTTGAGATCTATTTTGTTTTAATTTTTTCAAATCAAACTATTTATAAATAGTAATCATTCTGTCAGTAATATAGTAAAAATCTTTCAGAACACATAATTAAAATAAAACGGTTATAGTTCTGTATTAATTAATATATATACAATACATAATAAATGACATTTACAGTAAATAAACAGAACATAGGAACAAGTTACTAGATCATAAAATTTATATTGGCTTCCTTTAATTAAAAATTAATAAATCTTATTTTATTACGTCTAGTAACTTGTTTCTATGTTCTAAGTATTTATTTACTATAAATATCTTTCTGTTGAGGAATACGTTGATTATTAATAAATATTAATATAGAACTAGAAGCTAGAGCCGACGTGTTTGGTTTAAAATGATAGATTTAATTTATTTTTTTAAGCAACATTCATGTATAGTTATGTGAGTATGGCAACAGGAGATCTTGATAATAGTACTAGCAATAGATCTAGACAACAACAACATCAACAACTACCACAAATGGTGGATAATCCAGAAGGTAAATAAAAATGTATTGTTTTAATCAACTTTGGGGCCTTTACAGTAAAGGCTCAACGCATCGCACTGCAATAATAATGGAAACTTTATTTAGCAAAAAAGTGCTATATAAACAAAAACAATTAATACATTCAAAATACATAAAGTGTATTTCTAAATAATTTTTTCTTAATCCTAAACTTATATTACTAACTAGAGGAATATAAATTTCTGTTGCTTCTCTTATCAATCTGCTGTTAATATTGATGCGTCTTGCAATTATTACAGTATATTAATACAGAACTACAACCTATAGCCGTTTGATTTTTTTGTTGGTTAATAATGGAGAAGATCCGGAAAGTGGTTTTTCCACCGATTGGGTGAATAGTCATGAAGATCGTGCGAATCGTTGACAATTAGAAGTACGTGACGTATCGAGGGGCCGAAATACTGAATATAGAACACAGATGAGACCGCAGTCGAGACCAACTGTTCAAGAAATTGAAGAAGAAGAACGTATGTAACAATTGCATAATTCTCACTTATCTGAAAATTAGTTTTATGTTTCAGACATAGAATACTATTGATTCGGAATTGAGCTGGCATCTACTAGCTTGCGAAATCAAAATAAAAATTTAAGTTAAGCGCAATTTTTGACTGTAATCAAACTAATAACTAATAAAATTAAAATTGGGTTATGTAGTTTGGTTCACAAGTTCTGCGCTAAAACATAACACTAATTTTTATGATAAGTAGAGTATAGTCTGAATGAGTCTTATGGAGTTTCAGCAAGAAGTAATTTCGTCTTGCGAAAATTCAATTTATCATATTTACAATTTAAATAATTTTTTTTACTTATAAATTTCAGGTGGAGTCAAATTAGGTCTAGGAGACTTTATTTTTTACAGTGTTTTAGTTGGTAAAGCTTCTTCATATGGTGATTGGAATACAACTTTAGCATGTTTTGTTGCAATCTTAATTGTAAGTAAAACATATTTTTATTTTATTACTCGTAACTGTCGGTCGTAATACTTTAACATGTAAAATTATACTTTTATAATTTCTAGCTTCCTTAATTATTTTAGGGAAAAAAGCTTCAAATATAAAGGGGTTGGTGCATAATTATCAGATTTTTTAAAAACTATATTTATTATGAAAAAGAAAAGAAACATTAAAATTCTACAATAACTTTTTAAGTAATTATTCCGGAGCGTAGTTACCATCTATTTCAATAACTGCTTCCTATTTGCTTGGAAGACGGTCGATTCCACGGGCAAATTTATTTAAAAAAAAAAGTGAACAAAACAGCAATTTTTATTAACAAATAACCCGTCTAGAAAAACGCCTGATAATTTTGCACCAACCCAATAAGTTTTACAGCAGTTACATTAAATTGGCTACAATATTTACTACTTTCTACCGATCAAAATGCCTAAAAATCTATGAGAAATTATTATTTTTGTTTGTTTGTTTAGGGTTTATCACTTACATTGCTATTGTAAGCAATATTTAAGAAAGCTCTGCCAGCACTACCAATTTCCGTTACGTTCGGTTTAATATTTTATTTCGCAACTAGAGAAATTGTGAAACCGTTTGCGGATCGTTTAGCGAGTGAACAAGTGTTCATTTAGTCGTCTTCCGATCCAAAAAGTCATTCTACAATCATTTTTATCACACCGATCAACAAGAAACTAACAAAAACTTACACATTTAAAATCAACATAAATTACTGATATTAATAAAATAATTTATTAATTTATACATATATAATTATATTTCATGTAGTATTGAAAAGTAAACAATAAATATGTGTTGTTAAACAAAACACATATGTCTGTATGTGCATATTGTTTTTGAAAAGAATGCTCTTTATCTTACATTGTACTGACTATCGTATTACATAACTTTATTATTGTGTAAGAAAATTATGATTTAATAAACTATGCTTTTTTAACAAGATTTATTTAATTTTTTTTAACCTTATATTTATAATACAACAGTCTTTAATCTTAATTATATATTAACGGGATTAAGTCACCTTGAGACTTCCGAAATAGAAAGATTTGCTTTAAAATTTTTACACATACATTTTATAAAGTTATCAGAAGTGTAGCAGGATTTTTTTTATAGATAAATAAAAGTTATAAATGAAATAATTTGATGCTATTTCGGGCGTCTCTGAGTGGCCTACACCTTTGAATAACTTACCAACAAACAATTTTGTCTCATATTCTAAAATTTCTACTAGAGATTCAGGTTGTTTGCCTGTTACAGAATAATGTAAGAATTACAGAATTTTGAGGTGAAAATACGGAATAATTATAGTAAAATGAAATTACCGAATTTTTTTAGTAAAATTTTACTAGTATTTTTCTGTAATTTTACTTCTTTTTTTTTACAGTGTACTTACATATATTTATACGAGTACATACACAATCACGACATGTAGGTACTCAAAAAGATGTGGCACAATCTCTATTCACTATTCCGAAATTTGTTTTTTTCAAACATTCCTATCCAGACAAGGAACTCTAGCTTTATCCACATTCATGATACCTCTCATACATTATCTATTATTCAAACTACTCGGAAGCATTCGCTCACGTAGAACACACTCAATCATACTACTCCATTACTCGTCGGATGTCCACGCAAACGTATACCTTCAAAATCATTCACATATTCATATACACCAAACGTTCATTAGACATTCGCTCAAGATGATAGAACCATCTTAAATGACTAACACCAACTTTTACAATAACATTTTTTTCTTCAATTTCACACTCATACATTAATCTATTTCGTACCCAATTCCCTCTAATTGTACAATAAAAAAGTGAGGAGATAGGTGGCCACTATAGATGGATCAAATCACTTTCTCGTCTTTTATCATCTCAAAGCACACGACGGCGACGCGACGTGATGAAGCTAAATACATAGGTATGTATCCGCTATTTGATATACTTTGGACGTGAAGATTTGTTAAGTTGGCACGAAGAAGAATGTGAATTAGTGGTAGTTGTCAAAATTGAAATGCTAACGGAAAGCGAAAAATGATTAAAGTTCAAAAGTTACAAAAAGGAACTCCGCCATCCATTTATTGTTTATGCGGACTGTGAATGTTTAACGGTGCCTATAGATACGTGTCAGCCTAATGTAGCTGGTTCGTATACTCAAGCGTACCAGCAATACATACTGTGTGCAGTCGAATTATAAGTTGTAAGTTTATATGATTATTTTACAAGTTATACCGCGCCGCGGCCCGAATGGTTTATGAATAAGATGAGATGTGTTGTGGGCATAGTTAAAGATACATATAAAAATAGTATTCTTACACTATATGTCCGCGTTCTTTCACAATCTTAGCCGGTACTTGTTTGTGAGAGAATGAAGAACGCTACATTACGTTTTCAAAAGCTGTAGAGAAAATAAAAGTAGGTTTTCTCAATTCCTTTCGGTATGTTAAGCTTCAATAATTTGTTGTATTAATAATTGTTAAATAAAAATTTTGTTTTTAGATTTATGTACAGTTTACAAGTTTACTGGACAAGCTTGTCAGCTATATGTACGCAACATTGTTCGAGCTTGTAAACAAAGCGTACCCCGACAGACTTGATCTGGTAACAATCGTCTTGACTAAAATGGTATATTAACACTAATACTGAATTTAGAAAATATGCAAAAAATGAGTTTGAAAAGAATTTCTTTTAAACTTATGAATAACGCGGTTTTTTCAAAGTGAATGGAGAATATCCGCAATCGTCGAAATATGAAATTGGTAACAAAATGAATGAGAGAGAGAGAAAGAGGAGAAAAATACTTTACTTGCATACTATAATATAGCAATATATATATATATATATATATATATATATATATATATATATATATATATATATATATATATATATATATATATATATACCGGGTGTCTACTTTTTTTTTGTTACATAGGGAATACAATGCTAAAATTTTCATTTGGTGATAAATTTTCCCCTAATTATTATAGAACAAAAGTACAAATACAAAAGTTGTTTAGAATTCAAAAATGCATCAAATGATGCCAAATTTATCAATATAGGATGTTCCGATCAAGAATTAGAAGCAAATTAAAATTTCCATTTTTGCGCTCTTTACATCAAAGTGCCATGGAAATTAAACAAATAATTTCATTTCTTCTGGAGTTTGAGTTTGACAGATCGTATTTATTTTATTGTTACGTTCTGTATTATTATTATTATTATTATTATTATTATTATTATTATTGAAAATAATGAATAAACTTAATGTAAATGAAAAGCTATTAAGTATAAAAAGTATTAAGTATTTATTATTTATTACAATGAAAGGGTATTTTACTCGGCTGTACACTACGTACTAGCTGTGGTTTTAAATTGTGAAAATTTATAAATTTTATGATCTAGTTACTTATATTTTGTTACCTAGTAACTTATTTCTTTGTTCTGTTTATTTATCTACGATTATTAATAATTGTTCAGACCAGGCATTGCCATCTGTTGGCAAGTGGCTGGCATGTACGCGTCTGAATTCAATGTTCAAGTTTCGTTATCATGTTAAGACCGCAGTTCCATCTGTTGGCCACTAGCGCGTACAAATCGTAACACATTTCATATTCTTATCAAGCTTCGTATGGCGCCCGCATTCAGTACTAGTTTCGCTTTGATTTCGCACGCATGCAGTCAAAGAGTCCATATCCGGCCGTGAACAAGACAACATGTCCACGCTGTGCTGTTAAACAAGAACGCACATTTCACCTCATCAAATATCATCCGCCGCAAGTATTATTATATATTTCTGTGTCGCTTCGTACTACACATACAAGTTATGCTACGTTATTCGCTAAACGAACGACTTGTAATGTGATTCTGTCGAACATACATGAAATATCTCGCTAGCTTGCACAACGCTACTTTCTATATTAAAATAGATTCGCTTTTATCCGCTATACTACACATATTACGCAGAAGTATATCATTTCTACTATTAATTGTGATTAACTGATTGTAAATTACAAGATATCACATTTCCGCATGGTTCACCAAACACGTGTTGGAACTAACCTCAAATATTCAGTTAAGTACAACATATTTTGTTTCTTTGTGATTTACATGTTATTATTTACAATTACAAACGCTTGTATACTTGTTACACATAGAATTATTCCAATTCTATGCGCTTGCAGTATCATTATTCCGCATTTTATGTACTATGCTGACATTATTGTCGCATCACTCGCATCTATCATTCACGCTCGCATCGCTGTATTTGCAACATTTATTCTCATATTTAGTTGCAGATTCTTTTCTTTATTTGTGCTTTATTAATTGTTCTGGAAGCTTATTAACACTAATTCTCGCTCAACACTCGTTGAAGATTTGACGATCTATACACATTCACGCATAGCTCCAGACACACACCGCAGCAACAGCCAGCTTACGTTAATTGAAGTACACGCATCTCGAAAGCTCTCACACTAACCACACAATCCTAAGCTCAAGTGTAAGGTATCTAACCGCCATTTTATTAAGGATCTGTACTACATTATATAAACGTAAGTTGCTTTTGCATTACTCATTCCACTCGTGCAGTAATTGTGCTGACACTTGACTTGCTACAAGTTATTGGTTTAATTCACTTCGCCTACCGTCCCGCACTCCTATACCTCAGTTGTGGGCCAACCTCTTTCCTCATTTCTTCCTAGAGCTACCACTTCTTGTACAAGCCCTATCTATCGCTCGGATAGGTGAAGATCGTCTCTGATCCTTATCCATCCTCTTATTTATCACTTAATTAGTTCTATTCAGCAAGTTACGCACGCTTACTTCTTATTTACGCCGCAATACAGTCCACTAGCTCGCTACATCACCGCACACACGCCGCATCGCCTTTTTTAGGAACTCGAGCACTTGCCCACAAACATAACTAGTGTTTCGTGGTTGCCAAGCCAGCACCGGGTCCCAACATTTGGTCCTTCGAGCCGGATGGGCGGGTCACAACCCAAGTGACGTGTGCCCCATCATTTGGACCTACGATCATTGGATGGGCAGGTCACAACCTGTTGACGTGTGCCCCATCATTTGAATCTTTGCACCGAACGGGCAGGTTACAACCTACGCGACGTGTGCACCATCATTCGGACCTTCGATAGCCGCTAGGCAAGTCACAACTCGTTTGACGTGTCTTCATCATTGATCATTTGCGCTCTGAACATGATCAAACGCTACATTTACGCATTCTAAACGGAATTCGCTTCGCAGTCGCCACGCTGTGCACATACAATGCACATCAGCTGTCGCAACACTTGCTCATCAGCAGCAACCGCTATCTGACGTTCAACTGGAACTCGCAACGCACGCTCATCAGCAGCAACCGCATATATGACGTTCAACTAGAACTCGTATCATTCGCTCATCAGCAGCAAACGCATTCACGTTCATCTAGAACTCGCTTCACTTGCTCATCTGCAGCAAACGCATTCACGTTCAACAAGAACTCGCATTACTCGCTCATCAGTAGCAACCGCATATACTACGTTCAACAAGAACTGGTATCACTCGCTCATCAGCAGCCAACGCACATATACTACGTTCAACAAGAACTGGTATCACTTGCTCATCTGCAGCAAACGCAATCACGTTCATCTAGAACTCGCATCACTTGCTCATCTGCAGCAAACGCATTCACGTTCACCTAGAACACGCTTCATTCGCTCATCAGCAGCAA
The DNA here is from genome assembly GCA_963966155.1 of Clivina fossor. Lineage (NCBI taxonomy): Eukaryota > Metazoa > Arthropoda > Insecta > Coleoptera > Carabidae > Clivina > Clivina fossor. The sequence continues at coordinate 81,380,452 of OZ014550.1, forward strand.
CCGCTATCAGACGTTCAACTGGAACTCGCAACGCACGCTCATCAGCAGCAAACGCATTCACGTTCATCTAGAACACGCAACGCAAGCTCATCAGCAGCAAACGCATTAATCACGTTCACCAGGAACACGCAACGCAAGCTCATCAGCAGCAAACGCATTAATCACGTTCACCAGGAACACGCTTCATTTGCTCATCTGCAGCAAACGCATATTCACGTTCACCTAGAACACGCTTCATTCGCTCATCAGCAGCAAACGCATATTCACGTTCATCTAGAACTCGCATCACTTGCTCATCTGCAGCAAACGCTAATCACGTTCATCTAGAACACGCCTCGCACGCTCATCAGCAGCAAACGCATTAATCACGTTCATCTAGAACTCGCATCATTCGCTCATTAGCAGCAAACGCATCTCACGTTCATCTAGAACTCGCTTCACTAGCTCATCAGCAGCAAACGCATTAATCACGTTCATCTAGAACTCGCAACGCACGCTCATCAGCAGCAACCGCATATATCAAGTTCTACAAGAACTCGCAACGCACGCTCATACGAAGCCAACGCATTTATATTTCTATTTTCTTTTATTCAAACCGCAATTCGCATCACATTCTCATCATGACTGAGTTACTAGCTCCGTCTGTACGCCGCAAGTTTTGTCAACTGTTTGTAGACAATCTACAGTCTCTAATCACACAGGTTGCAGATCCACAAAAGGTCATAGAAGCACGCTCCCAGTTTAAGTTGCTTCCGAAACGCATTCGTGAGTTTGAAGACCATCACACTCAAATCATGATCCATCCAAGTAACACAACCAAACAGGATCAGCTTTATTCTGAATATAATATCTTTATGGATTCTGTACGTATCATACAAGCAGCATTCACGCAACCTCCATTCTACGAGCAACCAGCTCTGGATACCAGCGTTGCAAACACCGCATCCATATCGCAGACGTTGTCACAGTCATACATGCACGCAAAACTTCCGAAATTGGATTTACCTCAATTTTCTGGTGAGATCGCTAATTGGAACTCGTTTTTTGATATATTTTGCAGCTCCGTCCATGACAATGACAGTCTACGACCAGTTCAAAAATTCCAATATTTAAAATCTATTGTAAAAGGAGAACCGCTCGCTGTAATCAAGAACTTATCGCTCACAGATGATAATTACTCGATCGCTATTAAATTATTAACTGATCGCTACGCTCAAAGAAGATTAATATCATCTTATCATATTCAAACGCTAATAGAATTGCCACAGCCAATTCCAATGACTTATGATCACGCCACAACATTCATTGCTGCAATCAGAGAGCACACTGAAGCATTAAGGGCAAACCACGAACCTGTCGATGCATGGAGTCCAGTATTAACTTTTATTCTGCTCACTAAACTCGACACAAAAATTCGCAACAGCTTTGAACGCAATTTATCTAAAGATAAGTTACCTAATCTCGCTGATTTCTTAGATTTTTTAGATAAATTTATACAATCTCAGCAGTGGCAATGTATTGACAAACCACTCACTCAAGCAGATACATCACGATCCTCCGATCAGACAAATTGCACGTCATTCAAGACAAATCGCACGACAGATCAGACAAATCGCACGTCATTCCAGACAAATCGCACGTCATTCAAGACAAATTGCACGATATTCAACACATCATCATTTGTATCAACTGCAAACACAATTAAGTGTATTGCTTGTTCCAATCCGCATGCATTGTACAAATGTTTCAAGTTTCAATCTATGGAACCAATCAAGCGATTTGAGATGATACGCACCAACAACTGTTGTCGTAACTGCTTATCAGCAATACATGCTACGTCTACTTGCAAATCAAAATTCAACTGTCGCAAATGCAATAAACGACATCACACGCTCCTGCACTTTGAACGAGTTGAAAAGTCAACAAACGCTTTAAGTCAGCCGCAAGTTGCGGACAACGCAATCAACAACAGTCCGTCAACTTCTTCTATGCCTATGATAGCAGGTACAACTCGTACTTCATCATTTTCGCACAGCACGGCAGTTTCAGCAGTTCTGTTGGGTACAGCTATTGTACGTATTCAAGATTCACTAGGATCATGGCATTCAGTACGTGCACTCTTAGATAGTGGAAGCGAATCTTCATACATTGCTGAAAATTGTTCCAATCGACTACAATTAAAAATACATTCTGCAAACATCGTCGTTTCAGGATTTGGAAACGCTACAGCTCTGAACAACGTTCGAGGCACTACAACGATTCAGCTATGCTCTTCGAACAACGCTTCATCAGCATACACGCTCTCCGCAATCATTGTTTCGCAAATCATCCAAGATTTACCAAAGGCGCAACTTTCTTCCGATTTACTTCGCCAATTTCAACATCTACAGTTAGCTGATCCAGACTTTGTAACACCAGCGCCCATTGAATTGTTAATTGGTGCTGATCTATACTTCAATCTTCTCACTGGTCACAAGCAAACCACTGCGAATGGTCCGACCGCTATTGAAACCTCATTGGGTTGGATTGTTTCTGGACCAATCTGTTCGCTAACCGCATCAACCGTTACCACATGTCTGACGGTTCAGAACCCGTTTTCGCCAGCATTATCGGAAATTTCGGAACGTGAAGACGCTGCCACGATCGCTACACTGTCAAGTTTAGATCATCTAGTCAATAATATCTTTTCATCTCAACACAGAAGATTAGAATCAGGACGCTATATGATTCCGCTTTTTCTTAAAGAATATCCTCCTAAGTTAGGAAATTCATACGCGAACGCACTTAGATGTTTTAATATTTTTCAATGTCGCCTACCATCTGACAGTCACTTACAATTGGAATATTGCAAATATATTGCTGATTACTTAGAACAAAATCACTTGTTATTATCTCGCTTAATAAAATATTTGTTAGACACCGTAACATTGTCTTTCTTTAATATTTTAGCGTCGTCCGATTCTACAATCACTCTGTCATTGGTTCGGACACCACCATACAAATGGAAAACTTTTGTAACCAGCCAAGTTTCTGAAATTCAACAGAATCTTCTGCAAAATATGTGGCATCATATTTCGTCGGAAGACAATCCTGCTGACTATAAACTTCTACATCAATATTCCAACTTAAATCACCTGTTAAGTATTACTGCACTCTGCACCAGATTTTACAAAAGGTTAAAATTGAAGGAAGCAATATCATCGCCTGCACTATTAGCATCAGAACTCGATAACGCCTCAATCACATGGGTGAAAATTACGCAACTTGAAGCATTCGCTGATGACATCGCAAGATTTGAGAATGAAATTCGAAATTCCAGCCTAAGTGTTTCTCATAAACACCCTATACTGCTACCATTACGTCATCGCTTAACCGATCTTGTCATCGATTATTATCATCAGAAATATCTTCACCCATCGCCAAGAACACTTCAAGCAACTTTAAATCGCCGATTTTGGATTGTAACTGCTCGCCGTCTGATTCGCAGTTATTCTTTACAATGCATCAAATGCTTCCGCTGTCATCCTATTGGAATCAATCCTAATATGGGCAACTTACCAGATCATGTATATCGAAAATCAAATACCAATTCTTTACGCCGCTGGCACCTGTTACAAAATGTCTTACAATCATTTTGGAACCTATGGCATGCCGAATCTTTCAACACACTCCAGCAAGATTAAAATGGACACGCTCTACCGTTAATCTTCAACCTGATCAACTCGTGATCATCAAAACGATCTACTACTTCCCCTTCAGTGGAAGCTAGCTTGAATCATTAAGGTTCACCCAGGAAGATAACGTATCTAGAGTAGCTCAAGTCCGAACCGCTTCTGGAGTATTAACAAGATCAGTTGTCAAACTGTGACCACTCTTGTGATCCTAAAAAACTCCGTTTTTGGCCGGCCGGCATGTTCAGACCAGGCATTGCCATCTGTTGGCAAGTGGCTGGCATGTACGCGTCTGAATTCAATGTTCAAGTTTCGTTATCATGTTAAGACCGCAGTTCCATCTGTTGGCCACTAGCGCGTACAAATCGTAACACATTTCATATTCTTATCAAGCTTCGTATGGCGCCCGCATTCAGTACTAGTTTCGCTTTGATTTCGCACGCATGCAGTCAAAGAGTCCATATCCGGCCGTGAACAAGACAACATGTCCACGCTGTGCTGTTAAACAAGAACGCACATTTCACCTCATCAAATATCATCCGCCGCAAGTATTATTATATATTTCTGTGTCGCTTCGTACTACACATACAAGTTATGCTACGTTATTCGCTAAACGAACGACTTGTAATGTGATTCTGTCGAACATACATGAAATATCTCGCTAGCTTGCACAACGCTACTTTCTATATTAAAATAGATTCGCTTTTATCCGCTATACTACACATATTACGCAGAAGTATATCATTTCTACTATTAATTGTGATTAACTGATTGTAAATTACAAGATATCACATTTCCGCATGGTTCACCAAACACGTGTTGGAACTAACCTCAAATATTCAGTTAAGTACAACATATTTTGTTTCTTTGTGATTTACATGTTATTATTTACAATTACAAACGCTTGTATACTTGTTACACATAGAATTATTCCAATTCTATGCGCTTGCAGTATCATTATTCCGCATTTTATGTACTATGCTGACATTATTGTCGCATCACTCGCATCTATCATTCACGCTCGCATCGCTGTATTTGCAACATTTATTCTCATATTTAGTTGCAGATTCTTTTCTTTATTTGTGCTTTATTAATTGTTCTGGAAGCTTATTAACACTAATTCTCGCTCAACACTCGTTGAAGATTTGACGATCTATACACATTCACGCATAGCTCCAGACACACACCGCAGCAACAGCCAGCTTACGTTAATTGAAGTACACGCATCTCGAAAGCTCTCACACTAACCACACAATCCTAAGCTCAAGTGTAAGGTATCTAACCGCCATTTTATTAAGGATCTGTACTACATTATATAAACGTAAGTTGCTTTTGCATTACTCATTCCACTCGTGCAGTAATTGTGCTGACACTTGACTTGCTACAAGTTATTGGTTTAATTCACTTCGCCTACCGTCCCGCACTCCTATACCTCAGTTGTGGGCCAACCTCTTTCCTCATTTCTTCCTAGAGCTACCACTTCTTGTACAAGCCCTATCTATCGCTCGGATAGGTGAAGATCGTCTCTGATCCTTATCCATCCTCTTATTTATCACTTAATTAGTTCTATTCAGCAAGTTACGCACGCTTACTTCTTATTTACGCCGCAATACAGTCCACTAGCTCGCTACATCACCGCACACACGCCGCATCGCCTTTTTTAGGAACTCGAGCACTTGCCCACAAACATAACTAGTGTTTCGTGGTTGCCAAGCCAGCACCGGGTCCCAACAATAATTATTAATATAAAACTGAAACCTAAAGTAGTTTTATTTTAATATAAGCTCGGTTTTATGTCCCATTGTCAATTATTTTATTTATTTTTTTAAAAGAGAGTTCAGATGATGTCCGCAACGCACTTCCTGATGAAAAGACTTCATCACTTCCAAAACCAGCAAAAAGGATTAAGCGAGGTGGACGAAGAAAGAAGTTTTAAATATTAGTATCTAGAGATATTTGTTTTGTTTAAATGTTATATTTATTATTTGTAAAAGAATAAAATTGTTGTTGTAAATTAAAATTAAAATGAGATTTTTTTTATTTCTAGAATCTAGATTGAAAAAAATCTAAGATAATTAATAATTTTATAATTTGTTCTACGTTATTATTTATTGATTTTTGAATATTCAATAACTAGCAGATAATATTTGATTTTTAATTTTGAAATACATATTTGACTTCTCATATATTAATTCATATATAGCAGTGATCTTCTGTTATTTTCTAAGTTTAAAGATTGTTTTGTTTATTTATTCTGTATTATATTATTCGCGTAAAGGTTTCAGTTCTTAAATAAATGAAACATTTTATTGCACAAGAATTTATATATAGTCATATATTACTTATTTTTGTGAAGCTTTTAAAATTAAAAAGCTTATTTCATTTCGCTTTTTTAAACTTCTCCAATTTATCTACCTTATATCGTAACATGCTATACTATCTATTTCAGTAATTATATTATAAAGCAATTTTCAATGGAGTTATCCCGTTTTACAAATATGAAATTTAACTGCGGAAAACGATTATTTAGGTTTAAATATATTATAAAAATAAGACATTATTTTAAAATACTTTATTAGCAGTATTTTATTTTATTTTCATAAATATTAATTATTAAAGAATCGATGTTTTCCGCGCCGAAATTCCACATTATGAAGTCCATGTAGGAACTGGTGGAACAGTCTGTAAACAAATTATTTTTAATTATTAATTGTTATTTCTATAATATCTACGACATTTTTTTTCTATTATTATTTATTCAATGGTGTCACATAATATAATAGACAAAGTTATATTGGTAAAATAAAAAACAAAAATAACAGTACACTAAAATATTTAAAAAGTACAAAGTCAATAAGAATATACTAATAAATAATAATTTTTATTATACAGCGTTCTTTATTCTGAAATATAAAAAAAATATATTAAATAAATATAAATTTTATATATATAAATTGGTATAATTTATAACAAGAAAATAAAATGCACAACAATAAAAATTATTTCACAACAAAAATGTAAATAATGTAAGATAAATTTGTGAAAGTTCCAGAAAATGTCCAGTAGAGTTTTTCATAAAATCGCGTGTCACATCAAAGAGTTGAAAAAAATGACAGATATTAATTATTTTTATCTACTATGAATAGAGAAAAATCTATTATTGACCTAGATGAAGAAGATGATGAGTTTTAAAGCTTATATAGTAGTGAAAAAAAAAATAATTATTGGAATTTAACAAATACCTTCTTCATTGGAGGAGCAGCGCCGTCATCACATTTTTTAATCGTCCTTAAACAGAACTTCTACCGGGTGTTGCAACTGCCTTTGCAGACTGCGATACTTTCATATTAATACCGGGCGATTGAGTAGAAACACGGCGGCGGGCACGTTTATGAGCTTCGGATTTAAGCACGAAACGCCGCAAACTTTGACTTCTTCTCGGCGTCTTTCTCGGGGTTGTTGCTGCACTTTTTTGCGGTGATTTCACTGCGACCGCATTTTGTTCTTTTCGTGCACGTGTGTTTAATTGATCTACCTAGAAAAGAAGAAAAGAAAATTGGAAATATTTATTTTATGTTTGTCTATAATAATAATTTTTTTATTTCTATACAAGTTCTATTAATAGTGCACCACGTTGTTTATTGGAATCGCAGATAATGTTATTATTCGGGTGTTGTTAAAGACATATACAACTAACTATATGTATATAGAACAAAGCTTCGTTTATAGTAATCATGATTCCATAAACAACCTTGTTTTCATGTTAGGCTATGCTGATCGCATCAGGGGCGTAGCAAGACCTTTGTGGGCCGGTGTGCCACTGGGAATAAGGGGCCCCCTTTACTCCTTGTATTGTTTAAAATTTTAATGTTCTTTTGGCTCATTTTAAGTACTAAATGTCATTTCTATTTTATGTCAGTTTGTGCCTTATTCGAAAAAAATTTTCAAATAAAAGTTGTTTTATTTTTATGATAATCAAAATTAATTAAAATTACTTTTTTTTAAATGCAATCTGTATTTTCAAAATTAATAAATTAAAGTGAAATTCTTAAAGAAACAACTTGCCAAGAAATATACAGGGTGATTTATTAGTAATTGGAAATATTTTAACTGGAGTATCCTGGGCTCAGAATATGACGATTTCATGCAAATCACTTAGATAAAATGTGGCTCCTTACTGAGCTACAGGGTGTTTTATTTAAAAATTTAAAAACGATTTTTGCCCAGTACTTAAAAACTATTTGACGTATCCTTATCATACTTGGCAGGAAGTGTAGGTACCATACACCATATTAAATTATGTTAAATTAAAGTTTTTGGCTTCTGTCAGTGGCGTACAACAGGGGCAAGTAAGAGGTTGATCCTTCCTAAATTCTACGCCACTGGCGGAATTGTTATTTTAGTACAATTTTTCAATTCTACAATACTTTCTGTGTAAAAAACATATTCTTTCTTCGTAACGATAAAGTCACTATTTTTCGAGATATTTAAAGTTAAACATAAGCTGCACCCTTGGGATTTTTTCAAAATTTGCTCAAAAAAATTTGAAAAAATTCAGTAAAATAGAGAAGAAAATTAGCAAATTTTAAAAATAATTAAAATTGAATATTTAAAAATAAATAAATAATAACTTAGAATAAATTATACAATTACTAATTATCTTACATTTTTTTATCTATATTCTATAAATAAAAAATCTTATTTGAATTTTATTTTATTATTTAACAACACAACAATTTATAACAAAAACTCTTTTACAAATAATAAATATAACATTTAAGCAGAACAAATATTTCTAGATACTAATATTATTTAAACAAAAGAACAAGAACAGAAATTTTTTAAAGATAATGTTACAAAAAATGAATATTTTTAGTATTAACCCTATTTTTAAATAAACATTTCAATTTATGTTCAATTTTAAACAATAAACTTTTAAACAATAACTCATGAAAATTATAATATTACAGAAAACAAATATTTTTTAAGTATTTAAGTATTAACATTTCTTTTGTAAATAACAAAAAATAAACTTAAATACTTGAAAATGATTTAAAAGACGAAGTGAATTGAAGATTTGATCAAAACTCTGTTTTAAAAGATTATTAATTTAATTTAAGATTAATAATAGGGCATAAAAACCTTAACGGTAACTCTAGATATATCAATAACTATTTCAACTTACAGTTAGTAAAAAATGTTTCCGAACTAATTATATTAAAATAAAACGGGTTTAGGTTGTAGTTCTGTATTAATATTTATTAATAATCGGTGTATTCGGCGTACATCTTCATCAGGAACAAAAAATACAAATAATATTTACAATAAATAAAAAGAAAAGAAATAAGTTACTAGTTAACAAAATAAGTTATTAGATCATAAAATTTATAAATTTGGCTTCCTTTAACTAAAAATTTATAGTTACTTATTTCTGTGTTCTGTTTATATACTGTAAATATCATTCGTATCCTTTTTCCGATGAAAACGTACGTTTAGTTCGTCGAAACATTGATTATTAATAAATATTAAAACAGAACTAGAACCTAAACCTAAAGCCTTTTTATTTTAATAACTATTTTGTTAGTAAAACAATGTATTAAGAAAACATATTAACGAATTTATAACTCAAAAACTTAGCATAAAATAAAAATATTACCTGTTGAGTTGGTACTGGCGGAAAGGGAGAAAGATTAGAAAGGTTAGATTTTTTCGAATTTAATGCTTGATGCTAAAACAAAATATAGATACAAAAAATTACAATTATTTTGACTTGACCTAGACCAAATCTTGACAATTTTAAATCATTTATTTTTTTTTAAACAACAAGAACAACAAGATATTTTTCTCACAACAAATAATGTTTATTAAACAAATACATAAAATAATAGTTGAGAACTTGAGAATAGTTTCAGAACTTATTACATTAAAATAAAACTGCTGTAGGTTTAAGTTCTGTATTAATATTTATTTAAAATCGACATTTCGACCAAACTCAACAAATGATAGCATTTATCCTGATGAAGACGATTTTAAATATCGATTTTAAATAAACTAACCTAAAACAGTTTCATTTTGTCGACGGTTGTAAATAAAATATTTTAATAATAAACTTACGTATTTATTGCGCGGTTCCAACATTTGTTTCCGTTTCAATAAATATTCTTTGCGTGTTTGTAGCAGAGCTCTCTTATCAATGCTGCTATCACTTTCGATACTCGATGACGAATATTTCGAAGCTGGAATCTTATTTTCGGGCAATTTAAACTCCGATTTCTTGTTGTTGCTCGCTTCCAATTTTTGTTTTTCCAGTTGTTGTTGTTGTATCTTTAATTCGCGCAAAATATTATCGATACTGCTTTGCAGTTCGGAATTTCGTAGTTCTTCTGTCGTATTTTCATTCGCTAACTTCTTCAGCGCTTCATCGTTTTGTTTCTTTTTAATGTTTCTCTCAGTTTCTAGTATCTTTATTTCTTCCTCGAGTTCTTTAGCCTTTTCCTCGAGAGTAGTTTTTTGTTTTTTTAACGCAGCTTCTTTCTTCTTTTTCGATTCGGTTTCAATCTTTTTCAACGCTTTCTTATTCGCGGTTAGTTGCGATTTTAGCAATTGTTTCTCGTGTTTTAATTTATCCAAAACTAGATTCATTTCGATTTCTCCATCGGTGAACTCTCTTTCGAGTGTATTATAGTTCGTTTCAAGTGTGCCGATTTCTTTTTCAAACGCTTCCATATCGGATTTTAATTTACTTTGTTGTTCCATAATTTCATTTTGAAGCATTTCTTCTTCTTGTAGCTTGGTTTTTAATTCGTTTATTGTCGTTTCAAATTTAATAACGTCGTCTTGCCTATTTTCACGCATTTTATTCAGTTCAGATTCGAATTCTTCGTAATAAGATTTATCTTTTTCGAGTAGATTTTTTGAATCCTCGATCATAATTTCCCACGCAGCAATATTCTATAATAAGTTAATGAATCATGTAACCAAATAATTATTTATTATTATAAAACTGAATGTTACCTTTATATAACTTTGGACATCTTCTGTAAGAACAACATTTTCTTCCTCTAAACTTTGGCAATTATTTTCTTCAATTTCATTCTTAAAGTTTTCGTTTTCGTTTTGAATCTGTATTTCCAATTTCTCTATATCAATTTTTCTGTTATTTATATTAATATCCAAATTATCGGATGTTTCTTTAAGTTTGATATTTTCCATTTCAATACTTTTTAGAAGTGCATTATGTTCTTCTAATCCAGTTTTAAGTGTTTCTTTTTCTGCTTTAAGTTTATTGAACCTATTTTACAAAAAAACAAAAATATATTAATGTTGATTACAATTTCATATATTAATAAATTATAAAAACAGGACATACAACTTTATGAATTTTTTTCTTTGAAACTGTAAAAGATATCTAATCGCGATTTTTTGGGAGTGAAAGAATAGATTTTGAACTTCTTTCAGAAATTTTTATTTTTATTTTTGTTGGAAATCGTCCAAGTTCTAACCCTTCCTTCGAAGCTCTGCAAAACAGAACGACTGATAACTCCTTCCCTATTTATCTGAAACAAAAATCAAAAGGCACCACTGAAGTATGATATATTATCTGGTTTTTGACCGATTTTTTTCCACAAATATTTATTCGGGACAAAAACCAGATAATATATCATATTTTAAGAGTGCATTTTGATTTATGTTTCAGATAAACAGGGCAGGAGTTTTCATTGTGCAGCCGTCAGTTTTTTTGGAGCTTTGAAGAAAGGTTTAGAACTCGAGACGATTTCCAACAAAAATAAAAATGCTTGAAAGAAGTTCTCAAAGTCTATACTTTCATCCACAGAAAACCGCGGTTTGATATTTTTTATAGTTTCACAGAAAAAAATCCCTAAATTTAGTCGAGAAAGGGGTGATATCTTTGGAAACATTTATCTTCTAGATTATGCATTACCCAAATACACAAATTCATCTACCTGCTTTAAACGTGCACCATCATTACATTCATTCGTCAAGTCATCCTTCTCAAAAACTAATACTATTTCCAACACAAGATTCATATCCTTACCAATAACATAACTACGTCATCAGCATACGCTAAGGCAGATATATTAAAAAGAAAGAATAAAAATATATTTACAAATGTTTGTTGTTTCTATCTGTGACAGTCAAAGCCGACAGTTCGATATTTAATTCGGTTAAATCATTCTCGTTGTTTGCAAACATTTCTTTAGAGTTAATTTCTAGTTGCAAAAGTTCGGAAACCAATGATTCTTTTTCTTTAAAAATTGCATCTCTCTTCTCCGTAAGCGATTTAGTTATATTTTCCTCATCTCGTAATATATCCTTTAGTTCATTTATGTGTTTTACTTTTGCATCGATTTTATCTCTTTTCTCTTTCAAAGTTTCCTCAAATCGTTTCGCGTTATCTTCCGATTCTTGTTTCAAACTTTCTATTTCTTTCATACAATAATCGATCTGACGCATATTTTCCATTCGTTCAAGTTCAGTTTCATTGTTATACTTGATCAGATTTTCTTCAAGTTCCTTGTTTATCGATTCTAAATCTTTTAAGCTACTTAAACGCAGTTGTATAATGGCGCTTGTATCATTGAAAACTTTAGTTAGTTTTTGAACAGTGCCATATGTTTTTTGGGTCCGATTAAATATTTTCGTATTAGCAGTGGTACTTTGTTCGTGTAGACGCATTAGAGACGCATTTTCAGCTTGCAGATTATACAATTTCAAACGTTGTTCCTCATACAATTGCATTGTTTCAGCTAATTGTTGTTGTGAGGTTTTTACAGATTCTTCTATCTTGATCTACACAAAAATATAAACACACGTATATATATAAATTTTAAATGATATAATAAAATAAAGATTGGTACTATAAGCTCGGTTTTTGGGTGTTTTAGTTCATTTGTTTAGTACTGCCCTTATAACAGTTACGTTGTTTTGAAACTGGAATTAATTAAAATCGATTTTAAAAATAAAGCTTATAATACCAGTCAAAGAATTTAATTTAATGATAAACGGAATAATAAATTACAGTTTTAATTCTGAATATAATTGGTTTGAAAACTATTATGCATAGGGAATCTAATGTTACTAGATTAAAACATTTGCTATATGTATTTACAAACAAAACTAAAACTTTTTATAACTATTTTTGTTTGGTTATTATCAATACTAATCAGTTATTATTAATAATAACCGATTAAATTACTTTAATCGTAACATAATTAATCAAATTGACCACCTAGTATTGGATATTATAGTTACCGGCAAATATAATAAAGCTACATAATATATATATTCAAAATATTAATTAAGATATGATAATTATTCATAATAACCGGTTATTATGTATAGTAATCAAATATTTGCATTAATTTCCATATTTTTAAAAATAAACATTAATTTAGTTATTTAATTTGACAATAAATATCACAAAATATAAATTTCCATAATGGCGGAAAAAAATTAACCAAGAGAAATATACTTTAGGTATATGTTTTGTAATATAATATTGTATACCTTTTCAACCTCCAATTCCTGCATCTGGCTGGTTAACGGCTCAAACATTTCTATTATATTTTCCATTTTGATTTTATAGAACTTTTCGCAAAATAATTAAACTTTTAAACTTTCCGTACAGTGTTTTGCAAAAATTTCACAAAAACATATGAATAACGCGCGTTTTGTTTGAAGATAGACTAAAGTGCGCTACCGTCTACAATTTATTGAAAATAAAATTTATCGATTAAATTCATGAAAAAAATATATTTATATTAAAATAATAATAATTTATATTTCTGTATAATTATAAATTAATAAATTTTCCGATTGGTATCTATAAAATTATAGGAACTAGCAGCTAACATGCAGCTAACTTCACACTTTTCTGTGACAGGCAATTATGAGTCAATCTGTCAACTATAGCTATTGTTATCATTTTTAGTTCTATTTAGATATTATGAAATATTAAATTGAATGTCGGATAGCGATAGTGAAATAGAAACCGTGTCCGAAAATACTAGATTGATGGACGCGCACGTAGCAAGAAATGGTGGTATGTCCAATCCCAATAATGATTCCCAACAATCGAGACGACGAAAACCCAGAAACGAGACAACTAATTATGTAAATTACGGAACAGTATGGTTACATTTCGATAGTAATAAACTTTACACAATCAAATTTTGGTTTATGTGTTTTTCAGGCGAATGTAACCGTTCCCGAAGTGTCAATTCGTGCTCCGCCTACAATACCACCGAATCCCCAACTACAACAACAGATTAACGAGTCCCGCTTAGCTGACGAAGAGGAAGAATTAAAATACGGAGCTAAGCATGTTATTAAACTATTTGTTCCTGTGTCATTATGTATGTTGGTAGTTGTTGCAACGATCAGATCGATTAATTTCTACACCACCAAAGATGTTTACGTGTAAGTTGTTATTCGGCAGCTATTCCACCTATCAATAAATACGATTTTAAATTTCCAGTATTTATACTCCATTTCACGAGAAAAGTCACGAAACTAGCACGAAAGCATGGTAGGCAGTTGCAAATTCACTTATTCTGATGACCGTTATTATTGTGATGACAATATTTTTGATAGTTTTATACAAATATCGCTGTTACACGGTTTGTATAATTAACTTATTAAGTGATTTGGAATGGATGATTCGATATTTGGATAGTTTGTTGTATAAAGATGGCTGGTTTAACAAAAAAAAATACCTTAGAAACGTAAATGTATCCAGAGAGATTCTATATACATGATATAAGAATTAGTTATAATTATTTATTGCAAAAATCACTTGTACAATCTGGTATATAAATTAATTCAAATCTTTTAAAGTCATGGTAAAATCAATTAAAAATCTCAACAATTATACTTAAAATTTGAGCAAGTGGCTTTTTCCTCGTAAAAATTACGCATATATTTTTTTGAAAAATAAAAGTTTACGTGTATATTTATTGCTTTACCACTAAGAAATATATTTATAATTTCATAAAATATGACGCGGTTTTGTAAACTGGTTAACAAACGAAGATAAAGTTACTAGGTAACAAAATAAGAAAAATATTTATCAGAACTCATTATATTTAAATAAAACTGCTTTACATTAAAGTTCTACATTTATAATAGACATTTCGACGAACTCAACGTCGATTATAAATAATTATTAATACAGAACTCGAACCGAAAGCAGTTTTATTTTATTATAAATTATTAATTAAATGAAGCTATATTTTATTTCAATCACACTGATTGATGTTATCTTTATTGCTTCTCTTATCAATCTACCGTTAATATTGTTGGATCTTGAATATTATTTTAGTTACTTACCGCGGTAATTTACCGAAACCAATTAAATATTTTATTTTCCAGGTAATTCACGGATGGTTAATTGTCTCATCGCTAATGTTACTATTCATATTTTCGTATCTATATTTAGAGTAAGTAAAATTTTCAATTTTATTCGATAATTTTATAAGAAAACAAAATAAAATTGTAATTTTTTAAGGGAGGTATTACGAGCTTACAATGTACCAATGGACTTTATAACAGTCGTATTAATGATGTGGAATTTTGGCGTAATGGGTATGATTAGTATCCACTGGCACGGCCCTTTACGTCTTCAGCAAGCTTATTTAATATTTGTATCGGCACTTATGGCACTAGTGTTCATTAAATATCTGCCCGAATGGACTACATGGGTCGTATTGTCTGTTATTTCAATTTGGGGTAATCTAAGTATATTAAAACGAAAATAACTAGATGTAATATTTTTGTTTTGGTTTTGTTATATTAGATCTTGTCGCTGTATTAATTCCAAAAGGTCCTCTACGAATTTTAGTTGAAACAGCTCAAGAAAGAAACGAACAAATCTTTCCTGCCTTAATTTATTCATGTAAGTTGCATCGACTGGTCAAAAAATACGCAATTTTGCCTACTAAATTAAAATAATTACACAATTAAACATTTCTAAATGATTTGATCGTCACAATGAACTGATTTTAAATTAGTTACAAATTGAAAAAATTGTATTAACTTCACCGGAATGCAAATACATTTTTTCCATTTTGTAACTAATTTAAAATCAGTTCATTGTGACGATCAAATCATTTAGAAATGTTTGATTGTTAATTGTGTGTAATTATTTATGTCGTCACCGAGTGCAAAACTTAACACTAAATTTATGTTGGATAAAATCAAATATCATTAAAAAACTTATATGTCATTTTATGTTTGAGATCTATTTTGTTTTAATTTTTTCAAATCAAACTATTTATAAATAGTAATCATTCTGTCAGTAATATAGTAAAAATCTTTCAGAACACATAATTAAAATAAAACGGTTATAGTTCTGTATTAATTAATATATATACAATACATAATAAATGACATTTACAGTAAATAAATAGAACATAGGAACAAGTTACTAGATCATAAAATTTATATTGGCTTCCTTTAATTAAAAATTAATAAATCTTATTTTATTACGTCTAGTAACTTGTTTCTATGTTCTAAGTATTTATTTACTATAAATATCTTTCTGTTGAGGAATACGTTGATTATTAATAAATATTAATACAGAACTAGAAGCTAGAGCCGAAGTGTTTGGTTTAAAATGATAGATTTAATTTATTTTTTTAAGCAACATTCATGTATAGTTATGTGAGTATGGCAACAGGAGATCCTGATAATAGTACTAGCAATAGATCTAGACAACAACAACATCAACAACAACAACAACTACCACAAATGGCGGATAATCCAGAAGGTAAATAAAAATTTATTGTTTTAATCAACTTTGGGGCCTTTACAGTAAAGGCTCAACGCATCGCACTGCAATAATAATGGAAACTTTATTTAGCAAAAAAGTGCTATATAAACAAAAACAATTAATACATTCAAAATACATAAAGTGTATTTCTAAATAATTTTTTCTTAATCCTAAACTTATATTACTAACTAGAGGAATATAAATTTCTGTTGCTTCTCTTATCAATCTGCTGTTAATATTGATGCGTCTTGCAATTATTACAGTATATTAATACAGAACTACAACCTATAGCCGTTTGATTTTTTTGTTGGTTAATAATGGAGAAGATCCGGAAAGTGGTTTTTCCACCGATTGGGTGAATAGTCATAAAGATCGTGCGAATCGTCGACAATTAGAAGTACGTGACGTATCGATGGGCCGAAATACTGAATATAGAACACAGATGAGACCGCAGTCGAGACCAACTGTTCAAGAAATTGAAGAAGAACAACGTATGTAACAAATTCACAATTCTCACTTATCTGAAAATTAGCTTTATGTTTTAGACATAGAATACTGTTGATTCGGAATTGAACTGGCATCTACTAGCTTGCGAAATCAAAATAAAAATTTAAGTTAAGCGCAATTTTTGACTGTAATCAAACTAATAACTAATAAAATTAAAATTGGGTTATGTAGTTTGGTTCACAAGTTCTGCGCTAAAACATAACACTAATTTTTATGATAAGTAGAGTATAGTCTGAATGAGTCTTATGGAGTTTCAGCAAGAAGTAATTTCGTCTTGCGAAAATTCAATTTATCATATTTACAATTTAAATAATTTTTTTTACTTATAAATTTCAGGTGGAGTCAAATTAGGTCTAGGAGACTTTATTTTTTACAGTGTTTTAGTTGGTAAAGCTTCTTCATAATTATGGTGATTGGAATACAACATTAGCATGTTTTGTTGCAATCTTAATTGTAAGTAAAACATATTTTTATTCTATTACTCGTAACTGTCGGTCGTAATACTTTAACATGTAAAATTATACTTTTATAATTTCAAGCTTCCTTAATTATTTTAGGGAAAAAAGCTTCAAATATAAAGGGGATGGTGCATAATTATCAGATTTTTTAAAAACTATATTTATTATGAAAAAGAAAAGAAACATTAAAATTCAACAATAACTTTTTAAGTAATTATTCCGGAGCGTAGTTACCATCTATTTCAATAACTGCTTCCCATTTGCTTGGAAGACGGTCGATTCCACGGGCAAATTTATTAAAAAAAAAGTGAACAAAACAGCAATTTTTATTAACAAATAACCCGTCTAGAAAAACGCCTGATAATTTTGCATCAACCTAATAAGTTTTACAGCAGTTACATTAAATTGGCTACAATATTTACTACTTTCTACGGATCAAAATGCCTAAAAATCTATGAGAAATTATTATTTTTGTTTGTTTGTTTAGGGTTTATCACTTACATTGCTATTGTAAGCAATATTTAAGAAAGCTCTGCCAGCACTACCAATTTCCGTTACGTTCGGTTTAATATTTTATTTCGCAACTAGAGAAATTGTGAAACCGTTTGCGGATCGTTTAGCGAGTGAACAAGTGTTCATTTAGTCGTCTTCCGATCCAAAAAGTCATTTCACAATCATTTTTATCACACCGATCAACACGAAACTAACAAAAACTTACACATTCAAAATCAACATAAATTACTGATATTAATAAAATAATTTATTAATTTATATATAATTATATTTCATGTAGTATTGAAAAGGAAACAATAAATATGTGTTGTTAAACAAAACACATATGTCTGTATGTGCATATTGTTTTTGAAAAAATTGCTCTTTATCTTACATTGTACTGACTATCGTATTACATAATTTTATTATTGTGTAAGAAAATTATGATTTAATAAACTATGCTTTTTTAACAAGATTTATTTAATTTTTTTTAATCTTATATTTATAATACAACAGTCTTTAATCTTAATTATATATTAACGGGATTAAGTCACCTTGAGACTTCCGAAATAGAAAGAAATATATATGTATGTACCTAATAAAGTTGGCTTAACCATAAACAAGAAAGATGTGAAGATTTTCGATTTAACAGTTCAAAAGATAATTTTAGGGTAAACGTTTTTAACGCTACGTTAGATATTATAATTGCACAATTAAAAGATAGATTTTCAAGTTTTACGGAAATAAATAAATTATTTGGAATAATTTTCTCAGAAAATTTAAAACAATTATCTGATGATGAAATAATTGATTTATGCCAACCTTTACTAGTCAAATATACTGACGATTTAACCGCAGATTTTAAGGCACAGATATTATCTTTTAGGAAAACCTTTAAAAAACAGTTAGAAAATATTAATTCGGTATTTGAATTAGGAGAATTAATATTTACAGATTATTCTATTCTTAGTTCGGCATTTCCGGAATTTTGTACCGCTCTTATTTTGTTTTTAACATTCCCCGTATCAACTTCTAGCGCTGAAAGAACATTTTTAAAATTAAAACTTATTAAAACATATTTAAGAAACTCTATGGGGGAGAATCGTTTATCAAATTTGGCGATTTTGAGCATTGAAAATGAAAGAGCACGTAAATCACATTTAAATGAAATAATTCGCATCTTTGCTTCAATGAAAGCGAGAAAAGTTAAGTTTAGTTAAAGTTAATGAACTTGTTTGTCAACATAAACTTTAAATTTGATTTGTACTGTATGTTTTTGTGTTTGTAAACTTAAAAGATTCTATGAAAATGTATTTAACTTGCTTTAATAAACTAATTTATATAATAAATATATTTAATTCTATGAATGGTATTTTATTCCTCTTCTTTGTTTCTTATTTATTACAAAAAAATTAAAATAAACAAAAAAAAAATGGTAAGTATTAATGAAAATAAGGCCCTATTGGGCACTTTGGCTCGTGGGCCCCTCTCGCTCATGGGCCCGTGTGCACCGCACTCCTTGCACCCCCGGTTGCTACGCCTCTGTATATATATATATATATATATATAAAACTTAATTATAACATAATGTATTTATTTTAAAATATTTGAATATTTTTCTCTTGAATTGTAAAACACAAGAATGATTTTTATCTTGAATGTTGACCTTGAAAATGCTATGAACAAAGGAACGCACCTGTACTTATAATCGTTCCCACCAGATGTCGCGCTAGCTGGTTATCTCACAAATTTAAAGAACGTCTTACAACATTAAAATTTATTTTGTAAAATAATATTTGACAGTTATGTTAATCTATTTGAGAATTATTTAATTTAAAATAAATAATTATATTAATCCGAATAATACATTGTGACAAGGAATAAATCAAAAGGCCACTTTTAATGGTCATTCTTGTTAAATAATTATTTATAGGAATTTTAAATTAGTAAAATAAATGTAAAATATTAATAAGGAAATAAAAACTAATTTTTGAAATAAATTATGAAATTTATTTTTATAAAAACGATAAAAACCCAGATATATGAATATTTGACAGCAGTTTCACAGTTCAAATGTTTGATTGAAGTTTGTAAATACAAATATGA
Source organism: Clivina fossor (assembly GCA_963966155.1). Taxonomy (NCBI): domain Eukaryota; kingdom Metazoa; phylum Arthropoda; class Insecta; order Coleoptera; family Carabidae; genus Clivina; species Clivina fossor. The sequence goes on from OZ014550.1 coordinate 81,400,476, forward strand.
TCATAGACCATAATATTCAAAATGTGAAAACAAAATAAGAAGAATAAAGCAATTATTAGTTTCATATTAATTAAAAAAATGTAAATCATGAAATTGATCAAAGAAGTGCGATTATATGAGTTAACCCAAAATAAATGTAATTCTTTGGCTAAAATGTAATTTGTAAAAATTATTTACATAAAAATATGAAGTATACTATTAATTTGTAAAGTTTTTAAATATTCTAGAAAGGCATGTTACTGGATAATCCGCTGCAGACTTTTCCACTAACCTTACAATCTGAGATTGCTGCTGCTGCTGAAGATAAAATTGTTTTGGACATTGGAAATGTTATCTATTAGATGTATATAAACTAATAATACATATTTTATTATAATGTACAATAACATTTGTTATTATTATATATCATTTAAATAAAATCATATCATGAAAAATAGATTAAAAAGAAAGCAACCAAATGTTAACTGTTTTACTTAAATTTTCCCTTGTTGAATTAGTAAAATCTGTTTATATCAGTTCCTGTGATTTATTCAGAGTATTCTGTTCATCCAATATGGATTGGTAGTCACAGAATATTTACAAATAAAAGCTGTACTTCATTTAAGTTACATTGTCTTGCATATGTAATCGATCTGTATTTCCAATGCTACAATCCCTTCATTCCATTTCCATAATAAAAAAAGTGTATAAATTTTATTTTAGCTTGTTCATTTTTTTACATCTTATTTACGGGTTTAAGCCATTTGTTTAATAATACTTGCATTTTAGGTACAAGATTGATAGTTGATCTTTATTCTATTATACCACAAAATCTTTTAGCTGAAATATAAACAAAAAAATATATATAAATATTCTTTTACGTTAGAATAAATGTAAAATACATCCCTAGAAATGTGTGTTTTCACAGTCAACTATTAATTGTAATTTTGTTCATTTCTTCTTTCAATTAAATTATTAACACCTATATTATTTATTATTGAGAGTGTATGAGACATCATTTATATTTATGAAAAAACACAAGATACAATCAGCTACGTTTATGAAACCACTTACATGGAAACGAACTGTCAGCGACAAAATGTTATATAGAAGATAAATAATTATTTCTAAAAAAAATTAAAATGTAGGAATGGCCGTTGAATAAATATAATAAAACACTTTACTTTTAATATAATAAACAACTCTAATTTCAAAATAACATAAAATAGGTAATGGTTCATAATACCTTACATAAATCATAATAATAATGAAAATATCAACGTGTTCGAGTTACCAACTTGTCTCTCTTGGCGCGAAATTTAAAATAAAACAAATGCTTACAAGAAATATTTAATTATATTTAAAAAATTCTGGCTAAACTTTACGATTATGTAATCGATTTTTTTCAAACTTTATATACCGTTAATTTTGCACATTTTATAAATATAAATCGCAAAATTTTAGTCCGAAAATCATATTTACAATGATAAAACTTATTTTGAAAACTAACATTTACCTAACCGTAAAGTTTCACTAAAATTCTTACCACTGTGCATACATTTTAATTTCATGTTTGATTTTATTAACTATAATTGAAACGGTTTATTATTGTTTCTCGCACTATTTATTTTTATCATGCTAACATTGCTAACCCTGTCGTAATTGTAAGTTTCTAGATTTCGATTTAGTGAAACTGAAAGTTATATTCTGTGTAATTAAATTATTTTTTAATGTGTGTTGTAAATATGAAAATAAAAAAAACATGTTTTAATTTTAAAAATTGTCAAACTTTGACAATATGTATAGTACACAAAAAAATTTTTCGACTCAAATTACCAATTTACCAATTTACCAATTTTCTACGAAAATTTCGCTTAATTTCAAAGACTTGCGATACTTTGGCTATAAGTCATGGTTTTTTTGGAATTTACTCTGTATTTTGCGAATTTAAAGTTTTGACAAATTTTAAACATTTAGACCATTTTAACGACCAAACAAACGTGTTAAATGGTAAAACATTCTTCGGTTAAGAGAAAAGTTCGAAATTATGAAGCATTTTGCAGAATCAATCAACAAAAAAAATTTACAAAATGCAGGATAAATTTCAAAAAATTACAACTTCCCGCAAAAGCATCGTAAGTTCTTGAAATTAAGCGAATTTTCGTAAAAATATTTGAATTAATACATCCTGTTGGTAAATTGAGTCGAAATTTTTTTTTTGTATACTACCTATACTACACATGTTGTCAAAGTTTGATAACACATGATAAAGAGGAGACTTTGAATTTGTTTTTTTTTTTAAATTCATCCATTTTCATAAAGAATTAACCAAGTTATGCCCCAAAAACTTGATAAATCCAGTGTAAATTTCGAAATATCATAACTTTTACATTTTACATTTATTTTACTAATTTAAAATTCTTATAAATAATTATTTAACAAGAATGACCACTAAAAGTGGCCTTTTGATTTATTTCTTGTCACAATGTATTATTCGGATTAATATAATTATTTATTTTAAATTAAATAATTCTCAAATAGATTAACATAACTGTCAAATATTATTTTACAAAATAAATTTTAATGTTGTAAGACGTTCTTTAAATTTGTGAGATAACCAGATAGCGCGACATCTGGTGGGAACGATTATAAGTACAGGTGCGTTCTTTTGTTCATAGCATTTTCAAGGTCAACATTCAAGATAAAAATCATTCTTGTGTTTTACAAGACTTGTGTTTTACAATTCTTGTGTTTTACAATTGCAACTATATTACAAATATATTTTATTAAATATTTTTTTAATTGTACAAAACTTTTTTTATACGTGAAGTTCTTTTACTCACCGTAAGATGACACTATATACTATAATGCAGGCAGTAATGAAATAAATAGAAATTTCTATAAAAACAGATTATTTAAAGTAATAAAATGAAAGTATTAATAAAAATATTGGTCCGTATTACGAGTTTGGTTTTAAAATTGGTTTTAACTAATATCGGTTTTAAGACAACGTAACTGCCATAAGAGCTGGACTAAACAAATGAATTAAAACACCCAAAAACCGCTCTTGTAATATTAGTCATTGTATTTACATAATTAATTATAAAATATTGATAATATTTATTAAAATTGTCGACCAATTTTATTATTTAATTTTAAAAAGTCTAAATTAATTTTTCTATTAAATCAAAAAATTCATTAAATTAATATATATATATATATATATATATATATATATATATATATATATATATATATATATATATCATTATATTTTGTTAAAATGAAATTTGAATGTTAACTTTTGATAATTTTGAATTACACTTTTGATTAGCGTTGCTTTATGTTTGTAAGGCACATATTTGAAATTTAAATATACAATATGAAGTATGATTTTATTTCAGTAATTATGTTATTTCTTATTTACATAATAAGAATGACGGCGATTAATATGTTGTATATATTGAAGAGGAAATTATATTTTAAATAATTTAAATTAAGTTATTATACATATTATTTACCACTATTAAAATAAGTATTTATTTTCTTATTTTGTTTCAAAGTAACAGCAAAAGTCATATTCTATAAATGTTGGAATAAGACAGAGTGAAAACAAAACTTTTGTAATATTTAATAAAAACTAACACATATAAAACTGCCAGTATACACATGAACAAGAGTAATTTGATTTAATAACATAACAATATAATTACAATTAGATACAGCAAGAGAAAAGGGGTGTATGTAAATATTAAATTCTAATGTGTTATTATTTCTAATGATTGAAATTGAAAAAGTTTAAGCGCATTAGTTTTTCAATTTCGTAGTAAATTTAAATTTTTTTTATGTACTGAATTTGTGCAATTGTAAATATGTACGGTAATTTGAAATATATATATATATATATATATATATATATATATATATATATGTATATATGTATATATGTATATATGTATATATATATGTATGTATGTATATATGTATATATATATATATATATATATATATATGTATATATATATATATATATATATATATATATATGTATATATATATATATATATATATATATATATATATGTATATATATATATATATATATATATATGTATATATATATATATATATATATATATACATATATATATATATATATATATATATATATATATATATATATATATATATATATATGTATATATTATACTTATTTCATGGATAAAGATATTTTTAATAAATTGTTTTAAACAATGATAAATAATTTTTATATATTTTTGCGAATTAGATGTATTTTCAAAATTATAAAATTAAAATTAAATGATACATAAGCATGATTTTATTGAACAATTTTTTGATGTGAATGTCAATGTTTTTATATAACTTACGCAATGTTGAGAAATATCTATGTCAAACTTCAATTTTATTTGTGAACAGTGGCAATGGCTACTTTTGTTGTAAAGAAAATTGTCATTTGGTGTATAATATTTTATTAAAACTTATTTGAACTTTATAATTATATTTTGAAGCAAGGTATTGGATACTATATATAACGAAAATAGTCATTTATTTTTATTCGTAATGTAAGCTAAGGTGATGATATCGAACACCACTTCTTACAAGCTCAAGGCTTCCAGAAGCTCTCGAGACTTGACTGATTATAGTGACAGCAAAAGTAACGAAAATATTTCAGAGGAAGAACAAGAAAATCATTCCCGTTCAATATTAAAATCACATAATGAAAGTGACAGTAGTTACACTCGTCCACAATCAACAATTTTCAGTCAAAGAGACAGATTTAATAAGACACGAACTAAAACGTACGAGTACCGTTCAAGTCGGGGTGCACCTTCGGAGCGTAGAGGTAATGGCTGGCGAGGCCGCGGCAATTACAATTTCAGAAAATACGATCCAGATTCATCCGATGTTGGAAATTACGTTTCTAGCCGAAAATTTCAAGAATCGTTGAATAAAAATCTTTCCACTGACTCTAACAGTAAATTCTACTCCAAATATTATGAATCTGAAAAGCCTAAATGTGAGTATGGTTTGAATTTTTTGGAAGATACAAGAATTTCTAAACTAATTCGAAGATTAACACAAGAAAATGATCAAGAGAAATCTCTCGTATTGTGCAAAAAATTATTGGATGCATTATTAGTTCCTGACAATTCGCGCTATGTCAAAAGGGCGTTTTCTATGTTAGTAGAGGCGTTATATGAAGTTTTATGTTTTGGTGCGGGTCAAGCAACTAAACAGCAAGCTGCACGTGTTCTAGGACGCCTCAGTTATGTCATGGAGTCCGATTTTCGTCGTTTTTTTGACTGGCAGTTTCATAAATATACCAATGCAACAGATGACGTAAAAGTTTTACTCATAACCTCATTAATTGAAACTTTGGCACTGGAAAAGAAAAATCCGAAACTAGACGATTTTGCCGCAGACATGATGGGACAAATTCAATCCATTTTGGAAGCGACTGACGTTCCGAACATTTTCATGGCGACAATGGATGTGGTTTTAACGCTTGAAGATGTTTATCCTGATGTTTTAGCAAGTCATTTCTGTGACACTGTTGATATTTTACTCGGTTGGCATGTTGATAATAACCAAACGGTTATTATCACCGAATTTGCGTCAAAAAGTCTTGTCAAATTATCCAAACACTGGCAGAATAACGTAAGTTTTTCTTTGAATTTAATGAATCAGTTTTTAGAAGATATAGAGCCGTATTTTGAACAGTTGCATAATCGAAATTTAGATGACAGTGACGAAATTTTAGAACGAATTACTTCTTTAATTCGTGCTTTTAATACAGTTGTTAAATGTCTTGGCGAAAAATTCAGTCCGCAAAATTCGTCCGAAGTTTCTATGTTGTTTGTTACCGATTGTTTGAACAAAGTTTTGAAAACAGTTACAGAGGCTTTAGAATCGTACGTTCCTGATAATTTAGCAATAGCCGCCAATGAATGTATCGCGTTATTATTAAGTATTTTGCAAAGTAAAGCGGTCACTGTAAGTGAAATGTTATACAACTTAATTGATTTAGAACTATCTTTGATACTAGATCTTACAGATGCAACTTTAGTTTCAATGTTATTAATGATATCAAAAGTTATAAAAGAATTATCTGCTAATTTGCCCATAGAACTCGTAAAAAAGATAGTTGGTCCGAGTTCTGAACTATTAAAATTACGTTTTTATCAATCAGAGAATGTACAAAACGCAGTTGTACAAGTTTATCATAGTTTATTAAATTTAAAAAATATTCCTTTACTACAAGAGGCGTACCGTTGCGTTTTGGGTGATTTAGAACAAGCATATAGACTTATTGTGCCAAATATAACACCTTTTTGTCAAAATAATCCGTTCTCGGTATCATCATGTGATAATATTGCAGAAGCAGAGCTAATTTGTTTGTTCCTATTACGGTGTTTATCTTTACTTGCTAATGCTACAAGTTCGATTATTGGTATGTGGGCACTAAGACCGAGTATTTTAGAATTGCTGGCTATTAATTTAGAACCTTATAATACAGTGTTGGGTTTAAAAACCCCATCTCTGCAATACTGCGTTTATTATCTTTTGTATTCTCATTGTAGGTGTTACAACCATTTCGTCTCTAGCAGTAATTTAATTACTAGTCCCAATACTAAAGTTCACTATATAGATAAATTAGGTTTGCCAGTTACTTTAAATATAGCAGATGTTTCTACTACTTCGCCAAGTTCGGGGAACTTAACCATAATTTTAAATATTTTATCGAAAAGTTTAAAAACGGAACTTAACGTAGAAACTATGTTACTTGTTTTAAGTTGGTTGCAAGAAATTTTTACTCATTCAAAAAATTATTTAGATACTTTATGTCGCAGCACAGAATTTAAAGATATCACATTAGCGTTAGTTAAGTCTGGATATATTTATGATATAAGTATCTTATTAGCGGTTTGCACCAATCTAAAAATTATATTATCGTATCCGCGAGTTTCTTGGCAAACATCGTTTTTAATTTCCGTAAATAATTTATGTATTTTACATTTAAATTCAACAAATCAACAAGTTCGCGAATCATACGGTGGATTGCTTGTTTTGTTACCATGGTTTATAACAGTACATAATTGTTGTAAAATGCCAACTATACAGAGAATGAAAAATTCGGGAGATATTAGTTTATACAATAATAATAGCATAGAAATTGCTCAACATTTGCATATGAAACGGTCCGTAAATGGAGAGATGCTTCAGTTGCAGTTCAAAAAAATTATGTCGTTTTTGCTGCAAGGTTTTGAATTTGAGGAACATTTTTTTAAAGACGCTTTTCATTGCTGTTCTCCACTAGAAGTTCCTGATATTAATTTTGATATGTCCGATTTTCGGTCCCTATGTTTAAATTCAAAATTAATGTTGTATTTTTGGGTTACTTGGGAATCTGCACTACTTTGCGTCAACAATAAATTACGAACTCCTTTAGGAAAACCGACTGAAACTTTTATGTGCATTGAAACTGCTTTAAAACGCTTAGCGAAAGATGCAATTGGTATATTGAATGATAATGACTCCAGTTTCCTAATTGGTTATCAAGAACAAACTCGTGTTTGTTTATTATTACAATTCATGGAACATTTGGAAAAAGTAATATATAATGCGTCTGAGGGCTGCGCAGAAGTTCTGATGGCTCCATCGAAACCAGTCCGAACATTTTTTCACACAAATGCAAGTACCTGTCGCGAATGGTTGACTAGAATACGTATGCCAGTCATAACGATTGCTTTATATGCGGGATATTCTACTACTGCAATCAGATCTGCTCAAGCAAAATTACGTGATCTTGTTAATGTAGATAAAACACAAGATTTAGAATTTGAGAAAACTGTTATGAGTCTAGCTACAGCTTTGTTAAATCTCAATGAATATGAAACTCTACATGGACTTTATGTGTGGTGTAACAAAGTAAGTAATAGAAAAATAACTTGGCTAAAAGTAGTAGCTGATCAAGCCAATAAAAAATATGAAATTGCAATTGAAAATTACCAGAATATTTTAAAAGATAAAGTACAGAATTTTGAAAAATCTGATGATGAAGATAGTTCATCTAATACTAACGACGACACGTATTTAAAGAAATTTATATCAAATCAAATAATTTATTGCTACAAAACTTTAAACTTTTGGAAAGAAATTGTTCAATGGAAAGAAGATGAATTAAATTATTTTGATACAGAACAAATAAATAATTATATTGATACCGATTACGATTTACAATTCGCTAAAATTGCTGATACATTTGAAGAACAGAATTTGTTATGTCTTGAGGAATTATGTGATTGGAAAAATGATGACAACGAAGAACAAAAGAAAAAATGGGGACTGAAAAATTTTTTGGGCGAATTAGAATTGGATATTTTTAAAATTGCTGTAAATTTGAAGGACTTTGATAGTAGTGATTTAATACATCAATTAAATGAAAATTTATTAATAATACAACATAATGTTCAGGAATGTTTGCGCAATTTGCCATCTGAATTTGTACAAGATTTCTTACTATTACAACATGTTACAGTTGGTTTGATAAACGTATTAGAACAAAAAAATGAAAGTGTTTTTGAAGTTGTAACTGATTTGAAAAAAATTAAATCTGTAAATACTTCAATTTCGTCAAAAGTACTCTTCTGGTCTGAATATTTTAAACACATCGAAAACAATTTATGTAATACGGCATTATTAAATTTAAGAGTAAATGTAATTAAAAGAGCAAGAAAAGAAGGCAATCACATTTTTGCTACGCGTCAAATTAAAAATTATTTAAATTATCAAAAAGAATTATTTACTATTAATGAAAACAATGGAAATCATTCAAATATTTTGGACAGTATAGCGCAATTTTTAATTCAATCAACAAATAAGTTAGACAAAAACGTTTGGTCTTTAGAAAATGCTAAAGCAATTAGAGAAATTGTTAAAGTTTTATATATGACGGAAGGCAAAAGAAATTTAGCATTAAATGTTTGTGCAGCTGCATCTGCTGGTATATCGCAACAAGTCAATTTATCTGGTGCAGAGGATTTGAAAGAATATGGAAGCAAATTGACCATAACTTTAGCGAAATGGATTCAAAAAGAAACCGATCAACAGTTAGTTAAAGAAGTTAGCAATCCTCTTGGTAGATTAATTATGGTCTTACCTGACATTGGCTTATGCGATAATCGAGAAGCAAATGTAATTCCTACTTTAGATATGGCCGCAGGAAAATTACTACAATTTGGAGTTCGTCAGTATCCATTATCAGCAAAAGTTTGGAGTGCATTTGGCGAATGGTGTTACTTGTGGGGCAAAAATGCTTTGGATAATGGCATACAGTTAACAGAAAATGACAAATCGTATATTCAAAGAAATTGTCCATCAGAAATTCCACAAGAAGAATTACAACAGGTTTGCGATATATTATCTCAAACCAAAATTGCCAGTGAAGAAGATATTTCTATGAACGAAATGAATATGACAGAAAAAATTGAGAGTCAATTAGAAGCAATACCAACTTTACGAAATTTATTCTCAGAACAAATGGCTAATTTGATTGAACTATGGAAACAATCGCAGAAACGTATATTTCAATACTATGAATTATCAGCTGAAGCATTTTTTCATTCTTTGCAACTTTGTACAAATTGTGAAAGCATCCAAAAAGGAAATGAATGTTTATCTATTATTGCAACATTACGTCTACTTCGATTTATCGTAAAACACGCAATGGAATTACAATCCGTATTGGATACTGGCTTAGCGAATACATCCACTCATCCATGGAAAGCTATAATACCGCAATTATTCTGTCGATTAAACCACTCAGAGGAATATGTTAGAATTCGAATATCAGAATTATTGTGTAGAATTGCTGAAGTTTCTCCTCATTTAATTATATTTCCTGCTGTTGTTGGGGCTGTAGAAGGTGGACACAAATTTGATTTAAGCGATATAACAATGCCTAAAGATTATTTAACTCCAAACGACCATACAGAATTGGATATAGATGAAGAATATGACGACAGCGAAAACGAAGAAAGCAGAGATATATTGCATTCCTGTTTCATGTCAATGGTGGAAACATTAAGCAAACAAGCTCCAGAAACAATAACTCAAGTGCAGTCGTTTGTTAGTGAATTACGAAGAATATCTTTATTGTGGGACGAATTATGGATGAGTACTTTGGTTCAACATCATGGAGAAATCTCAAAACGTCTTAGTCAACTTGAAACTGAAATCCTAAAAACAGAAAATAATACTAGTTTAACAAGTGATGAGAAAGATCAACTAATAGTTGAAAAACATCGTATAATTATTAAACCAATTATTTTTATTTTGGAGCAACTATATGAAATTACATCAAGGGAACCTGAAACTCCGCATGAGAAATTATTTCAAGAACGTTATCTTGAATTGATAAACGACGTTTTGGATAAACTGAAAAACCCTGAAAATCCACACAAACCGCAGGAATCGTGGCAACCGTTGAAATTACTGCAATGTAAATTACAACAACGAGCACATAAACGTGCTTCATTTGCATTAAAAATGACAGATATAAGTCCAATTTTGGCCAGTATGCGTGATACAGTCATTGCAATGCCTGGCCTAGCTAGAAATGCAGTGAAAAAAGTAACAATTACTTCGATATCATTTCAAGTTAATGTACTTCCTACAAAAACTAAACCGAAGAAGCTATTTTTCAACGGTTCGGATGGACATACTTATACTTACTTATTTAAAGGTATGGAAGATTTACATTTAGACGAAAGAATCATGCAATTTTTAACCATTGCTAATACAATGATGGCAAAAATATCGGATAACGTTTGTCGAGCCCGACATTATTCTGTCATACCTTTGGGTCTTCGGTCTGGATTGATTCGTTGGGTGGACGGTACTACACCATTATTTTCTTTGTATAAAAGGTGGCAGTTACGCGAAGCTGCCATTATCAATATGAAACAAAATTCTTCCAGTGCTGTCGTATTAAGGCCTTCCGAATTGTTTTACAATAAACTGAATCCCTTACTGAAAGAGCATGGAGTTAAAAATAGTGATAATAGAAAAGAATGGCCTTTAATAGCGCTAAAACAAGTTTTAAATGAATTAATGAACGAAACTCCAAATGATCTATTAGCTCGTGAGTTGTGGTGTCGCAGTGTAAACGCCGGTGGGTGGTGGCAAGTTACAAAAAATTATTCATATTCTGTCGCGGTTATGAGCATTATCGGTTATATTATCGGTCTCGGTGACAGACATTTAGATAATGTTCTCATTGATTTGGTCAGTGGTGAAGTCATTCATATAGACTATAACGTTTGCTTTGAAAAAGGAAAACAATTGCGAGTTCCTGAGAAAGTTCCATTTAGAATGACGCCGAATATGGAAGCTGCCTTGGGTATTACAGGAGTTGAGGTAAGTTTCTTCATTTTTAACTATTTTACAATTGTATAAGTATATATTCTTTAGATTTTGTTTTTATTTTTATGTTAATATATCTATAAAAACATGTTATTATTACTATTTCAATTCGTGATTTATTTAATTTCATTTAAAAAAATGGAAATCAATAATTTATATATTCAACTTTTAATTATTTTATTTTTTATATGTATATATATATATTTGATAAGGCCAATACTACCAATAATAAAACAGAATGATAATTGTATTATCATATCTTCATACAAATAATGTTTAAAAAAATTTTAAGATGTAAAAATAAGTATGAAAATGGCACAATTTTTTTTTATTTGTCCGTATTTTAAATAGACATGTTCACTATAATTGAATTTCATTATTTCAATTATTTTATTTCATTCTATTAATTAAAATAGAAATATATTTTAAATATTGCGATCTAAAAATGAATATTTATTGAGATAAATCGATTTGAAATAAGGTACCAATTTTTGATTATTGCAAATAGTTTATGATATATATTTTTTTATGGTTTACTGTTTTTAACATTAACAGCCATTATGAGAAGTTGTTCCTATCTCTGTGTTGTTGTTTTCACGCCGGCATTTAGTATAGTCAATTTCAAATATTATTGCATAACGTACATGCAATGTACGAAACGGATAGAGAATAGATTAACGCTTTGATTTAATTTAAAGAAAACGATTGTTATTAATAAAATATTATATAAATAATATATCAATCAAGAAAGTGAGTGATTTTTAAGTGATATAGCGGCATTTCAAATTAAATCGCTGTTTTTTGAAATATTTAGAAAAAACATTAAATATTTTTTATTTCAAATTCGCGCCGCAAATTTGTATTCAGGTGTAAAATTGGATAATAAACATTTTTTTTTTTCAATAACATTTTTCGATATTCTAACAAATAAAGCCGAAATGAACATTTATGTGTATATATATTCACAAAAAGTATGAGAAAATTTTTCTTAATGAATTTATGAAAAATCGTTGTTAATTATTGGTGCTTGTTGAAAGGTTTATTTTGATATAAAGAAAAGAAATGATGGTACTCGTACTTCCGGTATACGAAAAACTCAATATTATATATTTTTGTTTATTTATTTATATACATATATATATATATATATATATATATATATATATATATATTTATTTATACTTACACTAAGTTATTCTTGTCAAAACTAAATGTTTTCCAACATTTTATCATTAGTTATTGTGAAAAAATGAAATGAAAACTTCAGACAATTATTAAAATTATTTATTTCTTTACGTCGCCGTCGTTGACAAATAAATACATTATTTCTACTTATATTATAAACTTAGAAAATATATTTATGTAACTATATAATATTATAGTCAGATTATCGTAAGTTCCGTTGCACATCATTATGTTGATGATAAACTTAATAACGTAAAAGTTATATATTAGTATTTGCATATAATTTTATATAATTAGTATTTAAATAGATGAAAATCAAAATTTAATGTAAATTTATTTAACAGTGATATTTTGTTATATTTATAAACAAACAAATAGTAATTATATGGAATAACTTTTTAACATTTTCGTATTTACTTTATCTATACTTGGCAACAATGATTTTTTTTTTGTAAAATTGTACGTTTACTTACATTAATTATTTATTTTTGGGCTGTCAATTCTACAAATAAATACATTTTTCTCGTTTTTTCTATGAAATATTTATAAATTTTTAGTTTAACAAACTTGGAAATATTCCGGACAGATTTGGTTGTTTTAATACTGTTGTTCCATAAACTATTTATCTGAATCTGTGCAAATAATACTTTTTTCTTATCTTTTGATTCTTTGAAAATTAAACAGTAAGCAATATCCCGTTTCCATTTCAGAAAACTATTTTGTTTCCCATTTTATTACATAAAGTAATAAGATATATACTTATATTTTATTTATTATAATTATTGTAATGTTCTCAAATAAATATATTGAAATATGAAATAATAGTTTAATTTTACTTATTTATATATATATATATATATATATTTATATATATATTTATATTTATATATATATATATATATATATATATATATATATTTATATATATTTATATTTATATATATATATATATATATATATATATATATATATACAAAAGTTATACAAAATGTATAATTTTTTTTTATTTTAAATTATAAAAATTTTGAAATTATTAACGGTAAAACAAAAAATTACATCATTTTATGCAATTTGCTTAACATTTTAAAAGGATATTTATTATATGCTCATGTAAACATGTTCAGTGATGATGTCATAGATTTAGTTACTTTTTTGAGATGACTTGCAATGGAATTTACGATAATCTGACATTATATTTGAATGAAAATAGCAACACATATATAATAACATTTAATTAAAATTGAAATTTTAAAAGAAAATTAAATATCAGTATCATTTCAACTACAGTCAAGTCAGTAACTTATTGCTGAGTATTTTCTTTGCAATTTGCATGTTTTATAATGCTGTGTTCATTATCGTGACTAACTGTCACACAAGCCTCAGTTTTGATATTATTTTCACAATCACTTATTTTATTTTTGTCAGTTGTCTGAATAGTAGTCACAGAACTTAATTGCAACTCTGACTGCAAAACATACAATTCATTGCCGTTACAAATACCAGTTGAAGATTTTTCATTCATTCCGGCAGGTTTCGATACTTTCCGTGAATAATTATAACTAAAATGATTTTCGCTTATGTTCGGATTCTTGCATTTGAGTAAACGTAGAAACGCTTTCCGAAATCCCTCGTTCTTCCAGGCATATATGGCTGGATTTATTCCAGAATTTGCCATTGCTAGAGTGAATGCAAATTCATACATTGTGCTCGCTGATATTGAACCAAATTGTGTTATGGATATAATAACTATGAAATATGGTAACCAACAGACGGAGAAACACCCTAGGATTAGTAGTACAACCTGTTGAAAAAACAAAAACAAAAATCAATTAGATCGATCATTCAGATTTCTTTATTTTGTAAAATTCAAAAATTTTACTCATTTCATATTTGTTAATAAGGCAAAATTTTTATATATATATATATATATTTAATTGGCCATAGCTACGAAGGCTTTTAGTCATAGCAATAATGTTTTTCGTAAAATTCGATGTGGTTTAAACAACACAGATATCCATGCACCAAGCGGTACGAGCAGTATGAAGCATATGCTTAAACCATTCGGCTATGCAGGTCGACATTAAAAGTTTGAAATAAGTCAAAATTAATTGAATTTATTTAATGAATTCTAAATAGTACATATTATTAAAGTGCACATAAGCCCCCTTAGAAATAGTTATTTTTTTTTCTAGTTGGGCGAGTCTGTATTGGAAAAAACTATCTAAATCAGATTAATGTTATTTTGACAACGTAACAATTATATATGTATTTGTCTAAGAAACAAACATTAATATATACGAGTAGTTTCTATTATAATAGTGTATTCTCAAGTAAATCTATCTAGTGATGTCAGAAACTCTGTGTGTGAATTTATAGACTTATTAACGAAAAATATTATTAAAGTTTAATTTTTTTTAAAAAAGTCTAAATATTTTTACAATATTAAATGAAATGTCAAAATAAAGTAACGTTAGCAAAAAATGTTTTGAATTTACAATTTAACTGGAAAAATGTTTTATTTATTAGTTATCACTGCAGTTAATATGTTTGAAAGTAACAAAGTGTTAATAAATCATTTTTTTGGTAAAATACTTTTTTTCTTTTATACAGCGATATTCTAAAATCTATATAAATATACGTAAGTTAAGTAAAGACAAATAGTAAAATGCCGTTTCCAAAAAATTGTGATAAAATTTAGGTTTCAATACAATGAGCTACAATATATATTTATATATATATATATATATATATATATATATATATATATATATATATATTAAAAGAAATGATGATTAATTCTACGTATATATAAAATTACTACGTCAGGTTAATAAAAATAATAATACGATTTAGGAATATTGACTGATATAAGCTCGATTTTAAAATCAATTTTAACTAATACCGGTTTTAAGGTAATACAACTGTCATAAGAACAGGACTAAACAAATGAAATAGAAAAATCGAAAAAACCGAACTTGTAGTACCCGCCTATAATTTAATAAATATTTAAAAAAAGTTGAACTAGAACTAAAATTCTTTTTAGTCGACTCGCCCCTCAATAAATTCTACCATCGCATCGTTAAAATCATATTACTTAATTCGTAGAAACTTGTTATCCCTAAGTTTTGAAATGTAGGGCTGGGCGATATTGAAATTTCAATATCGATATTTGATATTTAAAAAATATCGATAATATCAATATATCGGGTCAAGATGTCGATGAACTACTTCACCACCGATTTCGATGAAATTTTGTTTAAATATTCCTCTAACAATAACAATAACGGGAAAAATAATAATAAGTGGCGGTCAGGTTAGGTTAGGTTTGGTTAGATTAGGTTAGGTTAGATATTATACAATAACTAACCTAAACTAATCTAATCTAACCTAAACTAACCTAATACCTAACTTGACTGCCACTTATTATTATCTTTCCCGTTATTTTTATTGTTAGAGGAATATTTAGACAAAATTTCATGGAAATCGGAGGTGAAGTAGTTCATCGACATCTTGACCATATATCGATATCATCAAGTTATTGATGTCATTTGACTAGGGCTGGGAAAAAAATCTTGATATACCGATAATATCGATATATCAATATTTCGATATATATATATATATATATATATATATATATATATATATATATATATATATCGATACAATTTAAATATTTATATATTTAATGAAAAATTTAATCTAAATCAATCAATAAGTAAATTAAACAATATATCAATGTATCTTTACATTAATAGTCTCATTAAAATTGAAAAATAAAATTTTAATAATGTTTCAATTTTTACATTATGAATAAACATTTTATTATTATTATTATTATTATTTAAGAACTGCCAGTAACTAGAATAAGCCATTTTTCTTCATTTGTCTCATCAATATGTGGTAAGAATCTGAAATATTTTTACTTTAAATTACAATTTCATTAATCTTAAATTTGCCCCGATATCAAAATATCGATATATTGATTGTATTGATATATCGATAAATTATTGATATATCGAGATTTTTTCCCAGCCCTAGTCAAATGACATCAATAACTTTAAGATCGTTTAAAATTAATTCAATGTTTATTGCAAGTATTAGAAAATTATTAACATTTGTTTATTTGTTTAGAAAAACAAAATAGGCTGCTATTTATTTCATTGGTTTTAAAAGTCTTTATAATCAATTCAGTTTACAAATTATAAGTGCTATGCCTCTGGTTTTTTTCCCTATCTTGATAGTTTTCTATTACACTACGCTTCTATCAAATTGATTTTTACAACACTATTCCCAGTGTTCTTGGTAGGTATTCGTATAGTTCAATCGGCTATTTTAGTTCCGAAATTACACAAGAGATAGCACTTATTGTTCATTTGTATTGAAATGTTATTTAATATTTATCATATATATATATACTGGGTGTCCCCTTTTAATCCGCCACCTGCAATAACTTTAAAATCGTGCATCGGACAAAAAAATGTTTCGGATAAAAAGTAAATGGTTTCGAGGGGGACATCTGATGCAGAGACCCTTGTCCCTTCCGGACTCCCTGGGGGGCGGGAAAGGGGGGTAACTTTGAAATCTTAAATGGAACACCCTATTTTTTATTGTAGATTCTGATAGGCCATTAAAAAGTATGTAAATTTTATTTTAAGACTTTTTTTTAATCTTTGATAGATGGCGCTGCAAACAGCATTTTTTTCTCAGTTTATCAGTTTTCAATTTGAAAAAAAAGGTGTAACTAAGTACGATATTCAAGTTCTTTTCAGTTCTTTGGGAAGAGGGGGGGGGCAAGGGTCACTGAATCAGATATCCCCTTGAAGCCATTAACTTAAAGTTATACCCCTCGAAACCATTAACTTAAAGTTAATGGTTTCGAGGAGGATATTTGATGCAGTGACCCTTGCCCCCCCCTCTTCCCAAAGAATTGAAAAAATCTTGAATATCGTACTTAGTTACACTTTTTTTTTCAAATTGAAGATTGATAAACTGAGGAAAAAAATGCTGTTTGCAGCGCCATCTATCAAAGATAAAAAAAAAGTCTTAAAATAAAATTTACATACTTTTTAATGGCCTATCAGAATCTACAATAAAAAATAGGGTGTTCTATTTAAGATTTCAAAGTTGCCCCCCTTTTCCGCCCCTCAGGGGGTCCAGAGGAGGCAAGGGTTTCTGCATCAGATGTCCCCCTCGAAACCATTTACTTT
Organism: Clivina fossor; assembly: GCA_963966155.1. Classification (NCBI taxonomy): domain Eukaryota; kingdom Metazoa; phylum Arthropoda; class Insecta; order Coleoptera; family Carabidae; genus Clivina; species Clivina fossor. The sequence continues at coordinate 81,418,295 of OZ014550.1, forward strand.
TTATCCGAAACATTTTTTTGTCCGATGCACGATTTTAAAGTTATTGCAGGTGGCGGATTAAAATGGGACACCCAGTATACCGTGTGTCGACTTGGACCGTCGTACATAGGGATTTAGCATGTAAAATCAGACATGTGCGATTTCCTGCTTCCCAAATTATTTTACAAAAAAAACTTTGGGATAAATGTTTTAGGAAACACTTTTTTACATGTAAATTAATCAACAAATTTTTTTTTAAACCATCCCAACGTCAGGAATTAGCCCTAAAGTTGTCAAGAAATTGACTGAAAATGGCATTAGCCGTGAAATTGGAACAAAAATAAAACAAATGCTAAATGCTATTAATGCTATTTCACGGCTACTGCCATTTTCCAGTCAATTTCTTAACAACTTTAGACCTAATTCTTGACGTTAGGAAGGTTCCAAAAAAAATTTAGTAATTGATTTACATGCAGAAAAGTATGCCCTAAAACATTTATCATAAGGTTTTTTTTTGTAAAATAATTTGGGAAACAGGAAATCGCACATGTCTGATTTTACATGCTAAATCCCTATGTACGACGGTCCAAGTCAACACACGGTATGTAATATTTATAGCGTTTTTCTGTTTTTGTTTTATAGTTGCTTCCGAATACATCTCTCTTAATCTTATATTCAAAAATACAAGTATGGTCTATCTCAATAATTTTTTTATTTCAATATGTTAAACATTTTTATTCATTTAAATTATAGCATTTCAGGTAATTAAACAGAATATTTATAATACAAACATAAACTTTCAATAAATATAAATAAAAAAATAAAATAAGTAATGAGAAGAAATATATTTTGTACATCATTAGAATTTATCTTCCAATATACGGTACGCTTTCAATAGACTCATGTTTGCAATATTAACTCATATAATTATTGTTCAGTAAAAGGAGATGGATAATAATGTTGTGTTATCATGAATTAAACACGTCACTTTGAGATATAGAATGTGTGTTTTTAATTAGTTTTATATTTTTTTCATTTTAGTTGCTACTTTGCGTTTGTATTCTTTTAAAATTAATGTTAAGATTAAATTTGCTCATAAATACGTATATTAAATATAATTTTCTATATATAAATAAATGTATAAATTCCATATCTTTATTTTTTTAAATATTTCTTATATTTGGAATAGAATACAGTTTAAAATAATAAATATTTTCAATACATACATAATAATTAAATGCAATGATTATATCATTTTATTTTTTTTTATTGTAGATAACCTTTCTAATTGAGTGAATTAATTTCATTCTGTAAATGATTCATAATAATATGAATTTACTGTCAAATCACATGTCAAAATTACATGGCTGTCAAACTTGGAAATGTTATATATATATATATATATATATATATATATATATATATATATATATATATATATATATATATATTGTACATAAATGTTTTGAAAGTTTAATTTGAATAAGAGCTTGACAAATACTGGTTTTTTTTTTGAGCACTTAATTAAATTATAATTGTGTTTCTTCTGTGCAATACATTTTTCTTTAATGAAAATAAAATACTTGGTAAATGGACATTTTTACAATTTTATATTGGTAAATGGACATTTTTACAATTTTATAAATAGAAATATCATTAAATTGAATTGCATTTAAAATTATACTGAAGTATTTGAAAATAACAATTTTAATACTCGTATATAGTCGAGAATTCTATTTGTTGCTATAGAATCGAGCCGCATCACTTATACCAAATTTCATATAACCTTTCCTGTCAAATGCTTCAAACGTTTTTTAACTTTCCGTGCAAACGTTCCAAACGCCAAATCAGCCAAACGGCATTTGTCCCAAACGCTATTTCCTTATCTACAAATGTGTGTACTATTATATTACAGTTGCCCAGTTTACTCGAAGGTGTAAAAGTTTCATATAAATTTTCTGCCCAATTTGATGATAAAAATTCATAAAATTATATATATACAGTGGCGCAACCAAGGGGGGGGCCGACGGGCCTCGGCCCCCCCCAAGGCTAGCAGAATTAGCACAATTTTTATTCGTTTAGTCATATATTCAGCAGTCACTTCTAATGCTACAATTATTTACCCCAAAATATTGAGCAAACATTCATTATTTTAAACTATTAATTATTCGATTCATGTAAGATAAAGTGGAAATCTGATTAGTATTTGCTTTTTTTTTTGCTTCTCCAAAATAAAAATTTTGGGCCCCCCCCAAGACAAAATCCTGGCTGCGCTACTGTATATATATATATATATATATATATATATATATATATATATATATATATATATAGTGTTCGCCAAAAAGTCTGTTTTATGTGAAATAATTTATTATTATTTTTTTAATTATCATTATGTGACTGAAAAAAAGTTGTGGAATAATATTTTAGGCCCCTATACAAAAAATTTTATTTCAAAACCGACTTAAATAAACATTTTTTAAAATTTAAGTTTGGAGAAATATGCATTACTTTCATTTGAATAAATATTTACTTCCCTCTAACATGAATTTTATAGTACTAAAGACATTAATATCATTTAACTGTTTCATAAATTTTAAGTAATAATCTATTCAGGCGAGTGATATTATCGTTAAATGATGATTCAATTTTTAAAAACACGCATTTTTCAAATAACTTAGAAATAACGAATAAAAAACCTTTGAAAAAAAAATGTTTCGTATTTTTTTATATTGTTTTATACTAAAATAATTGAAAAACACTAAATAAAATCGAATAAATTGTTTATTTCTGTTCTTCTTGTTTTGACATTTGAATATTTCAACTTGCAAATTACATATTTATTTGAAGATAGTAATTTATTTATTAAATTTAAAATAATAAAACATTCATTCTGATTCCGCCCGAGGTTTTCAAAATATTATTAACAAAACTATATATTTATAAGTTAATATAATATACATTATATTCAAATATATTACTTAGTTACTATAAAAACAATAAAAGTAGTAAAATTTATATCTTGCTGTGATATAACCACTTAAATTGATACTTTTGACTTATAGCGTACGATTATTAGAAACTGCAATAATACGATAAAGTGACATTTTGTATACTTTTTAAACTAAATATTTATATAATAAATTATTATTATTATTATTATCTGTTTTGCAAAATATAGCCTCCCTTTTTTGGTGGATTATGGGTATTATAAATTATTTTTAAAATTTTATCTATATAAATTATTACATTTTAATATCACGAACGATGTATTTATAACTTTCTGCAATAAATAAATAGCTACCTGTACAGATTTCCAATCACTGTTTGTGGTTCCGTTTATTCTGTGCGAAGCATTCTTCATTCTTTTGGTATGTTCTCGTGCTTCTCGCCAAATTCGCCAGTACAATACTAGCATAGCAGCCCAAATTGAAGTAAAACTTGGAGTTAAAACATAAGTCACATATTTTGGAGGTAAAACTTTGTATAATTCGCAATCGGAATTTGTGTTAGTATTATTGTTGTTCCAATCGTTCCAGTAAATGGGACAAGAAGCAAGAGTAATGGCGATGAACCATCCACCAGAAATAATGGCAAGTACGGCCTTTTTCGTCATATACCTATTATAATGTAAGGGGTGTACAATTGCAATATATCGATCTAAAGCGATTGCCAGTAAATTGTAAATCGATGCGCAACACGCTAAAACAATCATTACAAATCGAAGAAGGCAAGTGTGCTTGCATTTGCCTAAATCGTTGGTTGTGTAAAAAGCCAAATGATAGGGTAACATAAGGCCCACTATTAAATCCGAAAAAGCGAGGCTGCATATAAAATGATTCGAAATTAAGCTGGCTAGTTTGCGACTTATTCGTAGAGCGCAGATTGTCAAAATGTTTTCGCCAATGATGATGATCATCAGACAAATGTCCACAATGGCCAAAAGAGCGACGTGAAAATTTTCATTAGGTTCGATCTCTGCTGCACTGTTGTCGTCATTCATCTCTGTAGTGGTGACATTACTCATTTTTGAGCTAGTTTTCGTTTTACATTATTTCACACACACACACACACACACATAACACGACACGACACTTCAAAATCATAAATCATTTTCAAACTTTAATAGTACGAAGAACCCATAATAATTGATTTATTTTCACGGATGTACTGAGGTTGAGATACATTCACTTTATTTATTTATTTATTTATTATGGTTATATTATATTAATGAATAGTTTTGATTGAAAATAACATCTCTATTTATAATCATTGTTCTGTAAAAATATCGTGATATCCTATGCATGCATGCATGCATACAAACACTTTGTACGAACGATGAAAGAACAATATTCATTCAAACGGAATAGTGGCTTAGCTAGGCAGAATATTCCCCACTACACTCGGGCTAATATGCTGTGCTATCTGACAACTTTGCATGCGATTCCTAGTAATTTATATTCAGTTTACAAGGTGTTTGTTTTTTCATTTCTGTTATTCGTTTATTCTGTAATAATTAAATTATTTAATTCTTTCAAAGATAAATATTTGTTTAAAACTGAATAGATAAACCGTAGCTAAAATAAAACATTAATATTATTTGAAAAGTTGGCATTATGTAATTATTATTGAAATTAGGAAAATCTAATCTAAAAATTTGAATAAAATAAAATAAATAATATATCTAAATCAGAATATTTAAAAAATTAAATTAATTTTTATTACAAAAACTGTCAACTCTGTATTGAATAAAATTATGCATTTGTTATGGATATGCCAGAAGAATTTATTTATTAAAATCGGATAAATAGTACAGCCAAAATAAAATATTAAAAATTTAAATAATTAAATTTGGCAGCACAGCATAAAACTATATTTTTGAAATTCATATGAGAACTAAGTGAATATTTTCTGAAAATTAGATTGAATTGTGATAAATAGTAGTCTAAATTAAAATTTTGAAAAACTTTAACTGTATTACTTATATACTTATAAATTATATAATTTTTGTGGACACTAGAAGAATCTTTTCTGAAAACTTAATTAATTTTGAATAAACAGTGAAATTATAATTAAATTTGAAAAATTTTAGTGATTTTTTCAGGGAAACTTAGTAACTATATGGTAGTAAAATTATATAATTTTTCTGGGCACTAGGAAAATCTTTTTTGAAAATTTGATTAATTTTGAATAAATAATAAAGACAAAATGAAATTCTGAGGAAAAAAATAACTAAAATTTATTTTTTTTTATTTTACTTCAATATTTATCTGAGATTAATTAAGTTTTCAGAAAAAATTATCCTAGTGTTCACAAAAATTATGTAATTTACATATTATACAGTGTGGCCAACTTAGAGAAAAAATTCTAAAATTTTTATAATAATTTCAAATATATATATATATATATATATATATATATATATATATATATATATATATATATATATATATATATATTGTGCTCTGTTGCCAATTTTTGGAATAAAAAATTATTAATTTTTCAATATTTTATTTTGGCTATATTATTTATTTTATTTTAATAAAATTTTCAGGTTAGATTTTCCTAATTTCAATAACAATTAGATAAGTTTATTTTTGCACATTTGTGCCAAGTTTTAGAAAAATATTAATATTTTATTTTAGCTACATTTTATCCAGTTTTAAACAAATATTTAGACAAAATTTCTGAATACTTGAAAGAATTAAATAATTTAATTATTATACAATTATTATTATATAGCCATTCAATGAAGTTATGTCATATAAATCATGTATGCACAGTCATATATAAATTTTTATCGTAAATTGTATTAGGAGTTATGACGTAACTTTCTTGAATGGTTATTTTTACTATTGTCGAAAGTTGATTTTCGACATTCGATTTTTCGATTAAAATCGATGTTAAAAAATATCGGAAACTAATTTTTCATTCTCAAAGTCTCAGCTCTAGCTGCGAGTTTATTAATTTGCAGACATTATACGTATACAAGTCTAAGCAAACTTAATTGTTACAGTACATACCATCAGTACGTATCACAACAAATACTGGACGAGGCTAGGCTGTCTGTTGTCTCTTTGTTATAGGCACCTGACAAGGCAAGGCAAGGCAACTTCACACTCCATGGTTTTTCGAATGTTTCGAGTAGCGGAGTGTTTTTGATAGTATGAATTTCTAGCGGTGATATTCGGTTTCAGGTACTGCTGAAATGTGTATGTAGTTTATTTGTTGCCATTAGTCGCCGCATATAATCTTCAATGGAATGAATATTGGTCAAGATCTCCAAATCTCACTCATACAGACAGACTTCTTGTATTATCCTACTTTAACAACTGAAATCAAACATTATCTATCATTTACTATTAACGATATCAGGTATGCTGAGCTAATTGAGAGCTGACACAGGTACTACTGCCATAATTATACTTACCTATATTTGTCTATCTTGGATATTATATTGGTAATCAATGATAATTCTAGATATCTCTTATGAGTGAAAATATATGATATTGATACTTGACAATTATTGTCATATATCTAATAGTTACAAATTAAGGTGTGTTTCAATCTAGCATTAAATCAGTTTTGGAATAAATCTCAACTGTTCGAGGCGCATGTGCAATTTGGAATTAGCTTATAATTTATTGCGCATAATCCGTACAGTTTAGCAAACCAGTGCCATAGATAGTACGTAAGAACAAACTTATTGAGTTCATTAAATATAATTCTATTTTATATATTTTAATTTAACAGAAAAATATATCGCTACGTTTTACACTGTACTTCCGCGTGAATGAAAAGAGTTTGTGCCACACCACTATGGATACATGACGTGATTGTGTGTATTTATGTATGCACTATACTCTAACAACAGAGCTACTTGTTAGATATTTTAAATGTAATTTTGTAATTGCGGTCACAAATTGTTCAGCAATGAAGTTGGAAAATTTTGTTTAGGTAAAAGGTTTTGAGTAATAATTCAAAAACTTAGTGTAATCGTATCACTTATCAAAAAACGCATTCATAACATAACGAATGTATTATTTAACAGGAGTAGAAAAAAAATTAAGCTTACAATGTCCGAATAACTTTGGATTGAAATAAAACTAAATGTTTTATCAATTGTCTTAAATGTTAGTACAAAAATAAAATTTTATTAAGGTACAAATGGAAGCACAATATTAAAGAAATAACATAAAATCAACATGATATCCTATTTCTTATATTGTTTTCTGTTCCTAAACATAAACATTACAGTGCACGATTCTAAATATAGCAAAATTAAATTGTGTTTTGTATATATATATATAATTTATTTGCAACACTTTAATTGTTAAATTGATAAATTACGTATCATTAGTTATATATTAATTTTCTACGTATAAAAATAAAAATTATATTAGTTTTGTTATTTAAAATCATATTTGATCGTATTAATTCATTTAGACACTTTTTGAAACTGCAAGTCGTGCGTTCGCATAGAGCAGTGGACGAGTGCCGGCCAGTAATCTAAAGTATTGATATTTTAAGACAAGCAGTTGATCAAACTGATGTGTTCGATTCTGTTTAATTAATGCCTGACCACTGAAATATAGTAATAACTGGAACGCGCACTGGCCGCTCAAATGCGAGCCGAGAGAGATAGGAGATACGTGGTATTCGCGTCTTTGTCTTTCTAATGGCGTAGCATTGCTACTACATGATAACTTAGATAGCTATGAAAAATAAGAATCTAACTGTCAAATGTCAAATTAATATATCAAAAATGATAAAAATACCTTTTATAGAGGAATTCCCCAATAAAATCTCATTACGTATCGTTTAGCCGATGCATTTAGCTACAATTTAATATGCAACAACATAAGATTGTCGCATTTTTACCGCAAGAAATCGCATTTGAATTTCAAATGCGCAGAAGTGTAAGACAGTGATAGAGATCCCCCGTATCTCCTATCTCTCTCGGCTCGCATTGGCGCTACTAGAACACATAGGCAGTGCGCATTCCAGTTATTACTATATTTCAGTGTGCCTGACATTGTGGCATTTTAATTTATTATTTTTACGACGAACAGAAACGCCGGCCAGCGGGAATGAACCATCAATCTTAATAATATAATTCGGTAGTACCTGACGCTTAAACACGCTCGGCTACCGCGCTGACCGCGCTGACTGTTATTTAAAATTTTAAAAAAATTATTCAACTGTTCGTTCAAACTAAACTATTATATTTCAATAATAGATAATTTATTCAATAGTCACGCAAATATTTTGTTATAAACAAAAGCAAGGTTGCTATATCATTTATTTTGTTAAAAAAAAACTAACAAAAAATATATATAAATATAGCAAATTTATTAAAATTAACATATAACATGAAACAAAAGTACTACGATATATTGAAATATTATAAGTATATAACTAAATTCTGCACTAGTTTGTAACTGTACGAAGCATACACAGTATGGTAAATTACAAGTCAAATTTGCATTGCACATGCCTTGAATTGATTTTAAATTGATTTGATAGTAGGTTGGAACAAACCTTGTATTTTTTATTAAATAATATTATTATATTAGATTACATAACGGATTTATTATTAATATATGTATAATATTTTTTTAATATTATAATTTATTGCTTTCTATATAAATGTGAGCTGTCTTTCTAAACTTCGGGGAACTCTATTAATAATTAAATTACTTAATGTAAGAATATTAGGTTTTTCGTTTCGAATAAGCAAAATAGTCTGACGGTATTGTGTCCAAATATATAATGAAATGAAAAAAGAAAAAAAAAAAAGAAAATGGTATTGAATAGTTTGTAAAACATGCTTTTAAAATTTCTGTTTTTTGCAGACTAAAAATAAAAATGTTTTCAATATTAATTGATTAAAAGGTATTTTTATTCACCCTGTATTTACAGAGATAAATTTAGAATAAAGTTCATTATCAGCGACGTACTAGGAATTTCCAAAACCAAATTTGATCAAGAATAATCTATTTATTATTTTTAAATTATTCGATTTTAAATTTAAATGAATTAATATAGAAAAATATATTTGTTATTTGATTTTATATAGATGACTGACGAACTGACACTGAAAATAAAATAAACTTTCTTAGAATAGTAAAATATTGTATTAAATAAAAACGACGTTTCGACGGAACTAAACGTTCGTCTTCATCATGTTAGAAACATTTACTTACGCATTTTTCTATTATTACGTCTACACTAAACGTACACCATTAATTTTTATTGTCGATTTCAATCTCGTTCATCAAACATGTGTTGAATATGATCGAATCAATATAGTTTTTAATGTCTGAAATTTATTGAAATATAAGGTTCATAAATTTGACAAACAATCACTAGGTTTGTTCGATTGACTCTCTTGCGTTTTACTGCAAAACGCCGCCGTAAATGATGCAGTGATTTGCCACTTACATAACATGTAACTGCGAAGTGAATAAAACAACAAACATTGACGAAGCAGTAACCAGTGGACGCAAATGTGCGAATCGAACAGGACTAATGTTTGTCAAAAAAACTAAAGTACTGTAAAATTAGTTTCTTTCGAGATACATATTTAATATTTTATTTTAAATTTTCAATAAAAATCATTACAAATTAAAAAAAATTATTTTACGGTATTTTTGATTATTTTATTTTTTTTTGGTGGGATTTAATTTTTTTTTGCTGAACACTATATAAGTGATACATCGTAATATTTTGCCGTATACCAGAAGTAGGGCTGGGAAAAAATCTCGCTATATCGATAAATTATCGATATATCAATATATCATGATATCAATATATCGATATATTGATATATAAATTGTATTTTAAAAACAGATAAAAATCGAAATTATCTATCGATAAATTTTTGTTATAATTTTTTGAATTAAATATTCCAAGATGTTGATTATCATTTTTATTTTTAAATAAAAATTTTATTCATTCACTTTATTTAAATATAAATAACAAAGGCCCGTATTCTCACCTCATTTATAAAAGTGATTTTTGCCAAAAGTGCTTTTGACGTTTATTTAAAATTATTTATTAAGGACTTTATAATAGTTTATTTAAATTTTATAATATCAATTTTATAATAAAAATGATCAAAAACAAAAACTATTCATATTTGATCAAAAACAGAAACAAAAAATTATTTTCAAATTAATGATAAAAGCACTATTTTACGAAAAAGTGAGGTGAGAATACGGGCCATAATGTTTGGCGATCTTTTTATTTTTATATCCATACTGCTATTTTACTGCATGTTTTAAATTGAAAATTTTTCTATCCATCTTTCTATTTTAAAAATTAAAATATAAGTACTATCCATTAGCATACACGATATGGTAAATGTAATAATGAACTATAGTGTAAAGCGCTTATTCTAGTTACTGCATTTTTTGAAAACAAACATATTATAGAAATTTTTAAAAAATATATCGATTTATCGATATATTTTTTATCGATATTTTTTAAATATTAAATTTAGATATTGAAATTCCAATATCGCCCAGTCCTAACCGGAAGTAACAACATTATTTGACTATTGCCAATTTAATTCTTTTGCAAAAATTCTTGTACAAACAATTGGCTTAATTAAATTTATCAGAAAATAATTAATAAAAAAATTCTCACTGTAACTTTTTTTATGTATGGTAATGAAAAAGGTATATCGAAATAGGTACATCAATATATCATTTACAATAGAAATTAAATTTTAGTCCGATTCTGGTTAATTATGACGATACAATTAATTTGATATTGATCGGAATGATTTGGAAGAAGACAGGTTCTATTTCCCAGGCGATATATAAACAATTAGTTATAGGAAACTAACCAAACAAATTATAATATGCTATTGACTACCTCAATATTTATATTATATTGATGTTCATTGACTCGATTGTTTGTTACTTTTTGCTGTATAAAGCTAGAAATTATCATTTATTTGAACATATTATTAATTAATAGATCGCCCAGAACATTCTATAAATTCAATGGACACCGGCCGTGAAAGCCTAAATATTACTAATTATGCATAAATTAATAAAAATTTTAAGTATAAAATTGCATGTCAGTTAAAAATAAGAAAGTATATATTCACTAATTTCCTGTTTATAATTTATGCAATTTTAATTTTGAATATATAAAAAAATAAATTAAGGAAAAATATCCATGTTTTAATTTTTATCTATATATAGTTCAAATTGGCAAGAAATTACGTATATATATATATATATATATATATATATATATATATATATATATATATATATATGTATAACCCGATTTTTGAGCAAATTTTTAATATTTTCATATTAATTTCTGCCGTTATAGGGCATGTAAAATTAATTCTGTTTATTGATTCAGATGTAGAATTTTATGCTCTACAACTCTTATTTGAAGCTTTTTTTTACCTAAAATAATTAGGGAAGCAGGAAATTAAGAAAGTATGATTTTACATGTTAAAGTCCTATGTTCCGGGGTCGCGGTCAACACACTGTATATATATATATATATATATATATATATATATATATATATATATAAAACTATGTATAGAAGATATATTAGTATAGTGTGCCCAGAAAACATAAATTCACATAAACTTGTGTAGCAATATTGAACAAACTTTAATTGTTCATATTATAGATATTCAGATGATGTTTTTTTTTTTATAGATTTACGTAATTGTAAATTGTAATTGTAAATTTGAAAATTTTTGTAACTATTAAAATTTATCATGCAGATTCTCGAAAAAACGGTGTTATTTAAAAATTAATTCAACATAATTAAAATACTGTTACAAAAATAAAATAAAAATTTTATTAAAAGTTTGAAATATTATAATTGAAATTATATTTTAAACTAATTAAGATACAAATTTTAAGATAAATCATAAAGACAACAGTGAATAAATAGAGAAAAAAAATTAAATTATTATTCTTATTTTTTCCCAAAATTATTTTACAATTAGTTGTTAGTTCAGAATAACATATTCTATGAACTGAAAGCGATTAACAGTTGTAGAACATAATATTTGTTATGTGATTTGTAATTTTTTGTACTTTTAAGAATCAAATTCAATCAAAAATAAACACTACAATTCTCACTTTATAATTTTTTAAATACATTTGGTGTAAATACAGTGGTGTAAACAGTATGTAATTAATTACAGTATAATTTTTTTCACATTATTATACTAGTAACATAATGACCTGTATAGGCAATATAATAATACAATATCAGTATTTTGATACGTTTATAGAAAAAAATTATAATTAAAAATAAAAAAAAAACTGTATTAAAAATTGAAGAACATTTTCAAAAATTCTGAAGATATAACTAAAAAATTGTAGTAATAAATAATTTTATTATTTTGTTATTTATGTTAAATTTTTTCGCATGTTAATGCATGCAGTAAATAAGTAAGTGAAGTATAATAATGGCTATACATCACAGTGTGTGTGTGTGTGTGTTGAATACAATTTTTTCTACATGTCATTTCACGATTTTGTAGAGCTATTTTTAAATTTAGTTTTTTGTTTTTAATAAATAAAATAATCAGGTTTTTGTGCAAATTAGGTCCCAAAATTTTTAGAACCTTTGGTCTAGACGTATTAAAAAAAATATTTTTATTACTTATTTCATATTTGGAATCATTAAAAATATAACAGTTACATTTTAATTATGATTATTAATTTATTTATAAAAAAATGAACAGTTTTTCTAATAATTTCAGTTAAATTAAAAAAATCGAATACTATAATTATTACAGAATTAATTGTATGCAAAAGTATTATATATTATATATCGGTTTATCGTAAACTATATTATATTTGCAGATATTATAAATGCATATCTAATTTTATCATTTATTGTGCAATAAAATAATTATTATGTGTATTACACATCATTTATAACATTCACTTTATTGAATAACGTTAGATTTTTTTTAAAATAATTTTGTTATTTATATTGATTTTAAAATCGGTTTTAATTAATGCAATTGTCATAGGACCAGGACCAAACAAATGAACTAAAATACCTAAAAATCTACCTTGTGGTATCAGCCATTATGCTTAATCATAAAATGAATAAAATTTGTTTTATTCATTTTGTAATATAGGTACTAAGATATGATTACATGAATCCAGAAATATAAAATATATTTAGTATTAAATTTTACATTTTTTTTGTATTTGTATGTATATTATTGTTATAGTCGAATGAATAATATTTCGGCTGTATTAATACCGGATTCTAGTGGGATTATAGAGGTGTAAGAGAAGAATGAAAACACATGACCTTTAAGCATATATATATATATATATATATATATATATATATATATATATATATATATATATATATATATATATATATGAAAATAAATACTACAATTGTCAATTAACTTAACTTAACTTGACGTAATAGTTTTGCAATATGGCCGCCGAAGATGTCAGATTAAATACACTTGACGTTATAATTACTATATACTGTATAATAATATCATTATTGAACTAATAAAATAATAACCTCTATCTATATAGGCACTACGGTAACGTAAGATTACGCTTGAAGAAAAATAATAATTTTAATTTCTATAATTTAATGAAAAATAAATAAGTACAATTTATTAAAATTAATTACCGGCCGACACAGCCGACGTGTGTATCATTGTGTCTGAAACCGCTCGTACCTGTGCGGGCCCGGGTTCGAATCCCGCTTGGGGCATGGTTGATTGTGTTGTCAAAAATTCGTTGAAATACACTTTAAAAAAAGAGAGCTACGGTATTAAGGATTAATAAAAAAAAAATTAATTATATTTATTATTTTTAATTGTCATTTAATTTTTCCATTGTTCAGCATTAAAATAGCTTCAATATGTTAAAAATTGACAATGTTTAGGAACCAGAAATATTTGATTAAAAAAAAAAATTAAATACATTTTACATTTAAAGTGTATTACGTGTTATGTCATTGAAAAGAGAAAAACATATCGATTTTTTTTTAAGATAAAAATCTATTATAGGTTTTACTTGAAATGTTTTAATAAAAAAAAAAATACATTTACGTCACTGGATAGGTCTTATAATTATCTATCTTTTTTATTCGAAATGTTTTTCTATTAATTTTAAGTTTACTTTAAGAGTTATTCAGAAGCAAAGAAAATGACAAAATTTAGTTAAGTACTTGCAATTATCTAGTGACCTATGAAATCTTTTTGGCAAATAATAGCAACTCAGATGACCATGTAAATGTGTGCACAAAAGTCCTCTTTAGCCGAAATTGTAGCTATTTTAGTTCTCTACATACCATTGAATTTGGAATATATATTATATATGAGTTATATTTTATAGCTAGCAATCGTATTCTGCTTTTATTATAAATAAATGAATATCATAATATTAAAAAAAGAATTAAAATTTGAAGCGGCATTGTTTTGTTCTCTCGTTGACAGCTAACTTGTAACCTAAAAATTTTGTGATGCGATATAAATTTCCGTGATTACTGCTAAGTATTGCTAACAAACTATTAATAAAATAAAGCATTATACAGTGTGGAAATTAAGTAACGCATAAATTCAGTAATTCCGTTGATATTAATTTTTTGGAAAAAATCTCGAAGGGGTATAGCGATTTTGACTACAGCGAATATTTTCAGCCTATTTTCAGTTTCTTATGTCATTTGTTTTTCCAGTTATGACGTCATCGACTTTTTTTTTTAAATGACAACCTATGTTTTTTATTATTGATTTCCGTAGTACTTTTTATTCCGTTTCCAACCATATAAAATTTGAAAAAAATTGAGAAAAATAGTCTTAAAGTTCATATATTAAAAATTAATTAAATTGGCAAAATGAATCTAGTTATCGGTGTATAAAAGAAAAAACATTAGCTACAACTCTCAGAATTATACAATTTATAAATGTCACAATAAAATAAGTGTAATACTCTTATTATTTTGCTTTTTTATATTAGAAAAACTATTTTATTAATGAAAATTGTACAATAGAGCGAAAAACAGAGAAAAAGCAGAAAAAAGTAATTAATGTAATTTAATTAAAACAATTAATGTTATTAAGTAATGAAGATGCTTAGACCTCTCAAATGAGTCAAATTTCGAATTGTGTTTAAAAACCGACAAATATACACACATAACTTACTTGTACCAAAGAGAATATAATATATTATATTCTCTTTGCTTGTACATACAAAATCACAAACTTTTTCCATTCAAGCAGAAAGACTGAAATATCTGTCAATATTAATTGTTTTTATTATCTATTATTGAAAGCGAAAACAAAGTATATAGTATAGTATGTCTTAAAGCTAGTAGTGAAAAATATATTATAAATTGTATAATAAAAACTACGACTAACGATTTAAATAATCAACAACAACAAAATTGAGAATAAGTTGAACAAAAAAAATAATTAAAAATTTCTATAATGTATAAACCTCTGAATTATATATCATTATATTTTAATTTATAAATGCTACTGTATATAGTTTTACTTTTTCAAAATTTATTCTAAATTTTATTTGTTAGTTATAATAATTAATTAATAAATAAAACAATTAAGTTGACATGAATTTGTCAACACCTGATATGTACATTTTTTTTCTTTTTAGATAATTTACAATTTTTATAGTATATTTACGTAAAATATTTTAATTTGGACAAATATATACCAAAATATTAAATTTTAATAGTTATTTATGCACATATTTTATAGTATTCTTAACTTTATCATTATTTTTATAAAAGTAATAAATTATTTTAGGTTTGTTACTAATATTATCAGTTAGTTAGGCTATTTTTAATATACGGATAAACTAAAAAAAATATGTACATATTTGTTTATAGAGAAACTAATATTATTAACGCAACAGATAAAAGAAAAACGTATTATTTATAATTTACAGCTACGGTTATTAATTCTATAAATATTTATTTTAATTGCTATAATTAGAAATATATAAAAAGTTTTTTTAAAACACTAAGTTATTATTTAATTGTCATTAATTTTATATATCTGATAATTATGTTTTCAAATTTTAGAATGATTTTACAACATATACAGAGTGATTGATTAAAATGGAATCCTTAACTTTTTTTATTATTTAAAAAAAAAAAAAATGTTTAAAAATGTTTTCTGTTTCTTTTGAAACATCTAAGTTGATAAACTGTGTCTATCTTGTAAAGGATGACAGAAAATTTATTTTTACCGACCGTCATATCACATATGATAAGAAAGGTATTGTAATCGTACCAAATTTGACATCGAGATTTTTACAGATAAGCACGAATTAGGCTTATAGTAACACGAATCAATTGTTTTTCGCGTGATGTCCGTTTGTCAGTCTGTCTGTGGACACCTGTAGAGCAAATTCTGCTGAATGGATTGTTATTTTGTTTTTATATTAAGTAATAACAATATTATTTTTAAGAAAATGTATTAGCAAAAATGATTGATAATAAGAAGTTAAATAATTTAAAAAATAAATTAAAATGATTGCCTATTAATTTGAATTTTTGAATCCAAATTTGCCCATAGCTTATTGAATAGGTAATTAGATTAAGTTTAGTTTTTGCAAGATTGTTTATTAATTTTAGATTTTATTAAGCTACTTATAAACAAGATAATAAAATTTATTACTAAAGTAGACTAGTTTTATATTCGTCATTCTGGATTGAAATTTAAAATTTAAATACAAAAATTGATGTGAGCATTTTTTATCTTTATAAATGAGAATAAAGCGGCCGATTTAGTTGAAAAAATTATTGGACAACTCTGACGACACAGAGTTTTACTATCCTTATAACAATTAATAAAACATAAAATAACTTAAATATAATTATCAGTAACAAAATAATATTTTCAGGGGATGTTAATCATACCCCTTAAAAATAAAAGGGTCCGCGACATTTTGCCGCTGGACATTTTGCCACGGGACATTTTGCCGCCGGGACATTTTGCCGCCGCGACATTTTGCCGCCGCGACATTTTGCCGCCGCGACATTTTGCCGCCGCGACATTTTGCCGCCGCGACATTTTGCCGCCGGGATATTTTGCCGCCGGAACATTTTGCCGCCAGGCAAGTATTAGGCGTAGAAGACAAACACCTACAAACAACCTATTAACCTAACCTACCCTAACCTAACCTAATCAATATTTCATCGAATTATTTCTTCTTTTGTTTTCTACCGAAAGCTACGCCTAATACTTGCCTGGCGGAAAAATGTCCCGGCGGCAAAATGTCCCGGCGGCAAAATGTCGCGGCGGCAAAACGTCCGTGGCAAAATGTCCGGCGGCAAAACGTCCCGGTCCCAAATAAAAACATTAAAAAAATTGAAATTTTCAGAGGATGAGGGTCCAGTTATAATAGATTATTTTTATTATATTTTTATTTTTTTTTTCCAACTGAATCGGCCGCTAGCTTCACTCTTATCTTTATAACTATATTTATTTTAAATGTATAAAATTTCTAAGTTAATTAAAAAATATATTCCAATAAAGAAAATGATGAACATGTAATGAAATACGTCAAAATATTACGAATACATATTAATAATTATAATATTTTTAACTTTTAACACTATTTTTCAATTAATTCGGAAAAGATTATGCAAAACTTGAATGGTGAATATATTTGAATGAACTTAAATGTGATGCATTGACTTTTATTTGATTTTGGCATTTTAATAATTCACAAATTATTTTTATCTACGACCGCCTCTAGTTTTTTACACTATACTATAAACGCTATAGACTCTGAAATTAATTAACGTTTACCAAACGATCTTATAATGCGGTGCGATAAAGAAATAACCAATTAGGTACCAATGTCAATGATGCAGTTAAAATCAGATCAGATTCATTATTATTTTATTATTAAATGTTTGTTAACATTTTTTTTTTATTGAAGAAAATTAGAGTAAAAATAATAATTTTATGTTATTTTTAAGTGCAGATAGTTTAATTATAAAAATTATATTAAAATAAGATAATTATTTGACAACTGTTATAACAAACAATTATAAACAGTGAATGTCAATTGTACTTTTGTTTTTTTTTGCTGTTTATTTGTTGATGTTTTTCGTAAACAAATTATTTAAAATAATAAAATGGAATCTAGAGTATATTCAACTATTAATGAAAGTGATTAATAATCGTAAGTAGCATTTTTATATTATTGTAAATTATATTTGTTCAGAAAATTTAACATATTTATATACTTTTATTATCATTTTTGTTTGTGTAATTTGAGGGCCATAGATAATTTTGTATGCAATTTAAGAGTAAACTGGATTTTTATGATTTTTGTTTCGATGTTTTCGAGCTTCGCTAATGCTCAACACAAAATTTCGGAACTCATGTCATAAAACCTATCTTGTTACATAAATACGTAACGATTATGACCTGAAAAAATTATTATTGTACTTTTCCTCTCTTACATCTTCGATCGTTTCTTAAATAATTAATTAGTAATTAATTATTAATATAGGTACTTGTTCAGACCATTGCTGACATCTCTTAATCAGTTGTGTGAGTTACTAACCTACTCAAATCGTTACCAAGTGCAGGTACCACACATAAGCGAGAGCCTTACACGATCATTCGGAATGATATTCAGACCGAAGATTAATATTCTGATTGAAGTGTAAGGTTAAGACTGACGATTGGATTGACGGATGTCCAAATATTTTGAAATCCGAGCTTCAATCACGGGAAGTGGAGGGGAGATTACCGACAGTATGAATGCTTCATTCATTTGCAAGGGATATCTTAAAGTAACCGCTAATCTTTCACAAACTGATATTGAATCTCTCTCATAAGTGTATTTATTCTGGTGTCAACATGGTGATCAACGTGTTAAAAAGATTGTCGTCCATACGGTAGTAATTTTTATATAGTCATCTAAAGCTAAAAATTACTTCAATCAGATTGTCAGTTTTACTGATAAGTGTAGGAGCTTCGTGATTGACCATGTAAGGCCCGCTATACGTACAGTTTGTCGTGACTACCGTAGTCAAACGCGTGGATAAAATTATAACAATTGTAGCAAAGAATTCATAATTATTATAGTTACAGTTCGATTGAATTTATCAGTGTTATTAATTTAATCTGAAATTGTATTTGTTACTCGAATATTTTGCATCACAA
Organism: Clivina fossor; assembly: GCA_963966155.1. Classification (NCBI taxonomy): domain Eukaryota; kingdom Metazoa; phylum Arthropoda; class Insecta; order Coleoptera; family Carabidae; genus Clivina; species Clivina fossor. The sequence goes on from OZ014550.1 coordinate 81,437,463, forward strand.
TGATTATTTTTACAAATCTAAATTCAACGCACGCTGAATTTCTATTCATCACCCTTTTGTGCACGCTGTGAATGTGTTACAAGAATATTTATAAACAATTATTATACTATACCGCCATGGCTTTTTGCCACCACATTTGAATCATTGGAAAGACGCACGCATAGCCTCGCATTTGGGGCAAATTAGATTAAGCATCAATCTATTGCAACTTCTTTTTTTTTTAATTCATTTTTGGGCCTTAGACTTTCGTCTATTGGTCCGGAGCTATTTATTACATATTTTACAACGAGATAAACACAACACAAACATCCATGCCCCAAGCGGGATTCGAACCCGGGCCCGCACAGGTACGAGCTCGGCTATGCTGACCGGCCTATTGCAACTTAACACAATCATTATACCGATTTATAATTATGATGAGTATATAGTATTCTTATTCTTCAGCTAATTGTAACTTTGTGATTGCGCAATAATATTCCGTTAGCATACAGTTCAAAAATGTTTCACTTCGTTTTCTATTTTATTTTATAATTTAAGCCAGACCAGACGGATACATTAATCAAGCGATACAAAAATCACTATACAGTGGATCCCACGACATGCGCTATCTGTATTTTAAAAACTACATAATATTATGTTATGAAATAGGGGTACCTATATAGGGGCATTCTGATATGCTCAGTCCAAGTAAAATATTTTCAATAAGATGCCACTTCTGGTTTAACCAGAAGTCCACCCTAACTTTCTTATTTTAAATGGAATACCCCATTTTTTATTGCATTATCGACTTTAGGAGTAAATTTTACATTTATGACACATTAAAAATATTGTACTATAATTCAACTGTTTTTAACGTATTTAAATTTTTTTTTGTCTGAAATCGGCATCTATTCTATTTGGGTACAGTCAAGTCAGCGTAGTATTAATAAAATATTTATTATATAACTTATTCAAAAATACACTTAAAAGTAGAATATAAATGTAATATATTATAAAGTAAAAGGTTATACGTTACAACTGTATTTCTGTGTATTATAACGTATTAAAACCTATATGATTATATTATGGTTCGTTTAATCAGTCATAACCTAAAACTGATTAGTGTACATTCATATAAACATATCTCAAGAATGTAACCAAATATTTCTAATTTATACACGAGGTCTTATTAAGGAAGCTTTGGGCTACCTTATTATAAAAAATTAATTAAAACTATTTAAAACTGTGTCTAGAATATTGAATATTGAAACTTGAAATTCAAAAAAACTTTAAAATCTTAGGCCCATATTTCCATCTTTTTTGTTTATGAAAATGTGCTTTTATTTGTTTGCTTTAAAATAAATTTTTATTTTTACCTCTTATCAAATATGAATAGTATTTCTATTTTTGATATATTTTATTATATCTAATATTATAAAATTCAAATAAACTAATTAAAATTGGGCTATCGCAACTTAATTCATTAAAATTGCTTAATAAGTAATTTTAACAAAAATCACTTTTAAAAGTGAGGTGAGAATACGGGCCTTAGTTTTTTTTTTCAAATGGAAACTTCCATTTTTTACTAATTTAATAAATTTTACGTTAAAAATAGGGTTAGTTTGTGTAACATGTCCTATTTTTTTAGTAAAATAGAAAAATATATAATTTTTAAACACATTATTATTACTTTATTAAGATTATTTCCAATTTTATTTATTCATAAATAAGTAAAAAATCATTTGTGATTCGCTAAAAATGTATTCTCAGATTAAATAACAACATTTTATTGGTTAATTTTCAAAATTATTTCAAGGATAAATTTATTTCAACTTTTGAAAATACTGGGCCATGAAAAATTTAATTATTAGTCTAAATAGGTATTTTATTACTTTTATCATTTTTATTTAAAATACTGCGTTTGCCAATAAGTCAACGAAATATGTATGTATTTGATTTTTTTTTAATAAAAATTTATTTTAAATAAACATAATGAAATACTTTCTTATTAACTAGTAATTTTGTTCTTTTAAGGCTAACTTAGTTACATTAATAAAGTAATTATAACGTATCCAAATAACATATTTTTCTATTTTACTAAATATCTATCAACTTTCAACATAGGACATTATTTTTAAACGTAAAATTCATTAAAGTAGTAAAAAATAGGGGTTTTCATTTGAAAAAAATGAGATTTAAAGTTTTTCGAACTTTAAGTTCACAGCAATATTCAGGCACAGTTTTAAATAGTTTTAATTTTTTTTTTAATATAAAATATAATATATATATATATACTGGAATAAAATTTATTTATTTTTAAAAGAAATGTGAAAAAGCAAAAAAAAAACTAGGGGTTTCCATTTGAAAAATTAAAGTTGAACTTAATGTCCATTTTCATCAGGAAAAATTATAATTTTTTCTGATGAAAACGGACGTTGAGTTCGTCGAAACGTCGATTATAAATATTAATACAAAACTTTTAACTTACCGTAGTTTTGTTTTAATATAATGAGTTCTAAATTACGATGTTAATTATTTTCAAACATAAAATTTAAATAAAAAGGAAAAAAAAGGAAATATAACATATACAACTTATAAAAGATATATGCCCATTTTTAATATTTTATATTTTTAAATGATAGAATATTCGCATTTACTTAATATTTTGTACGAAATGTGTAATTAATATATTTTTTAATTTATATTTGATGGAGCCCTTTATCTGTTGTTTTGTAGGAACAAATTTGTTTACGTTTTCTGCACAAGATTATGAACAAATTATTTGATAATAACAAGTTTTTAATTAACAGTAAAGATAACGAAAATTAATGAGATAATATATAATTTATTATAAATAAAAAGAAAACACAACATTTATTAATTATTTTTATAAATCGCTTTTTGTTGATTAAAAACATTAAAAATATTGTCCGGTACTGGCATCCAAATTTGTAAAACTTTTATTATTATAATATTTATATGTATTATATTAATGAATAATTAGTTCAGTAAAAACTACTATTAAATACTATATATAGGGAAGTGCTGGTCCACTATTGCTATCTCCAGAACTATAAGAACTACGAATTTGGTTAAATTAACAAAGAAGTACTATTTTATACGGGTATTGTAATACGTAAATAAAACAAGATGTTTGTTTTTCCGACAAGTGGTTCTCAAAATATGGGATACAACTTTCTTATACTTCAAATGATAACATATACGAGTATATTTTTTATTTGTTCATTAAAAAGAGCATTTTATGCGGAATACAACGGTATAGAAACATAATGTCCTTACGAAACATAATAACAGAAAAACGTAAATAAAATTTGTACTAATTCATTTCAAATCTCATTGTAATAAGTTTACCATGAATGAAAAAAATTGAATTTATTTATTTATTTTGTAAAAGATGGAGGGGATACAACATTACACATTAAGATATGCAACATTTAAAATATAATATTGAATAATACATTATGTGATAATATGGGCTCGTGATAATGATGATAATGGGCTAGTTGCATTCAGTAAAATTTACTATTTTAAGACGAAATATTGAAAGATTATATAAAGACAATGTCATAAGATATTTTATTTATTTCAAATATATTATAGTATTTTTATGAAAAATTCGGAAAAATAAGGATTTTTGCGCGCCACGTGTTTTACTGTCAATGTATCTATCAGTTTATCGAGCAGCGTTGCCGTATGTTATGTTTACATTTTGAAATATTATTTTATATTAATTATTATTATATATTATAGTTATGAATTGTAAAGCTAAACATAAATTTTCAAATTAAACAGGTGGTTTTGATTTTGACATAACAGATATAATATAGGCAACACTGTATTGTTTTTACCGCAAGAGCCACTGAATACTTGCTCAAACAATAATAATAATACATTACGAGACGAGCAAATTCAAATTTAACATGCAACTTAAAAATTTATTTTCTTATAAATAATTTTGCTTTGAAACATATATTTACGTAGTTATTTTAATGTATATTTTGATCAAAGAAATTTGAAAAATGTGCAACGACCTCATTTAATTTTTGTGTGTGTGACACAGTGACTTTTTACTGAGTTTTTCTCTCATCGCAACTCATCTGTCAAACGAATTATAATCAAACAGAAATAATTTTTGACAAAAATGAATATACAATAGCAACAAGAAAGTTTGTTAAAAGTATTACTTTTAACATCATTAACAGTAACGCAACATATTTTAATGTTAAATAAGAAAGCTAAGACGAAAAATATAAAAATCTCGATCAGAAACTGGATAAATAAAAGAGGCTGGCTGAACATGATAAACCGTGAATTACGATTAGAAGAACCTGATTCATACAAAATGTTTTTGCGTTTACCAAGTAGCCAGTTTAAATATTTATTAAGTATTGCTATGCATTACGATCTAACCAAGGAAGACACCATTGTGCGAAATTCTATTCCTGCAAGAAGCAATTAAAATGTAAAACATGGTAGTTACCATTATCAGAAAAATTACCTGCATAAATTTGTTTTATATAATATTTTTAAATTAGAAATTAATCTACGTTTCTTCCGATCATTAATGTTCAGTTTATGAATTAATTCACCAAACTACTATAGTGAAATCCATTTCATTTGTATTGCGAAGTATAATAAATAAATAAAGGAAAACATAACATAGTAAAAAATCTTTCAGAACTTATTATATAAAATAGAAACTGCTTTAGGTTCAAGTTCTGTATTAAAATTTATTTATTATCAATGTTTCGAAAGAAAATGCAGCATAAAAACCGATAAAAACATCTTTGTGTCGTACAGTCTTTAGAAATAACTTATTTAAAAGTATTAATTTAATTATGTACCGATCAAAATGGTTACAACTTTGAACAATATTCATAATTATAATTATAATTGTTTTAACAAAATGAATTGTTAATTTTCAATAAATTGTTATTTTGTTATGTAAGGGTAAAATATTGTTATCTTATGTCGTTGAATTCAAAATAAAATGCTCTCTCGAGTAGGCAAATGAAAAATCTATATGTTCCCTTTTGAAGTAAGGAAGTTGTATCCCATATTTCGAGAACTACTAATCGAAAAAATTCTTGTTTGTTTTTTTTTTATTGAAATACGTTTATAGAATTGTATTAGTTTGCTAATTTAACCAACCTTGTAACTCTTATAGTTCTGGAGATAGCAATAGTGGTGCATAGTGAAATTCAAATGAAAAATAATTGATCATTCGATTATGAAAATCATTTAAGATATTTCGAATTAAATTGAAATCATTCGAATGAATTAGAATGAACGAATTGAACGACGAATGACGAGTTCTGTTCGTATCTGTATCAGCGCATTCGCTATATTCGATTACTCTGTTCTGTTGCGTTGTTTTGTACTTGCACGAGAAAAATCTTTAAATCAATATTAATATTATTAAATTATTATTATTTACATACTAAACAGAAAATTATTTTTTCAATCATATTTTCTTAATTCGAATACTTAACTTGTATTCAAATTTTAAATTGCTCGGTGGAACAAAATCGACAGAGTGGTTGTTAAAAAATTGATAATTTTTTACACTATTTTAATAAAAAGGAATTTACAATTTCTGTTAGTTAATAAAACTATCGAAAATTTGTTATTGTAGCAAATATAATGTACGTAGTATATATAAAAATCAAACTAGAACATTAGAAAACATTTCATACCATGATAATACGTAAAATTATCCGTAGAAAATATTTTAATTTAATATAAATTATATATGAAATATTTTGTTTTCGAATATGAATATATGAGGCGTATAGATGCAAAACTCACTATATGACAAAAAGTGAAAAATGAGATTATGCGAAATTTGGACGTAGAATTTTACAAGGAATACGATAGTTAGGTTAGTTAGAAAAAAAAACTCAGTATTTAATATGAGAAACACTCTTTAAAGTTTCGTGTTGGATGCAAAACTCACTACTTGCGTTGATAGTTTAGATGCAAAAGTAACTGTTTGCTTTCCACCAATAAAAATTTTATTGGTGGAAAGCAAACAGTTACTTTGTATGAATTAATGATGAATAAAACCAATGATTCACGATTTTAAATAAGTATTGCCATCTAGTAACAAGATTTGATCATCAAAATACAATTACGCTTAGCTATAACAGTTTTTTGCAAATATCTCAGAACTTAAAATTTGCAAATACAATAGTGAGTTTTGCATCTATACGACTCATATACAAGATATCGTCAACTGTAGATAAAAGGAATTCAAGTGAATAATCATTCGGCCATCATCGTTATAATTCGGCTGCTTTGCAATTGTTTATTTGATGTGTACTATATTTTTGAATTCTATCGTTATTCGAATAATATCCTTCGATTATGTCCATCATTTAGTCGTGCACTTAAATTGAACATTCCATATATCACAATTTGGCTTTTTGGTTTAGCAAAACCAAATCGGTCAGTTCAATGAAGACGGAAGACGGCTTATAGAAATGAGTTATTAGTACCTAATTCTTATAAAAAAAGATGTAAATATTATAATGTACTATATAACAAAAAAATGTAGTGAAAATGTTTTTTTCCATTCTGCGTATATTTGTTTTTATATCCTTTACCATTTTTTTGTTTTACTTGTCGGTTAACAATTTTATGCATACACGTAAATGAATATATTATAAACAATTTGCAATAATCAAAACTAAGTGACAGAGACTTTTTTCAAAATTTCCTCAAAAAAATCTGAAAAAAAATCAGTAAAATAGAAAAAAAAATTAGCTACATAATAACTAAGTAACTTTTTTTTCTAACTTATACTGATTTAGCAAGAAAAATTATTGAAAATTCTAAAAAATATTTTAAAAAAAATTCTAGCGCCCAAACAGCACATGCTAGCAAGTTAAAAGTAGAACCAAATTATAGAACTTTTTATTCCCTATTGAAAAGTATTCTAAGTATTTCTCCGAAAGTAGTATTCTGCATATTATCGAAATCCCATGTTATTGCCCTATATCAACCAAGCGAACGAACAGCCTGTATATATATATATATATATATATATATATCTTAGAACTTATTACTTTCATTACTTTACCTTAGGAATATGAATATTGAACAATTTTTTTAAATATTTATATTATTACATTTTGCAGACTATTATAAATAAAATAAAAACAAAATTATGACGTAGAATATTATTTTGAATTAAAAATAGTTTGCATATTTATCCAAAAAAATTATAATGGCTTGTTTATTATGCTAAACTATGTATAAAAACAAACAATATATTCTGTTTTTATATTCTTTGGTTGTACAAGTAAATGCGTTTATTTCCGTTCCGAGGACGCAATGTGTTATCAAACAATTTGAATTAGTTTACACGTATTATTATAATGTTTAATATATTATAATTGTTACTGAATACAATCAGATTTGTAGTTGTATACACTGAAATGACATTTTAATAGAATATGTAATTAGTAATTAATTTTTAATTAATTACTTTGATTACGAATATTAAAAAGTCAAACCGTAAGATATAAATAAACCCGAAACACCATTTTTAGTGTATATTTGTTTATTTCAATAAATATTTCAAATTAAATATTTGATTTGCTCTTCAAAACGAGTTCTAAATAAATATAACGTTGTTATATACAAAATAATAAATTTAAATCTTAGAAAATGTCAATGTAGTAAGAGCAGAATTCTGAAATATATATTTGCAGAGTTGTTCGTACACAAAATTAGCTAATGTCAATACAAATAAAAATGCATAGTTTTTTATCGAACGTAACAAGAATAAATACATATGAATTTTATAAATGTTATTGGTTATTGGGGAAAATGTATATTTGAAATTATCATTTATAAATGATTTTATTATATTAGAATTTTTTTAAGCATAACGAACGAAGTAGGTTTGTTTTTTAGTCTCTACTACTTAATCCATAAATTATATACTTTTTACGGTTCTAGGACTATTCACCGCAAATCAATTCACCAACTGCAATTCACCGACTGCAGTTCACCGACTAGCAATTCACCGCACCAGCAATTCACCGCATCGGTGAATTGTCACCGACAAATGAATATTTTTCTGAAAATATAAAGTAATGTTTGTTGTTAATTTATTTCTTGTTGAAGTTATGCAATTATATTATTTACTTTTTTATATTGTATGTGTATTATTTATATTGCATGTACAATGACTCTGCTACGAAATTATTATATTATTTATTGTACATAATATTGTATAGGTATGTGTTTTTAAATATATATTTTAATTTAATCTGCAACAACGGGTTGATTTGTTTTCCACTCATAATGTATTCTACTGCTTTATCAAATCGTAATTAATGATTTTTTGTTTATTTCTGCTATGATAATAATATTATTTACTTTTTTTATATTATATGTGTATAACGGTATAATTTACTGTGTATAATATTGTATGTATATGACTTTGCTATGAAAGTATATTGTTCACTGTGCACAATATCGTACGTTCTTATATGATTATTCTATTTTTAAATATATATTTTAATTTAATGTGCAACGAGTTAATATATTTTCTACTCCTAATTTATCCTAGTTGTAATTTATTATTCATCATTTCTCGGTGAGTTGTTGATGCGGTGAATTGCTGGTGCGGTGAATTGCTGGTGCGGTGAATTGCTGATGCGGTGAATTGCTAATCGGTGAACTGCAGTCGGTGAATTGCAGTCGGTGAACTGCTTTGCGGTGAATGGTCCGGAACCCACTTTTTACAATTGAAAAATCTGACGACCTTATTGTTTGATCGATTTAGTATATATAATTGTTCACTCCTCTCCTATATTGTGTAAATTAAAATTAGTTTGAAAATTAAAAAAAAAAAAATATATTTTTTTTAGGGAATCTTCCGATTGTGTTGTGAAAAAGTTTTGGATACAATGCAGAAAGGACGTGAAACTTTATTAACTCTTTTGGAGGCCTTTGTATACGATCCACTCGTTGATTGGACTCCAGGAGCAGAAGGCCTGGCTGGAGCTGTTTTACGGACCGTAGCTCCTAGTGTTGTTACTCGTCAAGCCCGGAGAGATCTTGAAAGAGAAGTTACTACCTCGATGTTTCACGTTAGATGTGCTGAAATGCAAGCTGACTGGGATACAAACAGGTTCGATGTTTTTTTTTTTAATTTCTTTTATTATTTATTACTGTATTATTGAGTAATTGAACTAGGTAGATATCATTATGTTACATATATCTTTTGGACTTGATAATAATTATTCAATTATGTATATTCTTTCTTACAAAACGAAATTTTAAGTTAAATAATTTTTAGGGTAATGGGATACTTGAAAAAAAATTGTGTACAAATTATTTTAAAAACTAAATTTTGGAAACTGACACTAAACTGCATCAAAAATTTATTTGATATCATTGAAATATTTAAAAATGATAAAGAGTAAAGTACTTTAATTTCTTAAAAATTATTTGAAACATTTGTTTAAATTATTAGTATAACATAAATCCAAAGTTTCATTTTATTTAATATATTTTTTCATAAATTTAAGAAATTGTGTTATTTAAATATAAAATTTAGTTAAAATTTATAAAAAAAAATTTAAAAAAATAACTAGTAATTGCAAGGCCTCGCAATAAAATTACAGCATGTTCTAATCCGTGCAACTTTTCGCGGAGACAAAATTGCGTGTGCAATTTCTGTTTTACACGAGCAATCCCATAGAAAATGCATCGTGTAAAACAGGGTATTATAATATCTATTCGGAGACTAATACATCGGGCAAAGTGATAAATATAAAATGATTATCATAATTTCTCACTAATAAATAAATATGTCACTAACCTTTTTTACCAAATTCTATTAGCCATTTATATCATACTAGTATCCGATTTCATAAACGCGAATTAAAAATTAAACTCGAGTTAATGTGATTAACTGAAGATTAAATTTAAAATCTGTTTCACAACGAAGAATTAAATTAAACTCCGAGTTAAATACATAAGTAATTTGTCTAGAAAGGTAGAATTATAATTTAAGCTGGGATTAAAATGACATTTCTACTTTTGTTTTATTAACTCGAGTTAAATTTTAAGTCCTGTAAAATAATTAGTGGTATATTTATTTATTAGAAATAAATTAAAAAATTATTAAAAATCGTATTAAAGGTTATAAATGACAGCTAGCTGAATTATAATGTTGTGTACTTGTTAATGTGAAATTAAGAGTGATATGAAATTTCTTATAAAAAATATTATTAAATTAAAATTAATTTTCTGTTAACGAAATTATATAATTCATAATTTTCTTGTTTCAACAGTAATTAATGGGAAATTTGACGACAAAATTGCTATATTGAACGTCAATGTACAAAATAATAAACTATTATTTTTTTTTATTTGCTTAAGGACGATTAATACACCTGAAGATTTTAGTCGAGATTCATTGCTAAATAGGTTGGGTTAAAAAGTTAAGTTTTTTTGTTTGTTTAGAGGTCATTACACCTGAAGATTTTGGTTGCACTAAATGGTTATTTTTTTTTGAATTTTTTTGATGTTAGAACAAATATTTTGTAAGTCACCTTTTGTTAAGACAAAAATTTTGCCGTGTACACTTGAATTTTTTGTCGTGAGAAACGTTATTTTGTTGTAAGAAACATTATTTGTGTCGTGCATTATATTTTCCTATTATGAATTATACCTATCAATTTCTTGGTGAATAATACCAATTTTGTCGTGCGAAAAACTATCACACTTAATTATTGATAAGTATAGTTTTCATTTTATTCGTTTTAAGTGGGTTTGTCATGCAGAAAATGAAAATATCTATTCAAATTTAGTTAAAAACTAATTACAAACAGTTGCAATATGAATTTGTTAAGAAAGCTAGAAACATAAGTTTATTTTATGAGAGGATTTTATTATATAATATTTGTATCATAGCTAATTAAAATGTAGAATTTGTAAATATTGGACATATTTTGCAAGCTCAATTTATTATAGAAATAATTATATTGTCAACATTTACGTTTCAAAAATACAATCTAGGAAATATGAGAGGTATTTTTTAAACTTTTTATCAAACAAAAACTACTTGTTCGCAAAATTAATCAAAAATGTAATATAATACCTAGACGTAACATTATATTATATTTAAATAAGTTACTTTTAATATAAAATATATTTTAAATATTCAATTGATATATATATATATATATATATATATATATATATATATATATATATATATATACCGTGTGTTGACTTGGACCGTCGTTCATAGGGATTTATCATGTAAAATCAGACATGTGCGATTTCCTGCTTCCCAAATTATTTTACAAAAAAAACCTTATGATAAATGTTTTAGGGCATACTTTTCTGCATGTAAATCAATAACTAAAAATTTTTTTGGAACCTTCCTAACGTCAATAATTATGTCTAAAGTTCTTAAGAAATTGACTGGAAAATGGCAGTAGCCGTGAAATTGGAACAAAAAAACAAATGCTAATGCACGGCCGACTAATGCCATTTTCAGTCAATTTCTTGACAACATTAGGGCTAATTCCTGACGTTGGGATGATTCCAAAAAAAATTTTGTTGATTGATTTACTTGTAAAAAAGTGTTTCCTAAAACATTTATCCCTTAGTTTTTTTTGTAAAATAATTTGGGAAGCAGGAAATCGCATATGTCTGATTTTACATGCTAAATCCCTATGTACGACGGTCCAAGTCAACACACGATATATATAAACTTTAGATTAGTGTGTTTTAATTTTGTATGTGATATTAAAAACTTGATTTGTTCAGGGGCGACATCATAACTGAAATATCTGCAATAACTGAAGAATTAAATAAATGGATTCAAGAAGAGAAGAAAGTAAAACATGCCGAAGATAATTTATTAGAATTGCATCAACAAATGGCTCTAATAAAAGAAGCAGAATACCATGGTCGAAATCACTTATTGTATAGTTTACCAAAACGATTCACTTTGTACCAACAAACTCAAACTTGTCTACAAAATGCCAGAAAGGCTCTAGAGGACAAAATCACCGAATATGAAAATCATTTAGTAGCTCATTCAACAGCAATGACTGCTATCAGAGGAAGTCAATTTAGTCAGTGGATGCAAGAATTAAACTTTCCACTAGAACACGAAAATCACCGAGTATTTGATATTATAAAGAGTTTTTTACAAAATGCAGGACAAACTACAATGATAAATCAGTGCGAGCAACTGGAAGCTGAAGTTAGTCAAATGGCGCAGCAACAATTAATCTACATTCGAACCTGCTTGGATTTACTGAATCAATATAGTACTGTTGCTAGTTTGTACCCTATAAGTTACTTGGAGAAGCACAGATCAGTTTGTTACATAAACTGGTGCAAGCGTTTATTAGAAACTAAATCAATTGATGCTTGCCTCGATATTTTAGCTGAGTATAATACTTTATTTTCTCCGGAAATTATAAGTAATCCATTAAGTCAACAAGTAGTCGCATTTTCTTATCAACTTCAGGCATTATTGAACGATACTAATATTCGTTTGCAAAAAAGTTTTGATAGACTAAATACGGAAGGAATTCCTGATTCAGGATCAAGATTAGACAAGACTTATTCAGAAACCAGAACAAGTATATCGAATTTCTTGCGAAATGAAAAAGGAGGACCAACTGCATTTGAATGCGTAAATATAACTGTGCTTTGCGCATTAAACAAACGTTATTTAATCATGGAAGCTGCAGCAGCAAGTGCTGGAGATTATCTAGTTGACCTTACATCGCGAGATGGAGACTGGTTCCTTGATGATATGCATTTAATGTCTAGTTTAGTTACTGAATTATCTAGTTTTATACCACTTCAGCAAAATTCCGGATCTAGTACAGAAGATAATAGAATTAGTACTGCATTGAACTGCTTGAAAACGGCTAATAATATTTATAAAGGATTACAAGAATTGAATTTTAATTTTCATACTATTATTTTACCAGAAACGATTAAAACGGTCCAAACTGAAGAAGTTACTGTTCTAGCAATGATAAATGATGTTAATAATATTATTTTAAATATTGGTTATCCTCTTCCTGAAGTATTGAGCCAACTGGAGAGACATTTACGATTTACAGTTATGGAAATGGATGTAAGTTATTTATTTAAAGTTAATTCAATCTAAAAAAAAAAATTGTATGTCTTCAGAATTTAAATTTTTTAATTTGAATCTAATTAAAATGTCTGTATATCATTGTGTCTGTGTGTGTATATATGTGTGTGTGTGTGTGTGTGTGTTTTTTTTTTAATTCTTAATTTATTATTTCTACTAATAAATATTTTCTTTTTAGTCTCCACATGAAAATGTACAAATTCTCATGGCAGAATTAAGAAAGAGTTTTGAATCTTTACTACATTCTCAATCAAATTCAGAAACATTGACGCCAGGCCAAATGCTTTTGATGGGCTTTAATGGATTATTCGATAAGCTTCAAGTGGAATCAAATAATTTAATAACGCAATTAGCTTTATTAGAAACTCCTAGCTGCTGGAAGAAAGTAGATCAATTCCGCGAAGCAAAAGCATTAGCAGCTCCTGTTTTCAGTGAACAGACACGATCGGTTTTAGATGACATATTCTTATTAAAAAGAGTACAAACTATGTCTGAATTTTTTTCTCTATGTGGCCAGATGTGTAGAGCTTTTAAAGGTATTGGCCTTGCAACAGTGTTTGATGATGACAGACTTAGTAAGCCGATCAGAAGATTTACCGCAGATTACGTTAGTAGACAATTATTGGGAGTTACATCACAGATAATAGCTTTAACTCTATGCTTCTTGTTACAACGAATGGGAATTAATGTAACTAATGAGATTGAGCAAAGAGATATCGGTGCAGAAAATAAAGTTCCTCTTGAAGATTTATGTCGAAAAGTCGTTGACATGAACATTAAATGCGGCTCTTTCACTGGAAATATATTAGCTCAAGCTTCTGGAGTATGTTCTAATTTAGAAACAGCATGGAGAAAACGAGAAATAGCCAGATACATGCAGCAAAATATTGAAATACAGCGATCTACTTTGCAAAGATTACAATTACAATTAACTGCCCATCACTGGCTTCATGAAGACATAATAATGCTTCAACCTGGACTTGCTTCTATGTCTCCTTTGATGCGTTCGACATTTTTACTAGAATTAAGAAAGACAAGTTCTTCATTGTTAGCTATGCAAACTAGACTTACGGAAGCAAGAGAACAACAAAGAACTTTAATTTCCAGTGCAGAACAGAGATTAAAATGGGCCGCTGGAGCAAATCCAGAGTTGAATAATGTTATGGCACAGTTTGAATGCGCCGTTAATATTATGGAAGATAGACTAAATGTTGAACAGAAATTGGCAGTTACTGTCGGTAATACATGCAATACTTTACTACATCATGAGGCTTTAAGAACCAGAACATCAGAAGCAATAACACATGATAGTCTTTTTGTAAATCTAGTAAAAAATTGGGAGAGTAGTTGCAGAATGTTACTTGGTTGCACAGAAGAAGTATCACCTATTGAAGCTAGTTTGATTAAAGTTATGTCTTTTGACGGGAACATCGATCAAAATTGGATTAAAAATGCTTCAACAAAATTATCCGATTTGATAGTTGAATATCAAAAATCGAATGTGAAATTAAAAGATAATATAGCAAATTTGTTCGACACAATTAAGGGTAGTTTCTCTAAATTGAAAACAACTTT